>CM031945.1:9724422-9994422 GCA_018749465.1 Paracanthobrama guichenoti
TCAATATTCAATCTTTTTACAATATTCTAATTTTCTGAGATACTGAATTTGGGATTTTCCTTAGTTGTCAGTTATAATCATCAAAATGAAAAGAAATAAACATTTGAAATATATCAGTCTGTGTGTAATGAATGAATATAATATACAAGTTTCACTTTTTGAATGTAATTAGTGAAATAAATCAATTTTTGATATTCTAATTATATGACCAGCACCTGTATACACACACACACACACACAGTAGTATTATTAAGAGTTATTTGTGAACAAAAAAACAACAATATAATAATGACATGAAACCTGAACACCACTAGTTGAACTTTCGATTTATTCAGTTCAGTTGACCGCACAAACAAAAAGAAAAGAAATTTCACATTTACATGAAATTATAAATAAATCCGATTATAACACCAATACCTTCCTTGCACAACTGGAATCAAGTTGTCAGTATGTCATTACCAACTCTGTTTAAGCCACAAAAATCAAACCTTTACAGTAAATAAAACCATTAGCTAAGACAAAAGAACAGCCTACAATATTAAGACACCATGATTAATAAATTCAGTAGAGTCAAACTGAAAGCATGTTATTCCATGTATTCAAATAACCCAACCCGCTCATGGGGATATATACAACGCCTTAATCTTACAGAGTCCTTAGTAAATCACAAAATTCTCATCTGTAATCAAGCATAATCAAAGTCTTTTTTTTTTTTTTTTGGCAGAGAACAATTTATAGAAAAGGAATCACCCTGTATTTGTTTTGAGTTTTAAACAAAATACCAAAATGCCCCAATTATACGTTTTGTATTATCATTTAAACTAATGCAATCATAATTTAGGGATAAAAATGCAGCAATACTTGAAACTCTGCCTTACATTTTTTTCTTGAGTCATAAATGGAAATAAAAAAAAATTAAAAAGTAAAAATAAAAAGTCAATTAGTCTTTTAAACAATTAGATAAAAGAAAATCAAAAGGCAACAGCTCAATCTGCCAGATGACTGACTTGGACAAAATATGAGAAGCCCAATTTCAAAATATTCAAATAAAGCAACATAATAAAAATAAAATAAAAATAAAGTGTCAAAATTATTTGTTTTTTTGCATCCCAGTTGAAATATCTAAATGCTGCGATACAAATCCAAGCTGGAAAGCAAGTTCCATTGCAGAAGTGATAATCAAGACTCAAAACCTATTGGATAATTTTCAGCATTAACTTCACTGTAAATGATAATTCATTTCAGGATCTTCTGAGTTACTCACACACCCAACTTCAAATAAAAAAAAACAAAACAAAAAAAACACTGCATTTCTGATAAGGCAATAAAAACAAAAATCATGAACTAGTGAACAGGGGACTTCCAAAAACAAGGGGGAAAAAAATAAAATAAAACGTACGGCCAAATTGCACCTGACATGATGGTGATCTTTAGAGATAAAATAAATAAATACATCTATCTTATATGGGTATTAAGGCAATGCAGTGGCTTTTATCTTCGTCGTGCTCCTCAAGCCGGTTTGTGATCAAAAATTCATACTTTACAGATTTCTGAACATCGAAAAGTACAATGAGGGAATTAATTTGTAAAGATATGAATGATAAATAAAACCCTTGCCTCTTCAAACATCACTGCATCGTATGCAGTAGCCTTAACAAAATGCGGATATAATACACTGCACAGTCTATCATAAAATAATCAGTCGCAGGGAGTTTAATAACCTCCCACTGAACATACGTGCAGCAATATTACAGTCAGTGCAATGCTCAGATTAGGCTGCTAAAGAGATCCCATTATACATGGGAAAACATATCACTGGTGCCCAACAAAATTCATCAGCAGAGGAGAGAAAGACAGAGGGAGAGGAACAAAGAAGTAGGTGAGGTTTGTGGTCCAAGACAGAGCACATCTACAGGATTAGTGAATATAAGCTCTGTAGACTGCAGACATGTCATTGTCCGACTGGTCCAATGCTTTTGCTCTCTTGTACACCTGCAGAAGTATGAAATAATGCATTACTTTAATAGAAGTATATGCAGAAATTGCATTTAGTCCTAGAGCATTATAATGTCACTGATTATTTACAGAAACTGACATTAGCATCATTGATATACAGTTTTAATATATGCTGTTTGTGAATGTTAGATGACAAAAAGGTAGTCTGAAATGTAAAATTAGGGAAAATGAGAAGCACTATTAAATATCCAATAAATTAATTCACAGATCACACTCCAAAATAATCCATTCAGTTACCAAATGTTGTCTTACCTCATTTGCAGCAGCCGCCATTGGTGTTGGATGATTCACCGAATCTCCCATTGAAATGGCTAATCTCAGATCTTTCTGAATATGTTTCAGGTAGTAATCAGGTTTGAAGTTGCCCTGCAAGATATCTGCAAAGAAAACAAAACAAATGTTAAGGTAATATGGTCAATTCTAGTATTATTTACTAGTTCCAAAGATTAAATTGTCATACTGTGTTGTCTGTAGATTCTAATAGTTACCATTTTCCATTCAAGTTTTGAAAACATTTGCACAATCGATGACTAAATAGGCAATTGGTGTGGCTGCAAAGGTTATCTCCAAGCAGCACCATGTTACAGAAAATGGTTAAAGGCAGGAGGATTCAATGGCAGCAACTTACAACTTAGTCATATGTACACAACTTACAACATAATCATAAGTGACTAGCATACAGACCAACAACAGACTTCATTGTAATCACTTATGTTTAGTAGAATCTTTAAGACATTTACAAGTAAACCTACTCTGGCATTTCTGGTCCACAAACGTGCTTGCCATTTGTCCATGGCAAAGAATATCCAAGAATGTTTGTTGTGACTGTCCTGTGGCCTGCGCCAAGGTCAATCCCTCTGCGATGGTTGCCATGAAACTGCCTTGAACCATGTTAAGGATCAGCATCATTCTTGCAGCATTTCCTGCTTCTCCTGCTTCATTGGACAGGACAAAGTTAATATCACATGGTAACATGCAGCAATCTCATACATAGCCACACGCCACAAATGAAAGGTGGTAGTACCTATGAAGAAAGACGTCTTCCCCATTGCCTGGAAGCAGCTGCTACAGTCTTCATAAACACTGCGGTCTCCTGCGGCAACGATGACCAGCATACCGTCATTGGAAAGCTGCTGGCTGCCCGAAACCGGGGCTTCTAGGAATCTGCCGCCTCTGGACGTGATGACCTACAGATTCAAATGAACCTTAGTTATAGACTTCCTCCGTTGATGTCCTGACAGACTCGTCTGGATGATGTTGGTTACCTGTGAGAGCTCTGTGATGGTTTCCGGATCAACAGTGGACATCTCCACGTAACATTTGCCTGGTCTGATTCCCTGTAGGACTCCACTAGGACCTAACACAAGCTGAACAGAAATAATACTGTATATGTAAACCAAAGAAAAGCAGCTTGACGGATTGAAAACAAAGAGAGCCATTTACAAAACATTGACCTACATCTCTGGCAGCTTTTGGGTCTGATACGCAGGAAAATGTGATATCACACATGGACACAACCTCTGCAGGCGTTCGTCCTAATCTGGCACCTTCTTGGATGAACAAATCACACTGCAGAATGAAAAATGAGAAAAAAAAAACAAGTTGAAAAATCATTCAAACTTAGTGTAACTTCAGAAGCGACAATATTTAAACCCCTCTGACTGTACCTTTTCTGCTGTGCGATTCCAAACAGTCACAACATGCCCCATTTTCAACAAATTAGAAACCACACCACTTCCCATCAGTCCTAGTCCAAGGAACCCTATCCTGTTGTGAAAACAAATAAACTACATTACAAACATTATAAGCATCACCAGTATAACAATTTAAGTCAACCGTTTATTTGTGAAATTAACACAAATTTCAGATTCGGGCTACACAGTATTTTCACTAAAATGAACCTGCTCATTAGAGTAATGTGTTTGTTAATCAGATTACACTGGTTGCGTAGTGTGCTCGTTTTTGCATGGACCAAAACAAAAACACGGCTCAGCAGAACAGTGACATCAGCAGTACAGGAAGCTCTGTACGAATGTAAACAGCCAGTGGTGGTGGGGTGGTGGGGTGGGGGACAGGTCTGGGGATTTTAAGAATGTATAGTCACTGAAACGAAGATTGCAATCAGTGTTATTGTTAACAAAACTAACGCTATAAAAATTAAATTGAAATAAATCTGAAATAATATAAATATTAAAAGAAAAAGTGAAGTAAAAAAGCACATACAAAATAAAACAAAAATATTACATGACACTGATTGCAATTTTATTTTTACCCAGCCTTATTCAATGACCTAAAATAGCACAGAATCCTGACTAGTGTTGTCAAAAGTACCGACCGCGATACCAAATCGGTACTGAAATTGTAAAAATATGACGCTTTGAGCGCAATCATAAACACCTCTGACTGGCCATTGTGCTCACACACCCATCAGATATGTCTGTGATTGGCTACAGCGATTAGCGCTTCACAAACATGTTGTAAATATACAATGACGCTTTTCATAGAGCGCTTACACAGATACACAGGAGCATTTGAATGCAGGCGTCTATCAGCCTACCAGTCCGCTGGTTGATGCCTGCTTATGCTTTCAAACGCTCCCGCTTTCAAAACACTTCTGTGCTTTCAACCGCTGCCGTGCGTTGATCATTGTACCCAATCACAGACACATCCGATGAGCGCGTGAGCACAATGGCCAGTCAGAGGTGTTTACGATTACAACTCAACAGCGCTCAAAGCATCACATTTTTAACATTTCAGTACCGATTTGGTATCGCAGTCAGTACTTTAGAACACTAATCCCGAATAAACCTTTTTTTAAATAAGTTTTGAATCTTAGAATTTTAATGTGGATCTCACCATTTCTGACCAGAAAAAACATGACTCTTTATTACCTTTTGTCTGTAGGCGTAATGCTGCCATTGATGGCTGTGCTGTCTGCTGCTTGAATAGATGTTGATCTTGTGTCCTTTTGAAAAATAAAACACAATTAATACAATTACTAAGCAAATCTGGCCAGCTAATAGATCAGATTATTGAAAACGCAAGCCGTGAATTTCTAGGCAGTGCTCACCTCCTCGATTATCTTTAAACGTTTGGTGATGGGCTCCATTGATGAAGCTGGCTGTAAGGAAAGGGGAGGGTTTTTTGTAAATCAAAGTCTAGTCAACATTCATTTTAGTTTTTCTAGAAAGAGCAAAAAGTCTTGAACTCAAAGGATCCTAGATGCAAATTAAGGTGAAAACACCACGTACAGAGCCAGGGAAGGAAAACCAGGTGGAAACCTTTTGGCCACAACAGTCACAAATGATCTTAAGTCAATATTACTCATTGCTCTGCCAGCTTCCTGTAAGGATTGCACTTATATTATCCTCTGCGGTCATGTCACGTGGCTCATACTGCCATATCTGATGCGAGAGCCAGGAGCGATGCCAGTGTTAGGAACTGAAAATCAAGTTATCATGCTCAGCCACATGCTCCACTTCAGTTTAACTGAAACTTATACAGGGCAAGAAAACGGCTGACACAGCCTACATGAAGATTTTTGAGAAAAGCCTCAGGCAATTAAGATCTCAGGGTCTCCTTTTTGGAGATAAATTTAAGATCAATTTGTTCTGACTGTGGTGCCTGAAAGCAAAAGGGAAAAAGGACAAGCAAGAAGGAAATGTACCTCTGAAGAGGAAGTGCCAAGAGGAAAGGAAGAGTCATTTAAACAGTTTGCTAGTATAACTGGCACATGAACAGCAGCACAAGAGTAACTTGGCCGGGCATCTCTGCTGGCTGAAAACAATCTTTTCCAATACAGCCCCCCACCCTAATAAATCGAATCAATGATTTAAAAACACTAGCCTGTAACAAACTGAAAACATAGCCAGGGTTTGCCACACCCATGGACATAAATATTTATTACTGCTCATGTATTTTGAAAAAGTATTTTTGGCCATAATTTCTTGCATATTTGTAGCAAACAGCTTACAACTGCAGTGGAAAAAAAAAAAAAGGACATGATTGTATTTTTTTGGTGGTCTGATTAACACGCCACTTTTTGAATAAGCTTGAAATCGACTCAAAATGGTTGCAGTTAACAACAACTTCGTATCACCAGGTATAACTGTGGTCATACTGGTCTCTTATGTCCACAAGTAAAATTTTCAGGAAAGCTATTTAGTTTGGGGTCAGTAATTTTTTTATGTTTTTGAAAAGTTTCTAAAGCTCACCAAAGCTGCATAAGCAAAAAGGATGCAATACAAACAATAATGTTGTGCAATAACTACAATTCAAAATAACGGTTTTATATTTTAATGTTTTAAAATAAGATTTTTCCTGTGTTGGCAAAGCTGAATTTTCAGCATAATTAGTCCAGTCTTAAGTGTCACATGACCCTTCAGAAATCATTCTAATGTGCTGATTTGATGCTCAAGAAATATTTTCATTGTCAATTTTTTTTTCATAAATAGAAATAAAGTAGTAAAATAAAGCGTTCGTTTTGGACCCTGACCACAGCCCAGACAAACACCTTTTAAAAAGGACTACAAAACCACAGCCAAAAAATAGGTTGAGTACACGTCACCCCATGATCAAAGGATCAACCAATAAGCTCAACACAGTCTGTTCTGATACGTAACAAATTCAGTATAACTGCCATGCTGCAGATTTGGCCAAATAGCAATCGCCATAAGCAGTTTGGGGGAGGGAATTATTCAGAGATTATTAGAGCAGCCATTGTGTGCAATGTGCAAGAGACAGGGGGAAGGTTGCACTAACTAGAAAATCATTCAGCATCCCAGCAAAATGTCTCCTTACCTTCTCAGACTGGCTGAGCAGAAAGTGATGGAAATGTGGGTCATCCTTTACTGGCTATAACGGAAGGAGAGTTAAATTGGAAACTATTCTCCAAAGAGACTTACTGACCTGAGAGCTGTTTAATCTGCAACTAATTAAAGTGACATGGTGAAAGGTGCAACTATACAGTGAAGGATGTAATGAAAAATTTGGTGTTTTCACACCAGCTCATTTCAGTGACTTAAAATAACCTTATTGGATGTGTTTGTGCAGTTGCTATGAAAATTCAAAGCTGTGACTGCACCTAACTCCATCAACCAAGCATGGATAAGTCTTACTGGTAACTAAAAAAAAAAAAAAGAAAAAAAAAAAGGGGTATTTTATGTGAAGAACCCATAAAAGTGCAGAAACAAACTGTGAATGTAACCTACACTGCTCTCCCATTTGAATCCTGACACTGTTCCAGCGACCAGCCGTTGTACAGAGGATGGCTCTGGGTCAGAATCAGTCTGTTCCTTAAGGGAAAGAGAGACACATTCACCTTGTGTACAGAATGGCTTGATCTCATGAAACAAAGCCCTAAAATAGCTGCACCTCTACCCAGTCAAAATACGGTTGGGCAGATGCATTGGTTGCACTGCAAAAGATGACTAGTCTCAATGAATGGGTGGGTCCCGCTTGACAAATCCGACACTAAAACATACAATTGTAACTCCGCACAGCAGGTGCAACAGCAAATGGCCTTAGCAAAGGACTTTGGTGAAGCTGACAAAAAAAAACAAATGTCTATGTCTAAACAAAGGGTTTATGATCAAACCCTTGCCCTCAACAGTGCCGTTTAACGTTAAAGCATTATCTTCCAACCTTGTCCGACAAGCCACCCTTAAAGGCATCTTCATCATCCTCTTCAATGATCTTCATTGGTTTAGCTGCTTTACGCCCTTTATCTGACTTGCTTTTATCATCAGAGTGTGTCTGTAAAACAAAACATTTTATGCAACATGAGCAATTATTTCAAAACACTTGAAACAAGTTGAACTTCGAAGAACCCGTTTACACCTGGTACCAATGTATTCTGGGTGTCAATCATAAGTGGACAACATTAAATGGAGGTTTAAATGGAGTCCTAAATGCTTTGTGATCTGATCACTTCGATTCACAGGTAATCCCAAAGCAAATAAATGTAGCTTTATACAAAATTAACCATCCAATTGAAAAGTCTTGATTAAACAAAATGACAAATTTACAGTGAGTTATATAATGTTAATGTTTATTTGAAAACAGCATACTGCCTTTGTGATATGCTTTATAAACACATTTTAAATGCACATTAATATCAGGTAAAAAAAAAAAAAAGGGATGTCTTGTGGTCTCGACAACCATGTCAGGTGAAACCAGGCCCTTTACAGGGTATCTGCAGGTTTCACCATGGTCATAGGAAAATTAAGACCTAGAACTCAATACTTCAGTGAATTTAAGACTTTAAGACCACGCAGGTACCCTGCTTTAAAACGACATTTTACCCAAATTTACTCACTCTCATATTATTCAAAACCTGTATGATTTTCTTACTTCTGGTGAACATAAGTTATTCTGAAGAATGTAACAACTGTTTTGGTGCCCACTGACACCCATTATATGGAGGAAGAAAAAAAAAACATTTAAAAATATCAATATTACATTCCACAGATGAAAAAGCAATGAGGCTCAATTTTAATTGAGCAAACTACTCATTTAACAACAAAAACAGCAGACCATGTGGCCTTGTTTACACCTGGTATTAAGATGGTGTTTTTGGCAATCCTATCACAAGTGGACGGTGCTAAATGCAGGTATAAATAGGTAGTTTTAAACTTGTCCATTTTCAACCAGATTGCTTTCGTTGTGTAGAGGCTCCTGCCAAACACAATCACTGTGGGACGTGTTGTGTAAAAGCGCACCAAAACAAGCAATTCAAATATAACTGCATTTACCAAAACACATTACAGTTTAAATCGTAGCTGCTTTTTTATTCTTTTCATTGTTTCCTGATCGCTTGTAGTCTGCATAACACAGGCCATTCAGTCAATAGTAGTCGTGCGCTCCACGCAAAAGTGATGTACAGTGAGATCAAATAAGAGGGGAGCATCTCGAGGAAATACAAACAATGGTCACATCTGAAGCGCATTTTAATACCTGAAGGAAACGGTACGTCCCACTTGTGATGGAACCACTGAAAAATCTTAATATCAGGTGGAAACAGGGTCTTAAATTTGTAATCATACTAACCTGATCTTTCCCCTTGGCCTTCTTTAGGTACTCTTCAACCGCATCAACAGCCTGTTGGAAGCGCTTGCCTTTGTTTATCTTGATCATCTCTTCTTTGTGAGGGTGGTACGGCTTCAGCTGCTCTACCTTAATCCAGGCGCTAAAAGAGCAAAGCATATGAAAAGTCCAAATCTGCTTAGTTTAACCTCTCAAAACCTCTGCAAACCAGAGGAAGTGGTGGTAAAATACTATCATCATCATCTTTGTACTCACTGATCTTCAGTTCCAAAAAACTTGACAAAGAAACATTTTTTGCCTCTTGGCTTTTTCAGATCCTTCGGAGGACTGACGATCTGAAAACACAATGGTTGGGGATGAGTAAATAAACAACCAAACACATTATCCACAACTGATTCAGAACCTGTATCTCAAGCTGCCTACATAAAAAGTCATTTCTTGACATGTTTGAACGTTTAATTTGAAGGATTTTTTGCTTTGGCTTGATTAATAGCAACCAAAAACAATTTTTTTTAGAAAGTAACTCATTAGGTTTTGAACACAGCCGGTTAGTTCGACCTCTATATGCATCATCCAACAGCTGACCTCGGGAAAAACAAGTTCAACTCAATCGTTTACATGAACAGGACTCACCTTTCCTGGCCAAGGTGGATAGCGTCCAAGCTTACCCCTGAAAATATATTGAGGAGAAATTAGTGTTTTAAATGACTGTGGCTCGATTGAGAGTTTATTAAAAGAAAGCTATCGTGCCTCGAAACAAGCTAGCTAGTGCATAGCGTAACCCGTTAACACTCTTAACTGCACTTAAGCTAGTATTACACTCAGTATTCATATAAAAAACACATTTAAAAATAAGATGAAAATCCCCCCTGCAGCGTTAACAACACTAGGAACTTTTCTCCCCACAAAAAGCATGGAAAGTAATCGTTAGCGTGCTAGCTAAGCTCTCTCAGTGTTTCAGTGTTTGGCTTGACGACACATAAACTGGGCCATATGCGCGGTTTTTAACAAAACATTTTATTGCAGCCGCGATAATCTGTCTTCCACGTGCTCGAAAAAGTATTCAACCTCGACGTGAAATTAAATCGTAAAAAGTTAAATTTGTTATCTCACCAAACCAGATCCCCGATCCTGAGATGCACGGTCGCCATCTTAAACTGTTAGTGAGAAGAAACGTCGCACTGAATGCAGGGAATGAACACACCCACTACACCCATCTACCCCCTACATGCGAGCGAGCGACGCGACGCTACAAAGTAGGCCGCTCTCGTCTCATTATAATAAACTGTGAGGCTGTTTGTAGTGCAAAGCGTTGTAGTGTAGATGGGGACATTGCCCAGCTCTTCTAATTCATGATTTTCCATGAGACACATACAGTTTAAAGTTCTCTAATGAGAATTCAGATAACCAGCATGAAGAGAAATATGAATTTTCAACGGTAAACTTTGAAAGCGCCTCACTGTTTCTGTAACTAAAACGATTACATATTTGTTACTGAGTCAAGTTTATTAGTCTACTAGTATTATTAGTCAATAATACTACCTAGTATTACTTAGTTAAAAATAGTAAAAATTAGTTAAAAATAGTTTAATTGGTAAAACGTTAACTTATTATTTTTCTTCAAATCTTTAACTAAGAAAATAAACTGAAACTAGATTAATGTAAACCAATTAAAAGTTAAATAAAATATTTACATAAAAACCCCATCAGGGTTTCCCCCCAAACAAATGTATTGTAGGCCAATGTTGTAGAATGCTTGAGAACACATTTGAGATGTGATGTGAGGGGAAAAATCAATGTAAATATTACTTGTGAATATTTTTAATATTTATTTTGTTCATTATGTAAAAAGTGTGAAATTACTATTTGTGTTTATTTAGGATAAAATGATAGCTAAAAATGTAGCCTTAGCCATTTTATTACAAAAATGTCTAAAAATGCATTTCCCTATGGTACTAAACACTTAAAACACTAAACATTTAATTGAGATGTCATGCATGTTTAACAAACCTGCTCGGATTCAATTTTTTTGGAGGTAAATTCAGACAATATCAGCTTTTGATAAAGCTCATGTGAAATTACAAAACTGCAGTTGAAGTTGAAGTTTATTTGTCATTACACAATCACTGAAAGGTCAAGAGGTGAGGTCAGATTATCAATCTAAATGCTTAATTTAAGTCTACTTCCATTTATCAACTACCCAGCTTTATTAAATTCCTGCAAAACAAATGTCAAAATATATTTTTGGTTGTGATTGTAGTCAAAAAGTGTCAAAAAGTGATTGTAGAGATAGACTGAGCTTTTATTGCTTTTTGATAAAGATGAAGGAAAGAACACAGTACTCAGGTTTATCCACAGTTCATTCATGTTTTAATCTCAAATCAAACACATGAAATAGAATAGATTAATCTGACTAGTGAAAAGTGCATGAAAAGCGACAGATAGGGCTGTGACTATCATTAAGGCACACACTTTATATGCATGTATTAGATCAGATTACAGTGAAACTGAACTAGATTTCAGTAAAACATCCTCAGAATGTCTTGTCTAATCTTCAATGAAAACACTTCAGGAATAGTGATAGAAACATTAACCCAGATTCAGCACCATAACCATAAAGGAACACCATCTTGCATTGGTATAAGAATGCATTTGAAAATAAATACATACTGTATTGAGAAAGGGAATATAACAAGAGATTTCAGCTGCAATTTGGGAACACAAACACCATGTTTACTCCAAGTAAACACAACATCATTTTTTAATTTTCTGGTTAATGGACTTATATGCCTCTGCCTGACAGCATGACACCGAACTCCTGGATGCTTATCTCTTTGTTCTGATATTGTTGCAGCTGACGGTTTGTGATGTGTCCTGCCCTCAGAGCGTCATCTATGGCAAACTTCTTGCCTGATTTTCTGTCGTGGAGAACTGAGGACTCGCCATACGGACCTTTGACGGTGATCTCCTCCCAATCGCACTCTTGACTCTGAAGGTTGACGAACATTTTCCAGTCGATTAGACCGAGCTTGTAAGCCTCCTCAGGCCTCATCTCCTTTCCGGTGTCTGGATCGATGACGACGATTGAACGGCGGAGGTGACTTTCTCGCTGCTCCCTCTTCACTCTCATTGCAGAGAGACTCTTCTGAAGCTTTTCAATTTCTTCGTCCTTCTCCATTCTGATGCGTTTAAGGTCAGAGAGTTCTCTTTGCAAGGATTCCATTCGAATTTCCAGGTTCCTGCTATTCTCCACCGGAGAAGTCTCAGTGAGGTGTCTGGTTTCTTTTGTTGTGATCTGGATTTCGGATTGAAGCTTCCTTAATTCGTTCTGTAGGCGCTGGTTCTCCTGCTGTAACTTGTTGCTTTCATCGCGAATGTAGTCGAGTTCTTTAGATGACTTTGTATTGGTAAACTCTATCTCGGAAAGCTTCGAGTTTAGGCTGATAATCTCTTGGTCCAGCTCGCGACGTCGCCTTTCCTCTTCTTCAAGGCTTTGCTTTAGCCTTATAATGTCCATCTCAGCATCTGGGTCTCGCTCGACTTGGACTTTTTCAGTTCGCACAACTTTTTCACGCACTTCTGTTCGCTCAAGTATTTCTTGTTGCTGCAACAAGGCATTGTACTCCTTCTCCAAGAGCATACGCTTGTGCCTCTCCTCTTCAACCTGAAGACGAAGGATGGAATGCTCTTTTTCTTGCTGAGGGTCCTGCTGGAGAACAACCTTTTGCTTCACTGTAACCCTTTCTCTGTTTTCCTTGTCCCTAATCTCTAGTTCATTAAGCCGCACTCTCAACCTTTGAATTTCAAGCTCAGCATCTCTGCGGGCTCTGCGTTCACGCTCCAACTCCTCAAGTTGGAGCTCCAAATCAGCCTTTTGAAGTTGGAGCCTTCTCAGCTCTTCTTTCAAGATCTCTCTCTGTTTCTGCTCATTGCTGATATTTAGAGTGAAGGTGTCACATTCTGACTTCAAGATTGGATCCAGCTCCATCTTCACGACTTCTTGCTGGAGAATCTTTTCTCTCACCTGTGACAAGTCGATCTTCTTAAGCCTGATCCTTTCTTCATTTGCAGCCCTTTCGTGTTCCAAGTCTAAACGTTTCCTCTGTTCCTCAGCCAATTTCCGTTTGAGACTCTCAATCTCCTCCTTGGTTTTAGGATCTTCTCTGTATTGCAGGATCTCATTTACAACCTCTTTGGTCTGAATCTGAGGTTTGGTGTCTTTCCATCTTTGAATCTCCTCTTTGAGTTGGAGGATCTCCATCTCAAACCTCTCTGTTTGGTGGGATTTGTCCACAATTTCATTCCTGAGTTTCTCCAGTTCTCTTTCTGTTTCTGGGTCAGTCTTGTATTTGACAACCTCTTTGATAATCTCTTTGTATTCAATTTGTGGGCCTCTGTTTCTTAGCATTGTCAGTTCATCCTGATAGGACCGCAACTGCTGCTCTGAATCTCTGCACCTTCTCTGCTGCTCCACCAGTTCAAGTCGAAGATTTGCCACTTCTGTTTCCGCCTTCGGATCAGGTCGAACAATCTCACGGACTTTCTCCTGAATGATGACCTTCGACTTCTCTTCCTCCAGACTAGTAATTTTGCGTTGAAGGTCTGTTTTTTCTCTCAGCGAAGTGCTGCGCTTAGTTTTTTCATCTTCATACTGTCTTCTCAGATTCTCTACCTCCCTCTCCAAAGCAATATCTTTCTCAACCTTCAGGACTTCTTTGATAGAGATCTTTTCTTCAGCCATTGCCTTTTCCTTTTCAAGACGCCTCAATTTCTCCTGCAGGAATCGAAGCTCGTCTTCAAGTTCCTTTCGGGTGTTTATTTCTTTTTGTTTCTGGTCAAGCAACAATCTGTACTCACTCTCAAGTTGAGGGTCATTTTGAACCTTAATGACTTCCTCCTCAGTGATTATTTCCTGCTCCCTGCTTTTCTCTTCTGCAAGAATAGTCACTTGCTTTTGAATCTGAATGATTTCATTCTCTCTGACCATCTTTAGCCGCTTTACTTCCTCTAGCTCTTCTCTTAGTCTCCTGAGTTCTTCCTCCTGCCCCCTGTCCCTCTCAATGCGGAGCACCTCTTTGACTGTATACTGCTGAGCTCCCTCTTTCATTTCGGTCTCAATCCCACGCAGCTTTATACGGAGACTGTCCAGTTCACTCTCTAGGACACGAGTGCTCCTGCTTTCATCTAAGAGCTTCTGCTGGATCCTATGATATTCTTCATCTAGTTGAGGGTCAGGCACCTTCTTGATGAGCTCTTTCTTGACGATTGTATCCTGCGGTTTCTGGCCCTCTAGGAAATAGATGTCAGTCTGTACACTTTGAATTTCTTTTTCCAGTTGGTCTCTACGCTGAATTTCTTCCTGAAGCTGTTTTTTGATTCTCCAGGGCTCTTCACCTGTGGCTGATGATCTCACAGTCTGGACCTCTTGCTTGATTATTGAAACTTCTGGTTGCTATAAAGTTATAAAATTGAATGTATATAATAAGTTAAAAAAAAAATCAATGCTTATACATTCCATTCTTTGGTTATTTGTATGCATAGCATATGATAATGTGTTTTACCTGGTTAAGAAGGCTTTGAGTAAACTCTAGGTTCTGCAGTCTCTGCTTGTTCACAGCATTTACTTCAGTGAATTTCGCCTCAATTGCAGATTCCTTTAGAACACAAAATGTTTAAGCTTCAACAGTCAGAAAAACAGACTATAAAATGTTCTAATTACTTGATCCAGGAAACGGTTTACTTTTCAAAAATATTCACCTCTCTATTCACTTTCAGTGCAGGAGATTCAAGTCTGCTCCTTTTGTATGTCTGAGGAACCAAGCCATCTTCAAGGTCAAGAATGGATTTAAACCGTTCCGCTTCATTTTCGTAGTCCTGTAAGCCACGACACAAAAGGAGTTCACATGGCTTTGCATAAACATGATAGTAGGATAATTCTCTGTAGGTAATACACTGAGATTTTAGTACCTTGACTGCTTGCTGATAAAGCTGTGCATTTCTAGACACATTGTTCAGGTCTGATTCCTTTCTTGCGATGTCAGAGAGCAGACTCTGTACATTTCAAACATAGTTTTGGTAAATAAATATAATTTGTAATATTACAATGCAATTATTGTAATGACGGAAATAAATAAACAACTTACTCTTTGATTTTTCAGTTTAACTTCAATCTGTTTGATGTCATCAGTTTCACGTGGCTCATAGTTTGGTACTCGAGAAAGCCAGCTATTGAGGTTGTCATAGTCATTGTGGTAGTTGGAGTAGGCTGTTTTGGCTCTTTGCAGACTTTGGGATCTGTAAATTTTTCATAATTCTTTTAATTTTAAGTTGTATAAATTAACATTAATGTATGTTTTATGAGCAAACATGAATTAACAGTGAACAATAGTACATTTATAAATTAAAATGGATTATTAAATGATACTACATTTTTACAACTAATATTAACAAACTGAACCTTGCTGTAAACACTAATGAAAAGAATCCTATTCTTTTTAGGTGTAATATAAATAATATAAATTACAGTACGCAGTATACTAAAGACTAATCTGCAGAATTGAATTATGTCATTTGTTTTTAAAGTACACTCCCATTTGAAAAAGCTTTTGTTTAATATGAACTCACCTGACATCAGTCTGTCTGTTCAGGTTGTCAAAGCGTTTGGTGAGTTTCTGAACATCAGCCTCTTGCCTCTCAATATCAGGGCAATGCTCTTGCACTTTGTTGGCCATATTGCTGCAGCTGGCCTTGGCTTCTCTCAGGTTCTGCTCACTCTCTGTGATAATAGATCTTTTGCTCCTCAGCTCAGATGCAATGTCCTGGAGACAAGAATACATCAGACATGAGTATAGTGAATCTTAGGAAAAAATGATCAAGAGGGAAAAAAAAAGAAAGTGGCATAGATTACGAAGCTTACCGCCAACTCACGCTGAGTCTTCTCCAGTGAGGTGAGATCAGATGGGGCAACCTCCTCTCTTGCCAGTTTGTTTTCATAGGTGGACAGTAGAGCTTTGCCATTCTGCAGAGAATTCTCCAGCTGATAGGAGTTCTGCAGTCTACAAAAATGCAATTTTTAGGCTCACAATTGAAGTTCTCATTTAGCATGACATTCTTGAATTCCGTTGTATAAAAAAGGAGGTGTACTTACTTATCACCTGCACACTTCAACAGCAAATCGACTTTGTTGTATTTTTTGTTAGTCTCATCCACTTTGGAGTACAGCTGTGGTGCACTTGAACATTTGGGAGAGGATCTGAGGAAATTCTCAGCCTCCTGTAATTTTGCAGACTTTTCTGGCTCTATCTTACGAACAGCAGAAGTAATGTCCTATGAAGAAAATACTGGATTAAGGCAAGGTCAAAATGTCATGTCACCGAAATACAGGGTCATAAGTACATTTTAGATTCTTGTTCACTTTTGCACTATTAAGTATGCTGTGTTGATGATAGACACGAGAACAAATTAGGTGTATGTGCAGTTTATCTTTCACCTTTTATTGGATTTGAATGCCTGTTCACACCAAGAATGATAACTATGAAGATAACTATAACAATAGCTATATTAGATTCAACACCAGCGGGCAATGTTGTTCTGTTGCTTTTTAGTGCATGATGCAGTTTATGTTGTCTGTCGCAATATTTGAGGTCTTGATTCAATGTTTTCATTGTTCATCAGCTGGAAAAAAAATCCTTCTGAAAGTGATTCCAATGATGATATTGTTTCACTGTGCCGCTATCGTTATAGTGGACTCTGCTATTCTTTTAGATTTAAAATGTTATATCTTATCCTATGTTGTTATCTTTATAATTATCGTTCTTGGTGTGAACAGGCCTTGCAACTTTGTAATGTGCACTCTAGATTCAAACTAACGTTTTTATTCTTTAAAAGTGGACCTCACCAAAAACAATTGAAAACCATCTACTAATGTGATTGAAATATCTGCTCAGAATTAATTTAAATGAACATTATTAGGATGAAACACGTTATAAAATGTACATTTAGTCAGACACATGACACTTGTTGTCCACAACAGAATAAATACAAAAAACTCCAAACTTCATACCTTTATGTCCTGTAGCCTATCAGCACTGTCTTGAACAGGGCGTGTTTGCTCCAGTGGGGGGCGCACGCGAGAGTAAATGGCCTTCTCCTGCTTATCCAGATCACTGACCACTTTATCCAGTCCTGCCATCAGTTGACGGCATTGCTGCTCTTGTTTATCTGAGGATGGAGAAAAGAATGAATTAAGTATTTAATTCTCTTTAAGAGAGCTCTGCATCTAAGTTTATCATAATGTAAGAGACAAACCTTGACCTCCTGTACTCTCCTTCTTAAGCTCTGCCAGTCGTGCCTGTAATGCAGATTTGCTGCTGGCTACTTTCTTTTTTATGCCTTTGTGCTGGTTTATCAGACTGTAAAAAATGTTTCATATTAGATACAAATGACACATTTACAAATGACACATACAGATAACAAGGAATACCCACTTGTCAGCAACAGCCACAGCCTCAGGGTCAGTTGGCGGGATTATGAAGCACACTCCTGGAGCACTCATGGTGCGGCCAGTTGAATCCTTCACGTCCCATTTGGGCCCATTGTTCCTGAGCAGGGTGTACCGCTCCCCTCGCAAAATTGAACCCTGTGTCATTCAAAATAAGCAAAGTAAGCTCTGTTTCAACTTGATATTGCAGCTAAAAAAAACACAAATTCCTTAAATAAATGTGAAATCCGTACAAAATCCCCTGCACACGTCTCCAGAGGTTTATATGAGATGAATCGTTTGGGTGAAGGCCGTCTTAAGGATTTAAATACATTAGATGGGGGAATCCGAAACCCGAGCAGAGACAGAGTGTAACGGTTTTCTGTGCTTACTCATGATAATAGCTGATGTTTCACTGACTGGTATTAGCGGAGCTCTAAGCCGCATGCATAGACTGAGCGGGAGCTCAAACTCCATACCTCATTAGCCTCGTATTCACATAGAGCCTCGATAGGAAGCAGTTTCTGAGGAGTCTCCCTGCGGTACTTCAGAGGGAGCACCTGCAGGCTGCGCTTCTGAAGACCTTTCAGTCGCTCGTCAAAATGATCCATGGCCTTTGCCTGATCCTGTCAATACAAACACAGACAGCCTTAGATAGTGAAGACACCTTTTAATTAATTAATCATTTAATATACACATTATATGAATCAAGAAGAAATGCAAAGGTGCCAAAATAAACAATATATTTACATCCAGGTCAACAATCAGTCCCTCCGTCTGGTACATGTCTTTAAACTCGGGATTATACTTCTGGTTGATTTCGGTCTCCAGGCGCTTCAACAAATCGTTGGTGTCTCTTGCATCCTTGTGGAACTGGAATAAAAAGAATAATGCAACTGAGCAAGTCTGAAAGCAATCTGGAATATGGAACAGGAAAAGATTGTGTAAAATGTAGACTGACTTTGTGATAGTCATCCATGTTCTTGAGGTGGTTCTCTTCACAGATGAGCAGGTTGAGGTATTCCTTCCAATCTGCATGCACAGCATCCATGTGTGCCTAAACCCAATACATGTTTTAGAATAAGTTAATAATCATTTCAAATGTATTATTTAGATAGAAATTGGGATTTTTAGAATACTTTGAATGACCCATCACATTTGATTATATTATATTTAATTTAAAATGTTATGTTTCATATTTTTCTTTAGTTATTGTGCACTGAAGTTATATTTTAAGTTTAGCTTATTTACAGTCATTGCCATTTTACCTAATGTGTGCTAGCCCAGTGTCTTCCTACTTTACTGCCTGTGTTTTTATTTATTTATTGGATTTTTAATGGACTAACAAGTGTACAGATAACAGACCCATTTGCTGTTAATATTTTGCCAGATTATTACCCTAATTAACAAAACCTCAACCAATTACATACAATAAATACCCTGCAAAAAATTGTATAAAGAATAATACATAAAAACACAAATAAATTTACAAATAAATAATTTAATAAATAATAATAATATGAAATAAATTGAATAAAGCAGTCATCCAGTACATTATCTAAAAGTGTCACCATGTTATCAAATGTCTTTGTGATTGAGAATAATCCAATCATCATCCCAAACTTTATACAAATACATACGTCTTTAATCCACATTATTATAATTTATGGTGGTTTATTTTAATATTTTAAAATATGAAGCAGATTATTGTCTTTGAAATAGGATCACATCATTCATTATATATATGCTGTTTGGCTCAACTATGCTCAAGAAAAAATGTGTGAAAACTGATATTATATTAGATTGGAGTAATTTTTTCTTATTCTATATTTACTGCATACTACTATAGTGCAGTACAATTATACACTGTAAAATGTACAGTTACAAAAATGACATCCCATTATGCCTGAAACAGTGGCAATGTATTTTAATGGCAATGTTGTGGCAACCACAATTGCCAGTGTCTGACTGTAAATTTAATGGGGAACAAATGAATCATTAAAGCAAGCGGCTTGTAATATTACCCCAATGACATTTTTTCCCGGATGGTTCTGCTCAATAAGTTCCTCTCCATCTTCATTCAGCTGGGTGATGGTTTTCTCCTTAGACTCCAGACACTTGCTGATGAAGTTCTGATGACGTTGTCAAGCAGCATGTTAAAAATATATTCATAAGTAATTCATTTATAAGCAGTTCAGTGTTATAATCATATAATTTGTAGGAGGCTTGAATCATGAAAGCATAGTCAAAAGTCTTAGTGCCGTCTATAATTGTATTACCTATCATTAAATGGCTTGTAAGCCTTACCTCGTACTGCCTCTTTCGGGCAGGGTAGTCCAGGTTGTTGTCGCTCCAGTCATATGTGATTCGCTCTTCAGCTTGCTGGTCCATCCAGTAGAGCTCGTTGGTGCAGCGCTGCATGTAATCTCTCAGACTGAGCAGGTTCTTCTGACGTGCAGCGGAGCTCGCCTGCAATGGACATGGTAAAATACACAATGTTTTGAGACACGTGAATTGACAACTAACTCTCAGTCTTTACTAGTACATCTTCAGTGCAAATTAAAGGCAGAAAGTGAAGTCTCACCAGTAGTTTGTTGTACTTCGCCTGCTGGCCATCCACGCCATCCTGTTATGCAAGTAAACAAATGAGTCACAGATGCCACTTGCATGACTGTTCAAAAGAGTCAAATATTCTTCTTGTATTGCATTGCATTGCATTTTAAAACCATATATACCCGGTCTGCAGTGATATAGGGAGCCAATGCCTCCACTTCACTGTGGAAAATATTGTGCTCCTCCACTTCATTCTCGATGGTGGGCAGATCTTGTCCGAATCCTTTGTTATTCACATTTGCCTACATCCGAACATATTTGAACATGAATCATTTGCATTTGAAATCATATATTCGACAGAAAGAAATAGAGCGAGGTATGTTTAGATACACACCAGTTTCTCATCAATCATCTTTCCCCAGTTGACACTGGGAACCTGCTCCGATCGCGTTATGTGGTAAATGCGATCATGATCCTCGAGGAGCTTCATCACACGCACTCGCAGCTGTTTCATACTTTTTCATTGAGGAAAAAAGAATGAGTCATCTGCAATCCCATAGCATAAGCATTCAAAGCATAAAGCATGAGAGGCTATTGGATATTTCAGTTTAAAGGTGGCTATATAGACTCACTCCTTCTCAATCATCTCAGCCTGAGGGTGCTGCAAACGAGTGGCTTGGGCTGCATCATCATCCAGGCTATTCAGTAGATCCAGTGAGTTCAGGATCCTCTTGTTGGTGTCCTCCTGGTACAAGGGCTGCTTGCCCTCATTGATCTTCCTGATATCCTAGAAACATCAATGAGCAACGCAAATAATGATAATTATGTAACAATAGTTAAAGGGATAGTGCACCTTCATTTCATTCCAAACCTGTATGACTTTCTTTTATCCGTGTAGCCTAACACAAAAAGGATATTTTGAAAAATGTCTAAGTGGTTAAGTTTAGTTTATTTACAGTCATTGCAGTTTTACCTAATGTGTTCTAGCCCAGTGTCTTCCTACTTTACCATCTATGTTTTTATGGTGTTTTTATTGGATTTTTCGACATGGAAAAACAACTTTCATCTGTGTAGCATAAAGAGGATATTTTGAAAAATGTCTAAGTGTTTTCTGTTGCTTTGGACCCCACTGATTCTCACTGTAGAGAAAAAAAAACTGTTCTTAAACAAGATTCTTAAAAATATCTTCTTTTGAGTTACACAGAAGGGAAAAATTGATAGATTTGAAATTAAATGAGGGTAAATAATTTTGGGTGAACTATCCCCGTTTTTCCCCCATTGGTATACACTAGTTGTTAATGCTAACTAAAACTATTAAAAATTGTTTTCATTTATTGAAACAAAGCTCAATATAATATAAATATTAGATGGAAAAACTTAAACTTGTATGGAAAAATTAAGATGTAGACTTGGCAACTAAATGATATCAAATAAGTTTAAGTTGAAATACTAAAATGATTGAAACTAAAACTAAAATAATCATGAATTAAAGCTATGTAGATACATTTAAAACAAAAACTACTTAAATTACAAAAATACAATAGTATATAAATAATACTAAAGTAACACTGGCATACACTTTCCACTATTTTAACTCAAATAACCCTAAACAGACCTATTTAAAGATGACATTAACATGCTTAGTGGTGGGAAGACAGCAGGAGTGACTAACTCTCTGGCTTTGATTTGTAATCCACAGAAGCGTTTACTGTACTTACCCTATTGAGATTCTGTTCTGTCTCAATGATGTTCTTTTCCACCTTGTCTGCATTCTTCTGCAACTTGTCAATCAGGCTGGTCAAATCACTCTCAGTTAGTCTGAGGTGAAATAACAAAAGTTAGTTTTTTTTTTTTTAGGGCAGCAGTTTGATATAGTTTCAGTGAGCCAAATATACAAGTTTCGGTCTGCATTTTCCAAAAATACTGCAGCAAATGTAGTAGGTTTGTCATGCTGAATCTCTGGATCTAGGACAGAACACCTCACTTTACTTATCTGTCATGCTGAGATGCTCTGAAAATAAATACAGGACATGAAACACTTTCATTCCACATCATCTGGTACAGACTTGTAACAGATTTGTTAGGAGAACCATGGTGCTAACAAAAATATTGTCTCAGCTGAACCGTACTGAATAAAAAAAAAAAAAAAAAAAATAAGAAGAAATGCTGTTCGACATAACCCAAGCCAAGCATGGTCTAGTGCATTCTGCGAATTCTAGAAAAATACTGTTTGACAGTGCATGGTAGACATGACTAAACTTGATCAGAAAACAAATTACACACCTTGGGCCGTATTTGCCTTAAAGGACAATACATGCATGAATCATTAATAATAAGGTTAGTGCATGTTAATGGCAGTTATAAATATTTCACACTGACTAAAATGATAATGTCATGTCATGAATAAGAAAATAGTTTTGTGTTCATTGGAGCTGGAAAAAAACAAAACAAGTTATGAGTGAGATATGTAAATGAGGCTGATAATTACAACAAGAAGGTGGCTTTAATGAGGCGTTAGAAACTCAAACAGGTCTAACTGGTTTAACTCACACATGTAAGAAGGTTAAAAAGACTTTCCATGTCACTTAAAATAAATGCATCTGTATGTGAAACCCATCAAAATGTATGGAAAAACACAGCTGGATTGTTAAAGAAATTGATTATGTAACCAATGTTGCTGTAATGTATTCAGTCAAAAGCAAATATTAAAGCAAAATAGAAAAACAAAGCTATATATCGATCTATTTGTTGATTTTTCTGTCAAGAGAAAATGATTTAATCTGATTTGAGAAGAAGCTCTGGGTGTGGCAAGTAATTATTTGATGCTCGTTTCCCTTCCCTAGAGGTGTTCCCATATCCAAAATATACAAATGCAAAAACATAAACTGAGAAATCTGGATATCTTAAGAACAGTGTTATGAAATAGACTAAGGGTTGTCCTTTTATAGTTCACTGCAAGCAAACTGCCCATATCTCCGTATGTCATGCCTTGTTTCTGTCAAAAGCAGACAGACAAGTCACAAAACTTGGCACATTTGACACTGAGGGACCCAGTGTGCATAACAGTCAAACAACACCCAAAATGACCTAAACAGAAAACTATGTGTTTGGGAAAAACTGTTTCTTTATTTCTTTTGGTACAACATCTGCAACCAATAAAAATAATCAAACTGAAACCATATTCCTAGAGTAAAAACTTCCACAGTTGCAGTGAACTACCCTGCATTGGTTTCACGATATTAGTGTCCAATATTGAGTCCTGCTCCTACAAAGCTCAAGGCTAGACTCATCTCTCAAACCATCAGCACTTTGTGCTTGTTTGAACTTGACACTCTGATTACACTTTTACCTTTAACCAATCAGTTTCTTTCTTTAAGCATTCCCTACATATGTTGACTCCAGCCTGTATTGATACAGATGTCATTTGTGAACTAGATGCAACAAAAACAATACAAATGTTGTTTAGTGTTAAATAATATTAATAATACATTATAAATAATAACAATACATTCATTCAAATAAATAATACATTTAAATGACAACTGTATATTCCTCTAATATCCATTTACATCAGTCTACTCTGTTCAATACAGAATAATAACGCTAGTCACGCAATATGTATTGCAGGGAAAAGTTATCCAACCTGTTACAGCGCCACACCCTTACTACAGTAACCTCACGTCAAGCAAGCACAAAACCGAATTATCAGAAATTGATATTTTAAATTATGGTTTATGTTGTGAACCGTGGATAAAGTACGTAAAACCAAACGATAATGAAACGCACACCAGTTAAAGCACTCGCGCGCTCCGTTATGACTCCACAATGAATCGAATGAAAGACCTCATCCCAACAAGACGTATAGAGGGAAAGTGTATCCGGGTTGACTAACCTTTTATCAGGGACGGTCAGATTGCCCTTTGCAGTCTTTCTCTTGAACATGATGACAGTTGCGGAGTTTCTCCAACACCCGTCTAGTTGCTAAAATGGCACAGATAGGATCCCACTCTGGTGTTTGTCGTTCAACTACCTGAAGCGTCTTCCAGGACAGCTACACCTCAGTTTACACAACGCCCACAAAGAACGAAACAGCAACTACCCTCCCACGAACACGAGCTCTCGCTGTCCGTCAAGGTTAGTCGTGCTTAAAAAACATCAAGCCCATTTAAAGTACGGGCTGGTGTCCGCCCTTTTCTGAGAGACATACCTGCAGCCTATCGAAACAGAGGCGTCGTCCCTGTTTCTTCTGTGTACAGTTTCATGGGATGCATTTAACAGGCTAGGCTAATATACAGACTTCAAAGCAAACTTTTAAGCAATAGTATTCAGTTTCATTCAGAAAAGTATAAGCAACAGCTTGAGACCTATTCAGTGTTTTATAAACTATCATTTAACACAAACATATGCAAAATTATTAACTAATTGAATAGCTTTTTTGAACATTAATATTTTAATGGAATATTGCAGTACTATTTTTTTATTTAAATGATTTATCTGTGCACATAATTATGTCCTCATAATATTTAATCTAAAAATCCTCTTCTCTCTCCTCTCCTCTCCTCTCCTCTCCTCTCCTCTCCTCTCCTCTCCTCTCCTCTCCTCTCCTCTCCTCTTCTCTGTCATGACAAATCGGGTATCCCTCTAAATTGGGTCTCTATCAACTATCAGTTAATGATTATAAGAACATATGAACAATATTAATTTAAAATATGTATAGATTACTACAGGTGCTGGTCATATAATTAGAATATCATCAAAAAGTTGATTTCACTAATTCCATTCAAAAAGTGAAACTTGTATATTATATTCATTCATTACACACAGACTGATATATTTCAAATGTTTATTTCTTTTCATTTTGATGATTATAACTGACAACTAAGGAAAATCCCAAATTCAGAAAATTAGAATATTACTTAAGACCAATACAAAGAAAGGATTTTTAGAAATCTTAGCCAACTGAAAAGTATGAACAATGAAAGTATGAGCATGTGCAGCACTCAATACTTGGCTAGGGCTCCTTTTGCTTGAATTACTGCAGCAATGCGGCGTGGCATGAGTCGATCAGTCTGTGGCACTGCTCAGGTGTTATGAGAGCCCAGGTTGCTCTGATAGTGGTCTTCAGCTCTTCTGCATTGTTGGGTCTGGCCTATCGCATCTTCCTTTTCACAATACCCCACCTGTATATAGTGCATAATAAAACAAATTGAACATAATTTCTTTTGATAAACTGTCAATTAATTAATAGCCTAATAATAAGTCGTCACCTTCATTTATATAGCGCTTTTAGATTGTTTAAAAGCAGCTTTACAGTGATAATAGGAAGAAATTAATGGAAGAGAGATTGTTTTGGCTGTACATCAGCTCTAGAAAAAAAAGTTATTGTCCAGCTGAAGTTCAAGTTGTAAAAAAAAAAAACGCTAGTTGTTTACTTTGAGGCCACTTAGATGACAACATTTTCAACCAAAATAGAAAACTCTCAATGCATTCTGGCTGTTCATCCGCACAGCAACAGCGCTCGGCGGCTAGAGAATGCAAACCTTGAAACAGGTTTTGAAATAGTTTTGTCCATTATAGTCTGTGTAAACTTAAAAAAACAAAAAACAAAACAAATCTGTGAGAATGGTGACGGCATGCATGTAAGCATTAAGTGTTTAGTCTATAGGCAAGCACGTTTATAATATGTATGTGCACAAGCGCGTAGTGAATAATTGTTTGTTACATTCTTTTTATAACTGAAATATTTGGACATTTAACACTTAATTTAACATTTAATTACATTAAAGATGATTTTGAATACATGTAGGGTAAGTGCAAATGCGTGCATAAATTATCAGGGTAATCGGCTATCTGTACGCTAGGCTAGTACATAAGCTAACTAATACAGACATTAATATGTTATAGTTCAAACAGCATTTATCATAACATAATTTTGTAGGAATTGTAACCAGGCGCTAACTATTAAAATAATGTGAGCCAATTGGATTGCTTGGGGACCTAACAGAGACCCGATTTTGAGGGAGGACCTGATTTGTCACCTGATTTGTTTCACTCAGCTATACGTCACAATAGGGAAGAAAAGACTTCTGTTTCATGCTGATTTTAATTTTTATTTAATGTTTAGCTAGAAAATTGCAAATTACAAACGCCAACATTTTATTTATACTGTAATGACTCTTGCTTCTCATGTAAACAAAATGTAAGAGGGGCTATGGAACACCCGAGTAAGCTCCAGTCTCTTGTAAATGGGTCCAACGTAGTAGGCATACACGTAAATATGCAACTTTAGGGACTTTATTTATTTGTCAGAGCTCAAATCGTGACAAACACGCTTACACTGCAGTCCAACTCCCTTCACCTTCGCTCTCTCTCTCTCGCTTTCTTTCATGTCTCTTTTTTTTTACATATAACAATAACTGCGCATGTCAGCGCGCCAATTTCCCATCCGTATTAATAACGTCACCATTGCATCATAATTGAACAGCAAACCAAATTACTCAATTTACATATTAAAAATAATCACAACATAAATGTCACAAAAGCGTGAACACATGCACCACAGTACAAATTAGCATGTCTTATTTATTGATGGCTTTTTTAGCCGTAAAGTTCTGGACATAACTCATTTTCTCTCATACTAGAGTGTCAGCTCAACAGAGAGTTTACATAACCAGTCCGACCTTTGTTTGGGATGCAGATACTTTGTGAGACTCCGTGCCATCAAGAGTTTTAAAAGCCTGACCTTTTTTTTTTAGACTGAATGCTGATGTGCATGTTAAACTGCAGAGCAGTTTTTATTTTTATAGCTGGTACATATCTGAAACAGTTTAAAAACATCGCAATTGTTTCTGAACCGGGCCTCATGTTCAGAGCAGCTAAGAAATCACTAGAGGACCTTGTTGGATCTTAATGCCAACAGAGGAAAAGTCATGAGAACCGGGTATTGTGGGATGGATAGAAACAATGAGTCATCAGGGGGTGTGTATGTGTGCATTTGTGTGTGTTTCAGTGTCTGTTTTTGAATGGAAGCAGATGGAAAAGCAATAGAAATATTGGTTTGGTATTCAGTATCTCCCTTACTGTTCCATTTTACAGCATGCCTTAGGCCTCACGCTATAAATAATAAGGTATTTTTTTCAAAGACCAATTCAACAGGTGTCAGGTAAAGATTGCGGTGTAATCACACTTAAAACAAGCGCAAACAAGTAGACAAAGCATGGGACAAATTACTTCTGAGGGCGTATAATTTCGAACTGACACAGGTGCATTTTGGTTATCTGAATTACAGTTAAGCGTGAATGAAAAACAAGAATAATATGACACAGGGTTAGCTCCAGAAGTGCAGTAGACTAAAACAAATAGCAAAATGTCCACAGGTGTCAACAGGCTTCAGCCCTCAAATACGTTGAGCTGCTGCAGTCAGCTGCATTGACTGCAAACCAAATTCAAATCAAAATATTTTAATATTTTATGCTAGTGTTTATGCGGATATCACTGCGGACTCCAAGAAGCTTTGAGCCTTTAAAAAAATGCATCGTGCATATAAACACGCACAAGTGTGAACTAGTTTGGTGTCACAGTTGGTTGCAAAAACAATGATGAGAAGGATCTATTTTCAGCAGTATCAAAGTTTATTAAACAAACACTCAGAACACTAGGAACTAGAAAACGGAGTAATCACAACGAGAACTGACAATGAACTAAAAGAAACAGGGCTTAAATACACAGGTGAATGAAACAACAAATCAATAAATTAACAACAGGCGTAAAACATAAATAGAACTAAAGGGCCGTTTACACAACACTGTTTTCATATAAAAACGGAAAACATTTTTGGCCTTTCGTTTACACGACAACAGCGTTTTGGTGGCCTGAAAACGCAAACTTGGGTTTGAAAATAAAATTGTTTCAAAGTGCAAGTTTGACATCATGCAGGCTATTATACAGTAAATTATACAGTAAATCAAGATTAACCTTCTTAGAATGAAAATTATTCGGCTCTTAAAGGAAAAGGTTGCCTTATGGCAACAAACTGAAGTAGAAGTTTGAGTCAAAGTATATTTAAGTTTTAGTCATTTTACTACTTTAACTCAAACTTACATTTCAGATTGTTGCCATAAAGCAGCATTTTGATTTAAGTTTAATTTAAGTTTTTATCTATTATTTATTTCAATATTTATTTCAAGCTAAATAGAAATATAAAAAACAACTACCGGCAATAAAATGACAAAAGCACATAACCAAAATCACTAAAATGTAAATTAAAATGAAAACTGAAAATATAAAAGCTAATTAAAAATATTATTAAATGCTACAATAGTATATAAATAATACTAAAATAAAACTAATTAGTGTGCAATTAATGTGATTATTAATGTGCAATTAATGTGCAATTGGGGTCTGGGTGAAATTTAAAAGAAAAGAAAACTATTTTTATAATGTATTTTTGGATCAGTCAAAGTTGAAAAGAGCTTTACAAATAAATCTGAAGTTAATTAACAATGTTTCTCATCAATGTTTTTTTACATCAACTCTTAATTGGGGAAAATGCATCAACGTGATACAAAGTAAATATTTTCCAGATAATGTTTTAATAATCGGATTGGCCTTTAGTACAATGATAATATTGTTTATGATAAATGGGTCTTTGTACAATTTGCAAAAGTAAGCAAAATTTATGAGCTAAAAACACTGAGAGCTCATTCGGTATCCTGTAACAAGAGCCTGCCCGATGCTGCAGAAGACATGAAATGTCTTATAGTAGCCTACTATCTTACTATGGAGAAAATTAATAAAGCTGCGAGGCAATATGATATCACATCTCTAAAGAAATGGCCAAAGATAAGCTACAACTGTGGAGTCCTTGTGTGAAATTGGCTAAAAGTGAACACAGTCCATTCCAATGGCTTAAATATTAACTCTACCATGTTGCCAAACCTCTCAAACAGTGTTTATATAGAACATCATTGATCATTATGTGTGAATGGGTTTTGTCTATCATTTACATTTAGAGCTTCACCAATAGTGATTCATTTTCATTACCTGCAGAGTTTCTTCTATGCTAGATGTGCTTGTATCGACTGTCTTTTGTTGCCACATTCTAGCTGTTACATATTCTACATATTCTACAAGTGAAAAAGGCAAGAAAAGAATTTGTCATATATGCAAATGAATAGATATGTGCATGCACTGCTGATAATAAATAATACTCAGTAAAAGTGGGTTTGGAACCAAGAATTTATGAAACGGGTGAAAGGCCGGAATTCCCTTACACACCCATAGTGAAGGTGATGAGTGTAGCTGATTAAAGCTCCCGACGGACATGCGTGGATCATTATATGAACAGAATTTAGCAGTGAGACCTGTGCTGCAAGATTTGAAGTACCGTAGTGCATTTATGTGTGGGTTTCTTAGCATTCCTATGCCAGGATGGGCCTGCTTTGGAACTCAACACACCTAAGGTAAAGTTGTAACGATGAGCTTGTGTGTATCCATGGTGAAGTGGACTTTTTAGTGGTGGGGGGTACAAATGACAGCTCATTCTCCTCTGGGGGAGAGTCCTGTCTGTGATAAATGTGTAGTATGGACTGTGGGGCGTGTACTGCATTGCACTGAGCATTTCTCTCAGTGCAAGGTGCATTATCCAAATATGGGTGGAGAGTATTTTAAACATCTACCAAGCTATCAACCAAAACAGACTGCCCTACCTGACAGTTTAAGAATAAAGCATGCATCTCATAGCAAGGATTTCTTAATATCCTCCTCTAATAGGCAAGCCAATACAGTATAACATTTGATCAAAAGCAAGTCAAGTATAATTATTATACTGATGCATATATTTCTAAAAATATATGTAGAAATCACATTCATCAATCTTCTGATTTCTAATGAAAGAGGAGTGTCGTTTTTCCGGGTGTGAAGATTTAAGGTTCAATGGCAGGAGTGTCAGCACTTGTTTTGTTAAATACACAACAGCATTTTCTAGTCTCTAAAGGTGTGTCGCGTAGTTTCTCTTTGCAATATGTGCCTAAAAATGCACCTAGAAACCATAAGATGCAAATATGCTAGCTATCCGCTGAGGTATGCTGAGACATTGTTTGGTGAAAACACGGCTTTACAACTTTTGTCTCTGAAGGGGATACACTTTGCGGTCGTGAAGTCTTGCTTTATTCACGTTTCTTTTTCAGATAAAGGTGACACTTGGGTTCTTGGCCAAAGAGGAACATTTACAACCACTGAAAATGCTGTTTCAGTGAGAGGTCAAGAAAGGTCATTACTTTAACCCTCACAGACCAGGCTTAAACCTAGTCCCAGACTAAAATGCATGATTGAGCTGTTTTAACTTGCACTGACATATCTTAAAATATGTAAGTGTCATCGTTTTGTCACAAGATGCACACCAGTGATGTTTTCTTTTTTTTTCTAAGCCATGTTTATAAAAGCTACTTAAATGTCCTAATTGAACTACAGCCTAATCCTAGTTTAATCTAAACCCTGTCTGTGAAACCGGGCCTAAATGTTTTGTTTCAGCTAAAACAGTAATTAGACATTAGTTAAAACATAGTTGACTACATTAATTAACATGAACTAATAATGAACAGCACTTCTACAGCATTTATTAATCTTTGTTAATGTTAATTTCTACATTTACTAGTTAACTAACGTTAACAAAGATGAACAAATACAGTAACAAATGTATTGCTCATGGTTAGTTCATGTTAGTTAATACAGTAACTAATGTTAACAAAATGAAACTTTATTGTAAAGTGTTACCAAGTTTTGTAGGGTTATCGTATCATATCGTATCATATCGTTGGGTTATCATTACCAGTACAAGTTTTTAGTTTCTATACCACAAACTAAAGATTCTGTTTAACTGTGTGTTTTAGGTATCTCCGCATGGTAGTACTACATTTTCATGCTGTTCGCGAACTCTTTCAGGCTTGCAGAGTGAGTCAAGAGAATGGCTGAATCCTCCCTGAGACTGTGGACAAAGCAGGAAGCCAAGGCTCAGTGAGTTTGAAAACCTCCCAAAGACCCTCTGACACACAAAACTGCTGTGTTGCAACAATCCTGTTATGGTCCAGTTCAGTAAACCAGACTGGCCATGGTCTCAAATCCCCAGCAGCAAATTTCAACAGAGCAATGATTATCAGTCACCATTGGCTAATCACTCTATTCATCCCTTCAGAATTAGCTTTTTGTCTTTGTACAGTGTCAAAATGCCTAGAAAATCTGATTAGAAAAATGTACAGCTGAAAGTGGCTATGTCAGTGTAACACGTATGTATAAAAGAGTCATGGAGTGGCATTGACAGTACAGGTGACAACCACACCCAGGTCAAGAATGAGAATCAGAACGAACCTGCTTGGCTGGGTCAGATTGCAGACGGTACAGCCCCACCTACATTCTACAACGGGGAGGGTCTGAAAAAACCAGCCAATCCTGCCTGGCCTCAGACATTTAATTTATTTAGAAAGACTGTTAAACATGCTTTTTTAAGAAGCCATACGTGTTTTGTAACCAATATGATGTGTTGTTGAAAATGTCACTTCTGGGAATCAGCTGTCAAAAGCTGTAATTCTTTTCTACTTGCTTAAGATGGAAAAGGGACATTGCCTTTCAGATAAGGAGGAATGTTGACAGAATGACTGAACGGGCAGTAATGTACACTGATCTACTATGCTATCTAAAACACGCTGCCACACCCTTTCTGTCACTCTCTCTGTCTCATTCAAAGTATGTCAAGCGTTGTAGTCACCATAGCACTGAACTCTATGAAGTGGCTCTTTTCTTTCTTAGGCAGGATGTCAATATAGTTTACTCTCAGTCCTGCTGAAATTATGCACATTTGGGTTTTAAAACAGTGTGTAAACATACTGATTAAGAGCCAGTCATCTGAAACTTGCGACACACTTAAAGAACTGAGTGTAAGTACATACCAGGAGTCTATGCAGCAATAGCCTATAGACCAGTGGTTTTCAAACCTGTCCTGGAGGCACCCCAGCCCTGCACATTTTGTGTGCCTAAATCGGGCGTGTCTGATAAGGGAGACATACAAAATGTGCAGGGCTGGGGTGCCTCCAGGATAGGTTTGAAAACCACTGCTATAGAGGCACGCTTCCCTGTGTTACCAAACTTCACCGCTAGGGGGAGACTTGAAAAAGGTGTATCAGGTAATAACACCTCTACACCTCATACAAGATGCTTGTTTGAAGCTTGTTTGAATACATTTAAAGACAAATTTTGCAATCATTTATCATCTGGGATAATGTATGATGGCCAGTAAACAGAACTGAAGAATTTTTACTGGAAGCAAAAGACTCAAAGAAATCTCTTTAACAATTGTTTTATATGGTAAAACCACAGTTAAGAGAATACCATATCATATTAAAGTTATTGTTTCTACATATTAGTCGCCACTGTCCTCATATAGACAGATTCAACACACTCTTTGTAGTGTAAAAGCGCTGTGGTTAAATAGAGGCAAGAAAAGAAAGGACAGACAGAATTTGGTTTGCAAACAGATGCGAGAAAGAACATAGATCAGTATTCTATATGAAGATTCTTTCATTGTAAGCCAAAGGGGATTTTCTTATTTCATTTTTGTTAATACATTTTAAATAAAGGTTATCAAGTTTACCAGAATAAAATGTCTAAAGAACAAAACAAACAACAACAAAGTTTTAATTTTACCAGGAGTGTTGCTTTGATGCATACCAACTTATTCAAACTACTTTACACTATCTGAGTCCATTAGTAACAATTGCTGCAATATAGGTGAAAGTGATTACCATGGTAAATGTAATGTTTGTTTTTGTTGTTTGTTTTACTATAAGAGACAGCAAATCCTATCTGAATAAGACTTGATGAATTTACAGTCACACACAAATCACTTTCCTCAATTCTCTGGTTCATAAATGAAGGAGGAGGTAAATAGCCTATAGCCTGTCTCACACAGATAGTTGACCATGACTGAATACTGTAATGCAGAAAATGGCCTCATGGCAGAACTAGTTCTAAAGCTAGGGACTACATTATGCCTATTTTACATTCATTGCACTGGCTACCGATTCAATATCGTATTGAATTAAAAATGTTATTGTTTGTCTACAAAGCCTTAAATAATCTCACTCCTCAATACCTGTCAGAGCTGTTTACTGCGCATAATCCACTCAGAGCACTCAGATCACAGACTAGTCACCTATTACGGGTACTCAGATCTAGACTGCGATGCAGGGGGGGGACAGAGCCCTGGCTGTAGCTGGCCCAAAGTCGTGGAACAAACTGCCTTTATCTATCAAAACTGCACCCACAGTGTCTGAGTATCTGTTTTCTTGTGCGTTTAATGTCTTGTGAATGTCTGTTTTTATATTTCGGTGATAGACATAGGTAACTTTGTACAGCACTTTGATCAACCAAGGTTGTTTTAAATGTGCTTTATAAATATAATAAACTATAATATAATATAATAGTGTGACTAGTTGATTCCTTTCATTTTTTTAAAGTTCTTTTCATCATATGTTTTACCCATAACTTTGCATGTAAAAGGTATTGCAGATACCTTTACATAACATACTGGTTTTGAGTTCTGATTAAAGTCATTACAAAAAAAGTGATGGTTTATTGTAGGCAGGTTATGATTTAGTTTACAGTATGAAGCTACAGGGGCAGATATTGGTGTTACAAACAAATGTCTATGTGAGGAAATTGGAAACCCCCCTGGTGTTTAGGCTGCAGTGCAGCGGATATCTTAGGACAGGTCAACAACAGTCGCACTATTAATCTCAGTTACCTGAAGCTGAACGGTCATAGGCGTTACCTCTGACTGCCCAAATAGGGCTATACAAAGTATATCTCTGTATATTAACCCATGCCCCAAAACTTAGTTACCTATCTCAACAACCCGCCCATGATGCCCTAAAATGCTCTCTAGGTAGACAGCTCATGGTTTTTGAGAGGCAGCTAGCCAGAGAATCACACATCCCAGTATACATATACAGACATTACCTGTAGTTTGGCAAAGTCAAAGTAATGTGACCAGAGGGCTGTCGACAAGATGTACAGTCTGTCTAACAGACGACCAGGTCAGCATGAAAACCACGTGTCTTACAGATTAGAAACTGGCATAGTTGAGTCTCTCTCTCTCTCTCTCTCTCTCTCTCTCTCTCTCTCTCTCTCTCTCTCCTCTCTCTCTCTCTCTCTCTCTCTCTCTCAGTTGCTGTATCATTGATGTCTGGCAGTTGCTGTATCATTGATTTAATGCTGAATGAACGCTGACTCTTGAGCGAGGCTGCGAAACACAAGCATGACATGAAATCGCGGTGATGTGTCTGGTGGTAATATTTGGAGGCAGCATTTAATTCCGTTTCCAGAGCAGACTTTTTCAACCTTAACGTTTCTGTTGGATGCAATGTCCTATCTGAACCCCGGGGGAAGACAGCTCGAGCGTTTTGATGGACTTTCGCTCATTTACTGGTAAGAATTGAATATGATTTTAGAGTTTTGCATGCTCTCTATTATTTTTCACGTTCCCATTAACATTAAATTAAACTTTACAATTATTCATGTAAACTACTTAAGTTTCTAACTGTGTATATGTAACAAGTAAAGCTCAGCATCGTTAATGAAAAGCATTATACAGTAGTACGTTCACATAGTGTTCTTGACGACGAGGTTCTGTTATTTCCACAGAGAAAAGGTATCCGTCAGCATTTTCAAACACATTTTTTTTTAGTCATGATAATACATATTTTGGATAGTCTTTTCGAAAACGTCAAATTCGTGCGCAATGTCTGTAATAGCTTGTAACTATTAAACAAAAAAAAGTATGCTATACTGACAAAAACGTGTTTCGTTTAGATAGATAGATAGATAGATAGATAGATAGATAGATAGATAGATAGATAGATAGATAGATAGATAGATAGATAGATTAAGTTGTACGTAATTTTGTCTTTTAGACCAGGGTTTTTTGATGCCAAGGACCCCAAAGATGATGATCCCTTTGCGAGAGAACCCCAGGCGATTATATAAAGGCAGATTTATATTTTCATATAGGCTCATTTGTACTGAAAACTCATTTCGGATGGAAATATTAAACCTGATATAATACAACCAATATGGTAAATAATTGTTGTACTGTTAATAACTGATATTGTCATTGATTTAAAGCCAAATATACGATGAAAATAATATCTGTAGAATATTGATCTATTATCTAATAATATTTGTACATTTTCTACCTTTTCTAAACATTAAAAATGATTTCTTACTTTTAAAAACCGTGCTGATAAAAGAGCAAAAGTTTAGTGATTAAAAATGATTTCATCTAATGATTTCAACCAATATTTTAATAGCACAAACATTAATAATACATTCTGCCAATGTATTAAATACATACAATCAATAACACAATGACTTTGACAGTTATAACCCACAATAACCCACATTCTTCATGGATGCCCAAGCATCCATATGGCAGAGATTATTGTGTTTGTTTACATCTAAAGGCATTACCCAAATGTAGATGTTAAGTAAGGTGAACAGGCAATCTGAAAGGTTTTCAACACAGTTTTTCAACACATGATTGTCAGCAGCCTTCAAGTTCAAATGAAAGTCAATAATTGCATCACCAGACATCAGCAGGTGTATGATTGACAGGTGGAAACATTCTTGAATATTCTACCGATGGCACATTTATAGCCATAAAATAGAAGAACAGCTAACAGCGTGTGTACCTGAGAATGAATCTGCCTGGTGACGTGCTAAATTTAGAGTTTGGTGACCGGTACTTGAATAGACTATTGGGAAGAGACTTAGAGAAGTAATGACCTGAACAGCCTGAGCAACTAAAGCATGTTGTTTGTAGAAAGAATAATATCTCAACGTAAATAAATGACAACTTTAAAATCTAACAAGCTGCATGATATTATAGCTTAATGCTGTGTATTTTGATCTTTTTCATTTATTTTTGTCACTTTTTATCACTTTTTCATCAATAACTTTATTACTCATGTCATTCACACTATGTTGAAATCAAAACTACAAGATAACTTGAATAGAGCTTCTACTTGAGCTTCTACTGTATGTATATCGAGAGTAAAAATGCAATGTACATGTGTAAATAGTTGATCTGATCATGGACATGGTGTCTGAGTCTCAGCATTGTGTCTATGCGAGCGCTGTAAACCCAAACACGTCATGTCTCCTGAACACTTATGCACTAATACGAAATTAACCTTGATGGCTTTAAGATACTATCAGTGTGTTTGATGCTGTCAACTTAACCTCACAAACCTGATGACATTGTATACCATTTTTTTACCTTTATCAATCAGGGCATTGTGTCCTCGTGTTCTTAACATTGTGGATTTGCACTGATGTTACACTATGAAAATTATTGCATTTCTACTGGCTTTGACTTCCTTATTTTAAACAGTTATACTAATTATGTGGTGTACAACATCATGCTTCAGGTTTGTGTTCCCTCTCATTTTGTACAGGTGATGTACAGTATGAGGCTTTAGAGAAGTTTTTGCTCCATTTATCTCATAGCCAGCATAGAAGTTTTGGACCTGTATAAAAGTTTTGCAGGAAAGGGCTCCCTCTACCATGAGGCTGCAGTTCTTTCAGTGTGACTGCACGAATGTGACTGTTATATCAATGTCTGTGGATTAAATATTCGACAGCATTATATGGCACACTGTGCCAGCTACAGTATACATAAATAAATGAAGTAAAGACACAAGTAAGGGTTCCTTATAACGTATGCAAGAGTTCAGTGCGACGTTTAAATGTAGTAAATTAAACGTGCACATGTGTGAATTTGTTTTTCACATCATTTGTGTTGGGTGCAAACTTTTATGATGCAACAGACACAGCTAGCTAGCATCTGAGACACAAAGTTGTATTTTTATAATAAAACGTTATTTTAAAGCCTTGATTTTATACTTTGACAACAAATCCTATAACAAATCTTTATCTGCATGCTTGTTTTTTATCGATTTCGTTTTTGCATGTTTATTGCTAGTAACCATTATCAAAGAGACAACATCATATTTTTGCAGACTTTGCTGTTTCGTTATATTGTTTAGCCTTGTTTGTCTAAGTCCTGCCTAATAATGAGGTCTTGTTAACCGGTTTGTTGCATCAGCTTTGTTGTGGTTTATTGATTTCTCCGCTTTTTGCAACACTGTTATAGATTCATTAAAAACGGGCATGTTTTTACATTGGTTGAGCTGCTAGTAGAACAAAGGGTCAGCTTCTGTGTTGTATGTCCACTGACCAGAAAAAGAACATTATTATTATACACGATCATGTGAAGTGAATAACACTCATCATCTCTTCATCACGGCACCTGTTAGTAGGTGGGATATATTAGGCAGCAAGTGAAAATTTTATCCTCAAAGTTGATGTGTTAGAAGAAGGAAAAATGGGCAAGTGTACGGATTTGAGCGAGTTTGACAAGGGCCAAATTGTGATGGCTAGACGACTGGGTCAGAGCATCTCCAAAACTGCAGCTCTTGTGGGGTGTTCCCGGTCTGCTGTGGTCAGTATCTATCAAAAGTGGTACAAGGAAGGAACAGTGTGAACCGGCGACAGGGTCATCAGGTTGCAGACCATGTACACCCTTTCATAGAAACGGTATTCCCTGGTGGCTGTGGTCTCTTTCAGCAGGATAATGCGCCCTGCCACAAAGCAAAAATGGTTCAGGAATGGTTTGAGGAGCACAATGAGTTTGAGGTGTTGACTTGGCCTCCAAATTCCCCAGATCTCAATCCAGTCGAGCATCTGTAGGATGTGCTGAACAAACAAGTCTGATCCATGGAGGATCACCCCACCTCGCAACTTACAGAACTTAAAGGATCTGCTGCTAACATCTTAGTGCCAGATACCACAGCACACCTTCAGGGGTCTAGTGGAGTCCATGCCAGGGCTGTTTTGGTAGCAAAAATGGGATCAACACAATATTAGTCATAATGTTATACCTGATCGGTGTATATGTAAACATATACATTATTATGCACCTAAACGTAATATTGACAGTTCATACACTTTATTATCATTAAAAGAAGTTTATTTCTCATAATTGTTTAAAATATTCTGTAAATATGTGAATGATTCTCTTTGATTTTATCAAAAATTAGATTATATTAATAGACTTGGTCTAAAGCCGTCTCATTAAATTACAATCTCTGTCCTTCCGTAATATGAGAAACAATTCCAACAATCCCTTCATGATTGTTCATCCCATTCAGTGTGGTTTTTTTATGCTGACAGCATCAAGCTTGATTAAAATAATGATATGTTGACATGTTCTGGGATGCACTTCTGTTTGTTACCTATGGAGGGCAGTCATGGGCCCAGAATGCAGCTGTTAGTAAACAGGTCATACTGGCCTGTCAGACTGTTTCAGATTAACCCATTTCACCACACTCGGTGGTCCAGCATGGAAACTTGGCTCCTGAGTAAAGCTGCCACCCTCATTTCCCATTCTTCATTACTGCAATGGGTGGCATGTTTACTGAGCTTTTCTTTGATGAAAAACAAGAAGCGGGACTGGCCAAAAACTGACATGACATAGTGCATCTCCACCGCTCCGCTGTTATGATTTCTCAATGTGGACTGGATTATCCGATAATCTGATAACAACCCACTGTGCAGATTTGGTGATTAAAGTTCTGATGCAATGGGTAGTTGCCATGGCTGTTGGAAGGAGAAGGGATAGTATTCGTATGAATATTGTGTTGCACTAATACTTTTTTTTTTTTTTTTTTTTGAGGGGCTGACATGACATGCTTTTTCTGTCCTCTGAGTGTAAATGCTCTTTTATAAAATATAAATTTGTTACTCTAACATTGTTTGAACAAACATTGCTTGAACAAATATTTCATCACAACAGAAAAAATTCATCCGACAACAAAAAGTGAAATTTAAAGTCCCAGTGAACCGGAAGTAGCAAATGAGTTTTTTTCAGTGCTGTGACGTATTTCCAAGTGAAACGAAATATTGAACAGAGGGCAGGGTTACTTCAGCGCTCCCCATCTCTATCTCTCGCTCATAGCAGACTAACGGTTGGAGGGGAGTGGTTAAGGATATTCAAACCCAAGCCGTCAAACTGACATCAGCCGTTTCCAGACCGGAAGTTACTTTTATGTATGCGACGACACACATTTATTTTTCTGTGTATTAACTTGCACGGATTAATTGTTCACCCTAAGACCTGTAATATGTGCTAGCAAAGTAAATAGGGTCAATTTTGATTTCATGAGGACTTTAAAGTGAAAACTGAATCCTAAAATAAGGACTGCTATTACTTTAAAAACACAAACATTAAACATTGTGTTAATTAATTCACATATGTGAGAAATTCTTAACATGTTTCATTCAAAAGTAGGCATGTATTCTGACAAAATATTATATATATATATATATATATATATATATATATATATATATATATATATATATATATATATATATATATATATATATATTTTTTTTTTTTTTTTTTTTTTTTTAATTTTAATTTTTTTTTTTTTACAAGTAATATATTATGTATGTATGTATGTATAGACTCTTGAAAGTGTGAAATGGATTTATATTTATATTCTTTAACGCCACAGCTCAGGATTTTGGGACTGTGGTTGTGATTTCAAATAGTTATATTAGTGTGTTGCCATCAACTTCCCTTCCTCAGTTATTAGTCACATGACCTTTATGGCTCAAGTGATTGGCTCAAAAACAATTAGAACTGAAAGCCAACAAGGTAACATTTCATATATCATTCAAATGATTATCTATGCAGATTTTTATATTAATTGCGATCATTAACACATAGAATATTCGTACTTTTAAAACCAAATGTCACTGCAGGATCATTGGAATGAATAGGTTAAATAAAAAAATGTATTAATTCCATTAAATTTAAATAAATAAAACTTGCATTATTTAACCATACACATTTATCCACACAACATATTAATTCCATTTATCAAATATTTTAACCACAACCGCCATTATGCCTAAAAGAAGTATATGATTTTTATGTCACTTGTTTGCTCCACCAATATATGTATTGCATGGCTGATACATAAATTGTATTTGTTTACAATCCTTACAACTTGTGATCAGTATGAACAGATTGAAAACAATATTTTGCCTTGTAAGACATCCATTTCAGATAAGCCTAATTATAATATATATATACCTATATATACATACACTTCATCACTTTAAATTAGAACCACCATAACAACTCATTTTATGCCATTAAAGACATGATATAGAAACAGCCCATATTCATTCTCTTCATCATGAGAAATCACATGGATGGACAATCTGTCATGAATCATCATTCATAGGATTTACAGCTTCTGCGATTTAAGAGGGGTGAAGGGCTGTTGGTTTCTTGAGTGCTGAGATATATGGTACTTCGGAGCAAGATTTTGTGAAATTTATAGATACTGGTATAAATATTTACATTTACATTTATTAATTTCAAAGTCACCTTCATCCAAAGCTTGAATGAATAAAAGCTACAGCACAATGTAAGTACTGCAACTGCAAAACATAAAAGCACTATTTTACTCTTTTCCAGTATTAACAAATTTGTAGTTGTGTTGTCAAATATGTTTGAGCATATTGCACTGCAGTGCTATGTAATCTGCAAATGCCTGACAGGCTGTGTGGATCAGAGGTGGTTGGAGGGTGTTTTTAGTGCTGGTAGAATATAATACTGAAAGACACAGCACAAGTGAGATATATACATGTTTTTGTCCTATGAATAAATTATGATTTCAGTTTATTTTTAAAATGTAGGATTTTTCTGTCTGTTCTCTGGGACATTTCAATAGCTCATCTCAAATTGTCTCTTCTAGCACATAGTCTTATGCTAAGCCTTCCAGTGCTAAATATCTGCCATTCTGTCTGAGCTTTACTGTTCTACCATTCCCGGGTAGATTCTTGAATAGCTGAAGAACAGCTGTCTCCTGTATCACAGTGTCTGCCCTGAAAGGATATTTATAGCATTTTTATTTATTATAGTTTATAGTATAACTTTATTATTTAATATCAGACTTTATAAATGTAAAAAAATTTGGCCTTTTAGAGCAATTGAGGTGAAGCCTCTTCTATTTCAGTTGTCACAGAACAACTCTTTCTCTGTGTCCATCATCAGCCGAGGGCTTCGACACACAGGTTCAGAGTGCAGGAGTCAGATCATAGATGACCACTGCTTTGTCATCTGCAGGAAACGAGTTAGCATTTTTTTTTTTTTATATCCGGTTCCATCATCAGTGTTTTTATTTATTTATTTATTATTGGGTCTTTGGGTAAATGTCTTAAATAAGGTTTTTGGTCATCACAAGATATTTTCACATTTTATTCTCGGCATAGTACATCATAATACATAGTATAGTAATACACCACTCTCCCTGCGCAGTGTTCACTTCCCCTTACTTCCTGAGCACAGGATATGTGTTGAAGTTCACTTCACTTAACAAAATGTGTTCATTCAGAACACCTTGCAACGTCATCAAACAGACGAAACTCAAGGTGTGCATATTAGAGGACTTTAAGGTTTGATGCTATAATAAACTTATGTGAATAAATAGGCTATAAATTACCATACTTTCATTTAATATACATGTGTATAATACATACGTATACATTTTACTAATTAAATATTGAACTTAATCTGATCTGTCAATTAAAAAGCCTTATTTCATCTTATTTAACCCGTAATCATGATAGTTGACTTGTAGCTGTTGCGTCTCACACACTTTACATGTGTGAACAGCCGCATACAAACATACCTGCTTTGGACTGGAATCTTAAAATGCCGAAATACACTTTTAAGTCCACTTCGCAGTGCACTACGGTTGAATGGAACCCACCCTCAACTAAGAGTGTCAGATAAGAGTGCATACAAAAAGTGCAGAGTGGAGGTGCAAGGACTGGAATTGGGAACCCTGCCCTATTCGATTATATGTAAGGGTGAACTCATGAATAGGGATAGTTCACTCAAAAATTATTTTTTTGTCATCATTTACTCCCTTCTCATGCCATTCCAAACCATTGTGGAGCACAAAAGAAGATATTTTGAAGAATGTTTGGTGCCTATTGACATCCATTGTATGGACAAATATCTTCTTTTATGTTCCACAGAAGAAAGAAAGTCATACAGACTAACAACATTAGGGTGAGTGAATGATTTTTGAGGAAACTCTTTATGGGTGATCTACCCTTTTAAGGTCCTTTTTCAAGATGTAGGCTACTTTCAATGTTGCATTAACTAAACAATCGAACAGAGTGCACATCTTTATACACACAAAAATGCTTAAGATTTATGTTGGCTACTATTTTTTAATTATTAGTATTTTTTTTATAGTCTACCAAAACATACATTTATTTCCAACTTGATCCAGTACCCTTGCCTGTGATTTTCAAGTGGTCCTGAAGAGCTCAATTCACTGGTTCATGTGTGTTTGATTAGGGATGGAGCTAAACTCTGCAGGACAGTGGGTCCCCAGGACCCGGGTTGAAGACCTCTGCTGCACGCACTTGATTGACACGTTGTCCTAGCAGATTATTGTGCACAATAAAGTACTCTGCATAGTCATGACTTGTTATGTGAATGTGCAAATCACACTTGACATATTAACCTCATGAGAGGATTTACAGGAGAAATTTAAGGCTAGCCAGACAGAGTGCTGTAAGTCAGAGTAGTTTGGTGTGATAATTTTTTAAATAAAGCTTACCATGGCCGGGTGTGTGAAAGCTAATCCGCAAATTACATCATTACAGCCTGTGAGTTTGGCACAAGAAAGCTTAGTCTGGTCAAACTGATTGTCACAGGGACTTAACAGATTGTGGACAGCAGCAAAAACATTATATTTACATATTAACTAAGACAATAACATATGATGCATGTATTTCCACTTTGCCTGATAACATAATCCAAGATGCAGCATTGTACTAATTACAAGTATGACTCAAACAACAGAAAATCTAAAGCAAACACTCCTAAGCAGCTTTTGGGACAACCTTGTATACCTTGATTTGGAGTGTAGCTCAAGTCGGACATGTGTCAAGGTAAATGACAGTGAGGAGTTACATGGTGACTATGCATTTAAGGCAAACTGTCACTCTGACTCTAACTAGGGCGCAAGCAACACTATTTGTTGAGCACTAAATTACAATAATCTCTTTTAACAGGTTGTTACTTCATTACATTATGCATGCACTTAGTCTTTTTAAGGAATGTTTTTTTTTTCAACCCACTTAACACTGAAAATGTTACACATATTGTAAGAATATAAAAAGCTGAGTAAATGTGGACAGTGTAATCCACCTATTGTGCAATTTTACCTCATGTATCCATGTATAAATCTGATTGCTGTGTGAGAGAAAAGCACTCTTGCTTCGCATGGGCTGACCATAGACAATAACGCTGTCTAAAAATGGAAACGGTTGAAAGATTAAATATGTCTTTCTGAGTTGACAAGGATTTAGTTTTCTGCTTTTGCACAAATGTTGTTTCTCCCAAAGCATCAGCATTACCTTTTTTTCCCCTCCTTCTTTTTTTCATGACTCATAAAATAACCACAGTGGCAGTGCGATTCCACACCATCAGGAAGTTTAGAAATCACAACCATCCTTCAGTTGGATACTGTAAAAGTAAAAATATGTCATTAAGGAGCTATTTCTGTCTGACCTGACTCTTACCAATGCCGTTCGTGGTGTAACAAAATGTAGTAAGGTTGATTTAATGATAATTTTTAGATGTTGACATCTAAGATGATGCATGCTGCACATTTTAGATCTTTTTTTTTTGTTTGTTTTTTTGTTACAGTTCATTGTATCACACTTATCTACTTCATCGCTTGACTATTCATCATGATGTGCATTCCAGTGTGATTATTTAGTTTTGGAGACCTTGAGTTTTGTTTGGAAACTTTGGATAGCTATCAAGCGATTACAGTAGCTTGCCAGTTTCAATTCCAATATCAGGTCAGATCTGATGCAAAAGACATATTTCTATAATACAGTTCAGCCTGATGTCCTTAAAAGGCCCCATGGATTGAAATAGCTTGATGTCAGTAAGAGTTTGTATATCACACCACCGTTAAACCTTTAAAGTCCTTTCATAAACGTGAATATGTGATTTTCTGTTTGGGAACCACCTGTTCAGTCAGTATTAAACAATGGCCAAAAAAATCTCCACCTCTAAAATATCTATATAAAAACACTACCCTCAGTTTCTGTTGCATAAGATTTAATCTGTGAGCAAAGTTGGTGATGTTTAGGATCATCTGTATTAGAGGGCTGTAGCAGTGAATCATGTGGCTCGCGCTGTATCGGACCTCCGCGAGGCGCTGATCACGAGAGGAATGGGCATACGCTACGCGTCGGTGGATGCGCAAAAATCTCTTCAAAATGCCAACATTTTCTGTCATGTACAAGGGAGCTGTCATGATTAGCAGGTAAAAACGTTTGTTTTGTCATACTGTGGTAGCTGAGTTGCATTATGTCTCGTTTTTCCAGATCATTAGTTCCAGTGAGTGATAAGCGCTCGAGTGTTTTCGAGAGAAGCGTCGACATGCGCGTCGTCACTTTGTCCTCTACTGAAGGTTTTGTTGACTTTCGGGTACTTTGTTTTACCTGTGATGTGCTCAGGTGTGTCACCTACAAAGCGTGCTTGCGGACTTACTAATATAACTGGTGAGAGAATGAAAACGCGAGGAAAATGTGTCGAACGAATTCGTTAGCCTACTTCTTCACAATTCGTTTTTATACAAATTTTCACCGACTGTAGTTATAGTGTGAAAACGGCATATTTTAATTCATTTGCCGCTATGTTTTGAAGAACCCTCAACACTGTAAAGGATGTACTAATAATGTGCTCTAATCACCCGGAGATTATAATGTGTTTGTGCGTACTCACTAAATCCATTTATAGGCTACATACCTCATGGAATTTGTTTAACTGTGATTTTTTTTTGTTATTGATCAGAGGTTAGCATCAAACTTATTGATGCTAAGATCCGCCCAAAATGATGATCTCCTTCGTAGCTGTACATTTTCATGTAAAGACCACGTGAGAACGAGGCTGTTTGCTAAATTAAACTGGCTTTTTATTTTAATTACACTACAACGAAAAGAAAGCATTCAAATATTATCTGGGGAATATTTACGCAATGTATTAAGGTGCCTGTGACTGTTTTTATTATATACCATTTACGCTGACTAGTGAGCTACTACTAAATTATTGAATGTATAAACACTTGATGAACTTTTTTAATGCACATTTGTGTTTTTATTTCTTACTGTCAACAAACTAGCATTATTATTAGAATAAAACTAGTTTCAGGATTTCTGACCAATCTTGGAGTTAGAAATAATATGCATTTTAGTAAATGTAATGCATGATTGCATTAAGCATATTTAATGAATATGTTCAAATGATAGCAATAGTTACCAGGTTAAATTGAACAGCCCTAAAAAGAACAATTTATATCTTTTTTTGATTTCCACAGACCCCTATCATTTTAAAAGGCTGTTTTAGAGGGCGCTGTGTTGGGGACAGCGGACACTCTTTGTTATGTAACTCTTATGAAGCATGGTTAGCTTGAAATTTAGCCTCAGACGAAGTCTTATGTCCAGACAATCTTAAGTACAATTTCAAGGACAGGGAAGCGAGTCTGCAGGAAATACTGGATCGTGGTGGATGCTTGTACTTTTTCTGGTGTAGTGCTGGTAAGTCACTTAACAACAAAAGGCCGATAAATGTCAGTGTCCTGATATATTTCCTACAAAAAAGACAATATTTGATTCCCTCAATTGCATAGTTACAGTGTTTCCATTGCCAAAAGGGTTGAGTTTCTTTAATTAATTATATCATTTTACTTAATGGCTTGAGTACTTAAAACATAATCACTGTTATGTGACTCAAAACATCACTGTTATGTTGTCAAAAATCAGAATCATACACAGATTCTGAGTTCATTTGAAAGAGTACATTTTTAGGAGCCTGTCCAAAGCAGGACATTCATGCTAAATAATTAATTCTGATCCCCCACTGGAAATAACTGGTGTTGATGCTAATAACAGTCCACAGGCACAGCGTGTGCAGCAAAATTTTGTTTACAATATTCAGATATGAACTGAAAGTTACTTGCTTCAAATTTAACTGAATTCAGAAAAAGTTTGATTCTTAAAAAAAGACCTTGATTATTTCTCTTTTTTTTTCTCTGCGCTGCACAGGACACTGATGGGTCCGTATGGAGTAGATCGAGCAGTGCATTCTATGGAGTTTACAGACTGTGAGAATGGATTAGGTAAGTGCCTCATAAGATGTTGCTCTCATTTAACATTTGTGTGTTTGTATAATTGACTAAATATCCTATCATATCTTGATATAATTTCAAATATTATATCAAGAGGTCAGATGTAAGGGGATGGGTACACAGAATGTGGTTTTGCTCTTAAAAACACAAGACACATAATAGTTACCATAGTACTGCAGTTAATGTAGTACACAATAACTGCAGAGCCACATCGCTGATGAATGGAAAAGAAGGCAGGGTCTCAGGGTCTTTAGCTTTATCATATTTATAAAATAAAGATATGTTGTACCGATTCTTCCCTCGAGAGCACAGCACACACACACACACACACACACACACACACACACCCACACAATACATTATCGCATTATCCCGGATAACTTTTGATTCCCTATACATTTGTGTTGTTTACATTATATGCACTTACATGCCGATTGCCAGCAAAACACAGACATTTGATGCAGATTTACTTGCAGCCTGCTGTTCCGACTCATGACCAGGATCTTTTAACGCTGGGACCACTCCATCTTTCAGCTTCAAAAATTAAGCTGCAATTTCTGCATTGAACTGGGCCTTGTTTATAAAACATTTGTCACTGAAATGCCAGGAACAAACAAACACACTTGCACAACTCCGTTGCTGTAACAACCAAAAACACACTTCTTTAGTGACATTGTTGAGTTTGTGGTCTAAAATCAAAATGACAGCGCTGCCGATGGCTTCTGTAACCCAAACGAAGCTCGTCGATGGGCGTGCTCCTGCTCTCACTTTGGTTGATGTGCGCACTCATCCAGGAGAAGTGCCCATACAAGCAACTCTGTCCTTTATGACGTCATACAGGGCCATACTCGAAAAAAAACGTTCTGAAACTTATACGAATCCTGAAGGAGTGTATTTGGAACAGAAATACTCCGTCATACATCCACCTCATTGTTTTGAAACTTTGGCCATGTTTAGCATGAGAATCCAACTCTTTAACAGTGTAAATAAGTCAGAATGCATGAAATAGCATTAGACATCCCCTTAAATGTTACGGGTAATTTACCTGTACCTGTAATTAAGACTGTATGTGTGAAATAGGCTATAGACTCTTCTTTATTAGCATCTATGGTTAAATGTTAAAGAACATTTAATATCCATTGAATCTTTCCATTGCACAAAAGATTCTTTATAGTGGAAAAGGATCTTTAGATCATTAAAATATTCTTCACATTAAGAAATAAATATAGTTTTATTAAGAACTGTTCACTGAAAACTGAACCAAAACTACAAAAAAAAACCTTTTAGACCCTTTTATTTTTTAAAGTGTATAGAGTAGCACATTCTCTAGTTGTTTTTTTAATGATTGCTATTGTACAGCATGCGTGTCTGATCTCTAATGGCCATGGGGAAGTAAAATAATGTGTATGGCAGTCAGAGTCTCAAGGCAAAATGTAGGCATAAGTTTCGGGTATGGTTGTTTTCCAGTCTTTTAAGTCGTTTGCTGTCTTTGTTATATTTATTTCTTGCCTGATCTCCCTCTTCACAATAGATCAAAAACATCATTTGAAGGCAGCTCTAAGCTCCTTAAACCTGTCCTTCTTACATCCCAACTTGCACAGTCAACAATCCATTGTGTTACTAGACGATTCTGTTTTAGGAGACATTTTCATGAATCCAGACTCAGGAGTGGTGCTCTGAATAAAAACATCACTGATAAATCAAATATTTTACAACACATATTTGCAGTGCTATCATGTACAGACTTAAACGTGTAACACTGTGTGTGTCATAAAGTTTTTTTCTGGATACAGTCCTTACTTTGCATTTATTTTAATAGTATATTAGTATATGTAATATTTTGAGTTTAAGTTTAGCACAGAACATGTTTTGTGAAGTTCTTCTCATTAAGATTTATCTGTGAATCTATCTATTAATATGCAATATCAACTCAAAACTCAATTAGTGCCACTATATTGTCTGCCTAATGCCAGATAAGCCTGAAGCAAAAAGAGCATATTTATTATTCCATGAGTGTGACTAAACCGTGTGAGCAAAGCGAATCTAAAGAATCTGTACTATCCATCAAGGGAAGTGAATTCTGCTTCCTGCCTGCAAATTAATCTTGCACACGTTTTAGTGCTGTCAATATTGTACATTTCAGTGTCTGTAGAAATGCAAGTAAATGTACATGTGGTAAAAACACATTTTACGTAAAATACATTCGAATACTCATGAGATTATGTTGGGTGTGAAAGATGGTCATCTCATTAAAGGCTTTCATGCTTTGTTGGCGTCAGAGCTCATTCCTGTTGTTTCAACAATTAATGGCCTGACAACACCGATTTGCTGTTGCTCTCTCAAATAAGGGATCTGCCATCCTTTCATGTTCCCATCTAGACAATGACTCTATTGAATATATTGTTTTTAGATAAACATGAAATGTTAATCTTTTTTCTAAATGCTTATTGTGAATGAATTGATATGACTGAAGTCTTCATTTGAGCACACATGATTTTCGAGGTAAAACTTTTTTTTTGTTTAATAAAAAATACTTTTAACCTCAATATGTTTAAACTTAATGGAAACGTAAGTCTTAAACTTAAGTTTAAACTTAAGTCATTTCAAGTCATCTTTGAAACACCTCTCGGCCAGCTGTTTCAGTCATGCAAATGCATCTATCTCTCTGAATGGGCAAACATCAAAACATCAAAGACTTTACCAATCAGTGATTGGCTCTTTTATTTAGGAGGCGGGACTTATTCCACCATATGGACCCTTTTCACATTTCATTTATATATATATATATATATATATATATATATATATATATATATATATATATATATATATATATATATATATATATATACACTCACCTAAAGGATTATTAGGAACACCTGTTCAATTTCTCATTAATGCAATTATCTAATCAACCAATCACATGGCAGTTGCTTCAATGCATTTAGGGGTGTGGTCCTGGTCAAGACAATCTCCTGAACTCCAAACTGAATGTCAGAATGGGAAAGAAAGGTGATTTAAGCAATTTTGAGCATGGCATGGTTGTTGATGCCAGACGGGCCGGTCTGAGTATTTCACAATCTGCTCAGTTACTGGGATTTTCATGCACAACCATTTCTAGGGTTTACAAAGAATGGTGTGAAAAGAGAAAAACATCTAGTATGCGGCAGTCCTGTGGGCGAAAATGCCTTGTTGATGCTAGAGGTCAGAGGAGAATGGGCTGACTGATTCAAGCTGATAGAAGAGCAACTTTGACTGAAATAACCACTCATTACAACCAAGGTATGCAGCAAAGCATTTGTGAAGCCACAACACGCACAACCTTGAGGCGGATGGGCTACAACAGCAGAAGACCCCACCGGGTACCACTCATCTCCACTACAAATAGGAAAAAGAGGCTACAATTTGCACAAGCTCACCAAAATTGGACAGTTGAAGACTGGAAAAATGTTGCTTGGTCTGATGAGTCTCGATTTCTGTTGAGACATTCAGATGGTAGAGTCAGAATTTGGCATAAACAGAATGAGAACATGGATCCATCATGACTTGTTACCACTGTGCAGGCTGGTGGTGGTGGTGTAATGGTGTGGGGGATGTTTTCTTGGCATACTTTAGGCCCCTTAGTGCCAATTGGGCATCGTTTAAATGCCACGGCCTACCTGAGCATTGTTTCTGACCACCATGTACCCATTCTCTGATGGCTACTTCCAGCAGGATAATGCACCATGTCACAAAGCTCGAATCATTTCAAATTGGTTTCTTGAACATGACAATGAGTTCACTGTACTAAAATGGCCCCCACAGTCACCAGATCTCAACCCAATAGAGCATCTTTGGGATGTAGTGGAACGGGAGCTTCGTGCCCTGGATGTGCATCCCACAAATCTCCATCAACTGCAAGATGCTATCCTATCAATATGGGCCAACATTTCTAAAGAATGCTTTCAGCACCTTGTTGAATCAATGCCATGTAGAATTAAGGCAGTTCTGAAGGCGAAAGGGGGTCAAACACAGTATTAGTATGGTGTTCCTAATAATCCTTTAGGTGAGTGTATATATATATATATATATATATATATATATATATATATATATATATATATATATATAAGAAACTTTGCAGGATTTACAATGCGGATGACCGTTAAAACATCACAGTCTGTGAAAAGGTCCATTATGCGTTGCACTTTCTCCCATTCACAGTGATATGAGTGCACCGTCTTTCTATATATAAAGTCTTTGATTAAGTGTTTACTTCACAGGAAGAGAGATTTGGAGCTTTACAGAGTTGCTGTTGCCCACTGAAATCCAGTAAACTCATTTCACTCCATTTGATGACCTGCAGGGGGATTCGAACCTCACAGCATTTACCTGAAACTCTGAAAGTTTCTATGTATGTAATACTTAGAAGTAAATACTGACCAGATTCAGCTGTAAATCCTCATTTTAGGGAGACTGGATTGAACATAAGCTGTTTAAGGCCTCAGTTATCTGACTTGAAATCAGACACAAATGGGAACACGCCTACAGCAGCTGGGCTGCGCTATTTAGTCATCATGTATTTATATGGATTAGTTTCCTTACCAATACCGTACTATACCTTTCTTAAAATAAGTCTCTTATGCTCACCAATGCTGCATTCATTTGATTTAAGAAAGTTTGAAATATAAATACTTTGTCACATTATAAATGTCTTTACTGTCACTTTTGATTCATTTAATGCATTCTTGCTGAATAGAAGTATTAATTAAAAAAATCTTACAAACTCCAAACTTTTGCATGATAGTGTGTTACAATTTACACAATGCAATATTCTCTGAATTATTTTATTCAGTTCATAGCCAAGTAGACAGAATATTGAAGCGTTGTCTGTTATATCACAAACTGCACTCTTAAGCAATTGATCTTATAATCAAGTAAGTGTCTATAATCAGTTCTTATTAAAAAGTCAAAGTTAAGTATTTTTATAACTATTAAAATGGCTTGAGATCTCTCAGAACACAAATAAAACTTGAGCTTGCATCAGGTAAAGCTGTCTATTGTTCATGGTAAACATGATAGATCTGGTTTATCTTCTCTTGTTTAGATAGAAAACAGAGGTCTCATGGTCTGTTTTGTCAGTGAATGTTTCGATCTTTCATTTCACAATCACCTATCATCAAATTGTCAGTGAGTACTGGCAATACAATCAAAATGGCCATACAATCCTGTTGTCGGGGACTGTGGTATGATTTCTGGGTTTTGTTTACATTTATTGATAAATGAGATTGATAAATACAATATCAACAGCAATACAAATGTAAGAATAATATTTTACAATGTCTTTGAGTGATGCTTTGTCTCTTCTTAAGGAATCAAAGTGATCGGTGGTGTGAAAGAACTAACAGGAGAGGAATATGGCGTTTATGTCAAGAGGATCTTACCTGGTGGCCTTGCTTCCAGTGATGGTAGGTTTTCTCATAGATATTTTATCACAGTTTAATTTTTTGTTGTTGTTGCGTTAAAGCATTTTCGAATATTACCTTTCATGCAGTGTAATACAGCTGTTTGAGAATGTACAAGGTCTGCAAAGATTTAAAGATCAAAGTGCATGACAAATAAAGGTGTTGTCTCCTAAAATAAGGAATCATGAACTGCTGAAACGAGTCGTCAGCAATTCCAGCCTCACTTCCTGTTACAAACCTACATACAAATTTGCTAAATAATGCCAGCCTCAATGTTGTAAACCCAAGTGCAGTTTATTTAGTGTCCAAAAATCCAAAAACATGAAACATAAAGTATAACCAAAATCCAAAACTTGAAACAAACCATGAACAAAACTTGACTATGAACAGACCTGGCACACGGAAACATGGAATGGCATACGTACTTCAATACACGTCAAAGGAACAATGGAAACATTAATGATACCGGGGCTCCGATACTCCGACGTAAATTTCAAAGCAATATTGTATCACACACTGTACCGGTGCTTGTATCGACATGACAATACCACATGATTAATGATGACTGAAGCAAACAAAACCAAAACTAGACATGACAAACGTCTACTTTGACCCACCATCAAATACCATAGTTGTAGCTGAAGCCTGAAAGAATTTGGTTCATGTTGTCGTCATGTTGAGAAGACGTTTTCTGCGCTGCGAATCCACTTTGCATGCAGTTCCAAATGATGAGGACTTGTGCTGGAACTGATACATTAAATCGTATCACTGGGTATGAAGTGCTGAAGAACCCTCTGGAGCCAAAATTCAGATATGGTAATAATAGGCATTTTGTTTCCGACACGTGCTGTAGTGGTAGACCAATCACAGACTGGGCCATCTGACCAATCAGAGCAGATGAAGGTCTCAGGAAGAGAGAGGTTTCCTACAATAGAAACCTATTGTGGGAGACCTCCCCAAAAAATATCCAGGTGGTCTCCTAAAAGTTTTAAACAGTGTTAAAACATCAGTCTGTAGTCTCTCAGACACAACAGCTCAGAAAACCATACATTTCCATGCTGGTCTAGCTGTTAGACTAGCATAATCACATTGTTACCAGCAAAACCTATAGGTGATGAGGCTAGTCAACAATGGGAAGTTGAAATCTGCTCTGACCAGCGAGCTTAATTAAATTGCTTTGATCCACATTATAGACAACAGCTTTTGCTAATGAACAAAGTGAATCAATCTTGTTATTATGAATCAAATCATTTACTGTAATTGGAGATTAGCTTTGCATTCAAACCAAAATCAGAATTTGAATGTGAAACATAATAGCCACAATATAATAAAACAGAAATTAGAAAGGAAACCGTGTCAGTGCAGCTGTTTGCGTTTCTGCGAAACAGATTGTCTGTCTGACTGCGTATACCTCTGCTTAAATCTCTCACGTGTGAAGGGGAGTTTAGCGTCATCCCTGTGCTTAGAGTTAATGCCCCTGACGGACTGGAATTAAAGACTGTCTCCCATTCTGCTGCTGCCGAGCACAGGGTATATGGGAGCTTATATGGGCGCATGCGCTCTGAGGGGTCTTTGCTTGTTTTTAGCCTGCTCAATGATTACTGTTAGCTCACCATTCAGAGAACGCAGCAAGCTTCCTGGCTGCTCTCTTTGGTTTGGTGGAAAGACAAATCAAGCATGCTGGCATTTAACTGGCAGACAGATATTCTGAGGGAATCTAGACAGCTTTTCACAGTACTGATAATCCAGGGTGACTGTAAAATCTGACAATGTAAAAGTGGTATTTGGCTGAAGTGCTCTGACACAAAGTAGGACATAGGTGACCCCTTTGAGACTTTGCAGCTTGTACCATTCCTGATTTGATTTGCTCTGACAAGATATCACTGAAGTGAAGGTAGAGGGGGTCGAGAAGACGTAACCCTGACCTACATCTGAGAGAGATGTTCTTAATATGTCCTACAGAAATGAAAAGATTTGAGGGCCGTATGCTGTCTCTTCTACAGCAACAATTTGCTAAAACACACAAGAAGTTCAATAAACATTAACACAACAACATTTTTAACACTTAAATAATGGTCATCTCTTAAACCAAAATGCAGGTTGGACTTTTTTTCTGGGCTATTTACTTTTTTATGTTACATAAAGCTGTGACAGAGTTTATGGTCACAGTCAACAGTCAACAACATTTAAGTCATGGTTAATTTACAAGTACCCTAGTGACAAAAGTATATATATTTAATTTATTTAGGTGATCAACATTAGTTGCTTATGTAATTAGTTTGTAAATTCCTTTACTTTTGATTCTTCAAAGTGGACTACAGATTTAATGACTACATATATTAACTTTCAAAACGGTACAATTTATGAAAATACAGTAAAAACAGTAATATTGTGAAATATACACTCACCTAAAGGATTATTAGGAACACCTGTTCAATTTCTCATTAATGCAATTATCTAATCAACCAATCACATGGCAGTTGCTTCAATGCATTTGGGGGTGTGGTCCTGGTCAAGACAGTCTCCTGAACTCCAAACTGAATGTCAGAATGGGAAAGAAAGGTGATTTAAGCAATTTTGAGCGTGGCATGGTTGTTGATGCCAGACAGGCCGGTCTAAGTATTTCACAATCTGCTCAGTTACTGGGATTTTCACGCACAACCATTTCTAGGGTTTACAAAGAATGGTGTGAAAAGGGAAAAACATCCAGTATGCAGCATCCTGTGGGCGAAAATGCCTTGTTGATGCTAGAGGTCAGAGGAGAATGGGCCGACTGATTCAAGCTGATAGAAGAGCAACTTTGACTGAAATAACCACTCGTTACAACCGAGATATGCAGCAAAGCATTTGTGAAGCCACAACACTCACAACCTTGAGGCGGATGGGCTACAACAGCAGAAGACCCCACCGGGTACCACTCATCTCAACTACAAATAGGAAAAAGAGGCTACAATTTGCACAAGCTCACCAAAATTGGACAGTTGAAGACTGGAAAAATGTTGCCTGGTCTGATGAGTCTTGATTTCTGTTGAGACATTCAGATGGCAGAATTTGGCGTAAACAGAATGAGAACATGGATCCATCATGCCTTGTTACCACTGTGCAGGCTGGTGGTGGTGGTGTAATGGTGTGGGGGATGTTTTCTTGGCACACTTTAGGCCCCTTAGTGCCAATTGGGCATCGTTTTGCCGCCCATTCTATCTGCCGAGGGAGTTTTCTGCGGTCGTCGCGACCGCTGTTTACATTCCACCACAGGCAGACACAGGGCTGGCTTTATCTGGCCTTCATGATGTTGCCAGCGGCGTCATAAACAAACACCCCGACACGGCGTTCATCGTCACGGGCGATTTTAAAGTTAAGCACTGGTCACCCCACTCAGAGACCGCGCTACAGGCAGCTCTGGATGATGTTGACTGGGACATGTTCCGAGCGAGTTCAGCTGACGTAAGCGAGTTCACAGATGTGGCGCTTTGCATTATCAACACGCTTACAGAGCAAGCCACGCAAACAATAACAATAACGTCCTTCTCAAATCAGAAACCGTGGGTGGACAATTCAATCCGCGTTGCAGTGAACACACGCACTGCCGCTTACAACGCCGGTCTCCTATCGGGGAACATGACTGAATACAGAACGTCCTGCTATGCTCTCCGACACGCAGTTAAAGCCGCAAAGCTCCGTTATAAGGATCGAGTGGAGTCTCATTTCCAACTCAACGACTCGCGGCGCATGTGGCAGGGTCTGAGGTCCATCTGCTCTTTTGGATCTAAATCCTCTGCAGAGGTGAGCGCTGATCCATTGCTTGTGAATGAGTTAAACTCTTTCTAAGCTCGCTTTGACTGTAACCGCAGCAACGCGACTCCGCCAAGTGGCGCGTCAGAGGGAATTACTCAGAGCAGCAACAACCACGTGATCTCTGTCTCAGAGGATGAAGTTCGGAGGGCACTCAAGCGTGTGGACGTCAGGAAAGCTGCTGGGCCAGATGGTATTTCAGGCCGTGTTCTGTGGTCCTGTGCTGATCAGCTCGCTGGGTTGTTTACATCTATCTTTAATGAGTCCCTCGCTACATCTGTGGTCCCCACCTCCTTCAAAAAATCCACCATCATCCCTGTCCCTAAGAACAGTAAACCCTCTTGCCTAAATGACTATCGTCCAGTGGCTCTCACATCTATAGTCATGAAGGTCTTTGAGAGACTCATTAAAAACACCATTTGCGCCTTCATTCCTGACACTTTGGACCCTCTTCAGTTTGCCTATCGTCCCAATAGATCGACTGAAGATGCCATCTCTCATGTCCTCCACTCCTCCCTCACTCACATCGACAGCAAAAGTGGGAACTACGTAAGGCTGCTATTTATTGACTATAGCTCAGCCTTTAACACCATAGTTCCCATTAAGCTAACCACCAAACTCCTGGATCTCGGCCTGAATCCTTCTCTCTGCCACTGGATTGAGGACTTCCTCACTGGCAGGCCTCAGGTGGTGAGAATAGGCCAGTCCACCTCCTCCTCCATCACCCTGAGTGTGGGAGCTCCACAGGGCTGTGTCCTGAGTCCCCTGTTCTACTCTCTGTACACGCATGACTGTTTGTCCACACACAGCTCCACCTCTATCATCAAATTTGCTGATGATACTGTTGTCCTGGGCCTCATTTCCAACAACAATGAGACGGCATACTTGGACGAGGTGGAGCATCTAACATCATGGTGCCAGGACAACTGTCTCTCTCTGAATGTTGGCAAGACCAAAGAAATGATTGTGGACTTCAGGAAGAGACAGCAACGGACATACTCCCCTCTCATGATCAGCGGGTCACCAGTGGAGAGAGTGAGCAGCTTCAAGTACCTGGGTGTAAACATCTCCGAGGACCTGACCTGGACTGCACACATTCAGACACAGGTGAAAAAAGCCAGGCAAAGACTGTACCACCTGCGCCAGCTGAGGAAATTCAGGGTTTCACCAGCTATCCTGAAAACGTTCTATTTAGGGGCGATAGAAAGTGTATTAACTGAATTAAGTGCATCACAGTGTGGTATGGGAACAGCACCAGTCATGACTGCAAAGCCCTGCAAAGAGTCATGCGCTTATCCGAGCGTATCTCAGGGTCAGCTCTCCCGTCTCTGCAGGACGTCTACACCAAACGCTGCAAAGGTAGAGCTACTAAGATCATCAATATGATGATCACTCTAATCCTAAATACGACTCTAATCACCCTGCAAACCCTCATTTCACGCTGCTGCCATCTGGTAAGCGCTTCCCAAGCCTGATGGCCAAAACTGAGAGACTCAGGAGGAGCTTCTTCCCCCAGGCCATCAGACTCCTGAACTCAGTCACTTAACATCACGTGACTTCACTTCTGGATAAACATCGATACACTGACATTGCACTGCACTTTCTGTTCTCGTTGTTACTGTGTAACAACCTGTTATAAACCTGTTTGCACATTATACTCTTTATACATTTGTTAACCACATATTTATAAGTCTACAGTTTACTCACTGCACAGTTTACTTCACTTATTTTATTCCACTTCTTTATTTTTATTTTTTTACTTTTTTCTTCTACTTGACTTGATTATTTATAATTCTACAGAGCATTGTTTCTGACCATGTCCATCCCTTTATGACCACCATGTACCCATTCTCTGATGGCTACTTCCAGCAGGATAATGCACCATGTCACAAAGCTTGAATCATTTCAAATTGGTTTCTTGAACATGACAATGAGTTCACTGTACTAAAATGGCTCCCACAGTCACCAGATCTCAACCCAATAGAGCATCTTTGGGATGTGGTGGAACGGGAGCTTCGTGCCCTGGATGTGCATCCCACAAATCTCCATCAACTGCAAGATGCTATCCTATCAATATGGGCCAACATTTCTAAAGAATGCTTTCAGCACCTTGTTGAATCAATGCCACGTAGAATTAAGGCAGTTCTGAAGGCGAAAGGGGGTCAAACACAGTATTAGTATGGTGTTCCTAATAATCCTTTAGGTGAGTGTAGGTTGTAACCCTGAACCTACCCCTAAACCTAACCTTAACCCAGGTAATTACCCAGTACTTTCTTAGGTAAGTACACTGTAAGTAGTACGCATAAGTGCACGTACTGTAAAATAAAGTGCAACTACAGTATTAAATGTTTTTTTTTTTTTAAGTACTAACCCCAAACTTTTAAATGATAGTATATTTTTATATGGAAAAAAATAGTAAGGATAGTATGTAATAGGGATGCCACAAGTACCGGTACTTCGGTACCAAGTCGGTACTGAAATTTAAAAAATGTGATGATACCAGCATTTCTGTAGTACTGGTAGTACCGACTCCCGAGTATATCCGGTACCCGCAGCTGCGTTCAGTCGCTTCCGTGTTTATCTAAGCGCAGGGCTCCAGACTGTAGCCGAATATATATAATAGTGTCTGTGAATATTAAACTCCAAAATACTATTTAAATATTACTCCTGCATGTTCTGCGTCTCTGCGCGCACGCGTGACACTCGCTCGCAGTCTTTGTAGTCTCTGCCGTGTGAACACAGACACTCAAAGGTCTTCACGGAAACCTGTCAAAATAAAAGCTTGGTTTAACGAGAAGAAAATGACAGAATATATTAGGCTACTGTTGTACAGTAGATTTAGCTACGTCTCTATGTAATAATAATACACCTCTACTAATAATAGTAATTATGCCTAGATCGTTGCTTATTTTTCACTTGATCTTTTTTATTAACAATGTTTACTTTTAAACAGCACACAGCCTTTAAATGTTTATGTATTATTTATTTATAATGATTATCATCATAAAAATAAACTCATTGAATTGAATTAAATAAAATAAAAATAGTTAAATAAAATAAAAATAAAAACATTTTGCTGTGGTAAAATTTTTATGGTATTGGTACTGACTACTGGAATTTTGGTACCGTGACATCCTAGTATGTAATGTAGTAGGTAATAGTAATATATTTGTCAAGTCGTTTCATGGGTCTTTATAGTTTTTATTTTGTAAATACTTCATTAGGAAACCTGCAACCTGGAGACCAAATCTTGGAGGTGAATGGTGAAAGCTTGATTGGTGTGACAAGTGAACGGTAAATACTGCACTCTCTTATTTTTTTCTTGTTAATTTGTTCTTCTATTCTGCTTGTATATACTTTCTGTGGTGCCCTTGGTTTCTCTTTCTTCAAAGAAGATGTCTGAAATTACCTCAAGGACTGTTTCAGTCTTTTATTCACTTTTACCTGTAACAAATAAGTCCTCTACCTGCAAAATTAGCTACTTGTTATTTGTTTATTACCTTTAACACGCTTGTTCTTTGATTGTAGAGCGGTGGACATTCTTAGATCAGCATCCTCAACCAATCACATGCGCCTTCTCATAGCCAGAGATGAGGAAGCCAGGTAAGCCACTGATCCATCCATCATAACATCTGCTCTGTAGTTCACAAACGTTCACAAACTGTCCATTTAGACATTTAGGGCCAGATTTACTAGCAGCTTATGTCAGCGCAAGCCCTCTTTTGATGTTAAAAAACTATTTACTATTTTAAGCGCTGAAAAAGCGTGAACTCTGCGTATGCATTTGTAGGAGTTTCCCTTTCTGATACAAAATTTATTGGAGGAGAGTATGTAAATGAATCATGCAAGAGGATTTACTGAGATTTATGCTAGGCAATTTACTGGTATTTGTGCCATTATTTATTTACATTATTTATTAATATGATACTACACCATTATCTGTTTAGTAAATCTGGCCCTTAAAAGTTGATTTTAAATGTTGCTTCCAAAGAAAAAAATTAAGTTCAAAGCACAATAAGCACAATTGTAAAATATACCGTTCAAGATTTTTTTCATTAAAAGAAATTAATACTTCAGCAAGGATGCTTTAAATTGATAAAAAATGACAGTAAGATTTCTATTTCTATGTCAAATAAATTATGTTCTTATAAACTTTCTAATGGAATACTGAAAAAATCCTATCATGTTTCCCAAAAAATATTAAGCTGCACAATTGTTTTCAGCACTGATGATAAGAAATGTTTCTTGAGTACCAAATCATCAGAATGATTTCTGAAGGATCATGTGACACTGAAGACAAGAGCAATAATGCTGAAAATTCTACTTTGACATAAATAAATTGTATTTTCAGTATATTGAAAAAGAAAACAGTTATTTTAAATTGTAATAATATATATTTCACACTATTACTGTTTTTATATCAAATAAACACAACATTGGTCAAACAAAAGACTTGTATGTATATGTAAAAAATATTTACAAAATAGTTATTTCAAAAGTTTACCTTTTTAAGTTTTTCTTTTCTGCTTATAGTCCATTTCATTGCCAACCTGTCACTTATTTAGTGACATTTAAGCAACACTTGCCATCACTTAAACACTCTCATCCACTGATATTGATCAATGGATGTCTGACCTGAGTATATATTTCATTTGAATGTCCAGCCCTTAGAAGGCATGTTAAATAATTCAATGAAAGATGAATAATTTTGTTCATAAACTAGATCTGACTGAGTATTGGCAGTGCCTGTGAGTCTCATGGTGAGCTATTCAAAGACGAGCTTCTGGCCCGCAGGGCTCCCATGCACTGCCTCCCTCCACTGTTAACTTTGCTTACTAAAAAATATTATCAATGGAAAAACAGCATTCCTGCTCAAGGCAATACTAGTGACCAGTTAAATGAGGTCTATTGCCTTTTAGTAATGAGCAGACATTTTTCAGTCATTTTTAATGCTCTCATTTTTTAATTTTTTTAATTTTTTATTTAATGTAGTCGAAATGTGTAATTTTGTACTTTTCTGGTTAAATAAACAGTCAATTATAAGGAAGCCATTCACAGGTTGAAGAAACCTAAACACTGTGATTCTGCGCCACTTTAAAAACAGTGTTTTTAATTTATTTGAGATAGTTATGAGATAATGAGATAATTTACTTTTGTAACATTATAAATGGCTTTGCTGTCACTTTTTTCATGCATGTTTCATGAATAGAAGTGTACATTTCAGAGCCCAAACATTTGAACAGATGTTCAAAAATACTTTTGAACATATTAGTGCAAACACTAATAAATTTAACATTGTTAATCTTTAGCAAATCTCAAAATGAATATCCATTTTCATACTGTACATTATAATGCTGTGTTCCCTAAACTCATGTTTTATTGTTTTATTTTTAATTAAATAGACAGAATAGTGCACAAACACCTGTTGTGCATCTATTTGACATGAGTGAGTGAGCAGCAAGAATATAAGGATGTTCTCCCAGTAATGGGCCACTGTTATCCTTAATTAATAGATTAATAGGTATTTATCCAGATTTAGGTGGACATCTAGAAATATGCTGCGTCCGAAATCGAATACTTCACTACTATATAGAATGCAAAAAACAGTATGCCAAAAGAGTAGTATGTCTTACATAGTATAGTATTTGAAAAACAGTAGGTGAAAAGGATGACCTACTACTTCCGCTGAGATACTGACGTGCGCATTTGATGGACACTTTACTATCCCATGAGGCCACTGAAGAAGATTTCTGATTGGTTGTGAAGTGACACAGCTGACCCTGGTAGGTCATGTGACAGTAACAGCATGGCGAATGTAGCATGTCTGAATTTCATTCATACTACAGTACCCATATTCATACTATATAGAACATAGGTTTTTAATGGTCGCAAAGTTAATATAAACACCTGTAGTACCTGCTCAGACAGTACAGGATTTCAGACGCAGTGACATATTACTTAAGATTCCAGATGTGTTTACTGTGAGAGTCAGTGGCATGACCGCAGTGTACTTTTGAACTTTACCTATAGACAGACCGGCAGGGGATTCAGTCCTTTGGCTCTGGACTGGAAGCCCAGGGATTGTATGAATGAAGGAAAAAGGCATTGCGTGCATGGAGATGCAGAGGGAGCGAGTGCGAGGGAGAATGAGAACAGACTCACATTTTAAGCCATGATGAGCTGAGTCCTTGCGTCTCCATGATTTAATCTGCGTTCTGCCCTTAACCAATGCGCATTGAGGGGATTACGCCTCTGCCTCCATGCAAAGACCTCCGCTGCCTTCACTCGCATATCAACAACCTGAAAGTCTTCAGGGACCGAAAGACTGAGCGCAGCATTTCTGGGCTTTTTGTTTGTGTGTATTTATGAGAATGGTTTAGAATGTGTATGTATACACGGTGGTTTATTGAGAGAGCGTTCAAGCCTTTTAGAGTCAGCTTCTTACCATATGCATCACAACCTTGCGTGACCTCCCTCCCTTTAATCCGCACTGATAACCTGTCCTGAGGACGAAGGAAAAGGAAGAAAAAGCTCTTTTTGCATTGCATCATGCACTTCGAAAGCTGTCACTTTGAGTAAACCTAGATATTTTCGGCTCTGATATGGAGGAACGTAAATAATTATGGGTCTAATAGTTATTGAAGGCCTGGCTATCTTTATGTAGTCTTCCGAACACATATAGTCACTTTACTTTAAAACAAGCAAAGATGTGGGATCACTCAGGGACACCTGCAAGTAGGTAAAGAGGCCAGTGGCTGAGGCTGTGCACCAGTGCGTGATCAACACATGTCCATAACTGAATAGGGTTTGAGTCTAGTGACAGGACATTTCTGTTGACCTATATCTGACATTCAAGAGGTGTCTGGGGGAAAATGGTCTGGGATGGAGATGGAGGGGAATATTTAAATAGATTGTAGATAGTAACTAAAGGGAACTAAAGAGAACTCAGCATGTTTATTTTTACTCAATAGGCTGACCACAAAATCTGTTTCTATCTATCTATCTATCTATCTAATATCTATCTATCTATCTATCTATCTATCTATCTATCTATCTATCTATCTATCTATCTATCTATCTATCTATCTATCTGTCGGTCGGTCGGTCGGTCGGTCTGTCTGTCTGTCTATGAAAAAAAAATTTCTGGCACATGTAATACATTTCTAAAAGTAAAATGGATATTTTTTTTGTGGTGGGACCAATGAAAATTTTGGCAGGAAAAGTACAATTTTGAATTACTGGCCTGACGAGGCCAGTCAAAAACCACCTAATTGTTCAGCCCTATATTGGTGTTGGCATCAGCTATTAAAAATAATATCAGTCAACTACTTGCAGCAGATGAAAAGTTTAGAGTAGATTTATAACATTGGCCATGCTTTTTCGTTCTAGTAATGGTGTGGAATATTTTAATCACTGAATTCAGCCCTCTAGAGAGTACTTGTATCTGCTTAGAGTCCTTCACATTCTGCCCTAAACAAATTAACTGACATTATATTATTTTGGAATAGTGCAGGCTGTTACATAATCTGAGGAAAGTAAGGACTGTTATTTCATTTAGGTGTGTCAAAAGGTGTTTGTTTTGTTTTTTTGTTTTTTGTATTATGTATATTTTTTTTCTTGGATGATTGCATTATTGTTATTTTGTCTTTTGTCTCTGTGTAGGCGAGAATTTTCAGAGCTCCTTGAAAAATATGGCTCAAATGGAAGCACGGGATCTACCAGGAATTCTCCTATTCAGCAAAGTATGTATATTCTCAAGCTTACATTAAATGCACATTGTGTAAAGCCCTTTTATTCATTCATTTTTGTGCTTGGGTTTAGAAAATCTCTTTTTGAAACCTCACTACTTCCTGACATAACAAAGGTTATGAAACGCTGATTCATGCAATATGATACTCACAATTGGCTAACAAACAGGAGGAAGAAAAAAATTCCCATCACATCTCTTCATCATCATCTATAACCTTTTTAACTTCTATATTTATACTCATTCTCAAATATAAATGTAAAAAAGGAGACAAAACAAACTGTGTTTTCGAAAAACAATCTCTTTTTGGGGCTCAAGTCAATTATAATTATAATGTTTGGGGAGAAACAAATCATCCCTTGAAAATGGCTTAAGACAGCGCATTTGTCCATTATGCAATTTTAAACATCTGTTTCTGCCGGAGGAAAGACACTCGACAGGAAAAGTTCTTGAGAACGGAGCGTGTGCTCAGTGTACTGGCTGCTCAGTCTTATCCCTGCTCTCCCCTCTGTGTAGAATATTCTAATGATGTAACTTGCTTTAAGCACAGCACAGAGTTTCACTTGAGTCTTTAATTTAAAAGTGCAAATGAGAGATTTACAGGAGTTATGGTCAGATGGCTTCATCTGGATGTTTTGTGTGTTTGTTTTTGACAGTAATGAAGTTTCAGACTTGCAAAACTTGCAAACTCAAACGCTACATAACAACTTCTCTTGATTTCAGGACAACTTTATATACATAGTCTTTGAAGAGACTTATTTGTTTTTATTCAGTTTTTGCTATATTATACAACTGTAACTTTTACAATATTGCTTAAATAAAAATTGTAGATTAAAAAAGCCACTGTTTTTGAAACGGATACATTTAGGGATTGTGTCACTGCCCTCTGGTGGTTATTATATAACTACGTAGTGTTATGTCCAGTTTGATCAGGAATTTTGTAATAACAAATTCTCACTTTTTGTGCTACAGCAGGCAGATACTTGGACAGCACATCATCAGGGTCTTCGTCCAGATCTCAGAGTCCTCTATTACTTAGTCCTGCTGGATCTCAGAGTAATTACAACAACACAGGACCATTGCTACGCTCCCTAAGGTACGGGAAACCAATGATTTAGTCTAGTAAAGTTTACTTACTGTATTGTTTAACAGTTTATTTTGATCTAGCACCATGCTGTACTGCACTAGTCATTTTGAGTATGTGTGTGTGTTTGGTTTCAGTCACCCAGGTGAAGGTGTGATTCAGCTGATATCAATCGCTCGCTCCTGCAGTCTAGGTATTACTATTGGAGGTGGCTCCAACAGACCTGATGGCCCTGCAGTTTTCATCCTGGAAGTGCTGTCTGGAGGAGACTGTCATCGGGTGAGAGATTGGCTCCCTTTAAAAAATACACGTGTGCCTGCATGTATTTGTGCATAATTCTAAGTGTTAGTGTTTTCACGCAGAAATCAGGATTGATCAAGGATCAGATATCCATTTGCATGGCAAAGAGTTTGGAGTGTAGTCCGATTCCCGAACAAATTACTTCCAGTTAATAGAAAACATAAGGTGCGTTCCATTCGACAGTAAGTGAATTTCGCTTTGGCATAAGGAATAAGGGAACATCGATGCATCACGTCACATGAAGTGGGGAGGGAAATTTACCCACCAGTCATTGCATGTCAGCCCAGTATTAAAGAAGTTAGTATAAAATAATGAGAGTGAAAATGAGTTGAGGCTCCAACATTTTGGCTGAGTTTAATTTGTCCCAGGTGTGGTTTGTATGCAGTTGTTCGCCAGTATAAAGTGTACAAAATCAACGTGTATTTAAAGATACACATTATACACTTTGTAACAAGTGTATTTTTTTATTAAATGTTGCCACGTTTCATTTGTTTAATATTGATGTTAAATACATAGTTAATAGCAATTTTATGCCGCCTCTAAAGCTTTTATGCCACCTCTAAAGAGACTGTGAAAACTCATTCACTTGTTAAAGTTACACTAGGCAACTCTAGAGGTCGAAAAACAAAACTGTGTGCAACAAATTTCTTGGTTGTGCTTCGCCTCTGCATGATTATGTTTATCCTAATGATCATAAAACATTTACTACTAAGCTAAAGGGATAAAACCAGTTTAGATGGAAAGGATCTCAAGCTGACTGGCTGAAGACGTTACTTTTGCCTTACCCATTAATAGACATGCTACTTCCTTAAAAAATAGCATAATGAAATGACCCTTCACAATAGATAATGCTTTACAATGAACTCTGTTAGAGAGCTACATATGGCATGTTATCTGTTCAATAAAATACCTTACTCCCCGTGGAGTAATAACAACACCATTCCCGCATCGCTTTTACAACATTTAAAATCCCTCAGTTCTCGCCATATCACAAAAGCCAAGCCAATATTGATTCTTGTTTTATTAAGAGCTCCACGTTCTCTTTTTGCCAGCAGACTCTCCTCTGTGCGCAGTTTCCCATGAAAACCATCCCGCTAGGTCTAAAATGTAATATAGGCTTACCATAGTGAATCAGGGTAAGACTAGAACACGTTTTAGAAGGATCGATGATGTATTGACTCATTGTTTAAAGTTAGTTCATTTTGAACAACAAATAAAACAAATGACATAGTGTACCCTTTAACTGAGAGCGTATAGCCCCTTATTTAGAATAATCTAGATTCATCATTAAAATGGTTGTAAGAACTAATTTATGTGCACATATGCAATTATTAGAAAATGAAAGTCAGCGTGAGAGTAACAAACACAAATGAGTGGGATATGTCACAATTCGTGGAAGTGTTTAGTCTGAGCTGGAGAAAGAAACAGATTATAAACCTCGGCTCTTTACACCTCACCAATAAGCTTTAACACATTTAGCCATCTTTATCGCTGAGGGGGTTAGGACTTAAGTGAGGATGACCTCCTAGAATGTCAGACTACTGCATTATAGCCTGAGCCAGTGCAAAGGTTTCCTCTTAAGTAGGTAGTTAGTAGGTAGTCAGTAGGTATCTCCTGGAAATTATCTAAGCAATTTATCCCTTGCTTTACATTGTTTTACCCAGTAAGTGTTTCAAATTCCTGATAGACAAAGTAGGTAAAGACTCTGCTGGGCTGTTTCTGGGTATGGATAGTGCTGTCGCAGCAGACTGCAGAGGTCAGGTGCACCCCGTCTAGGGCATCACCCGCCCTGTGGAATATAAAACTCCAGAACAAGGGAGGGGAGCTGTACCATTCACCTACAGGACTATTGTGCTGAAACTCAGATATTCAATATCGCTTAGATTTTCAGTGTCAGATTGTTGGCCATCTGTAACAACTATTAGATAAGGTCCCATGTCCGTTTTGAATCATTTGGCCAGAATCAATGATCATAACTCAGAGCTTCCAATCTGAAATATTGTAAAATGTTTTTGGTTTGTTAGCCGTTCATTGGATTTTTTTTTTCCTTTTGAGGAGACTCACTTAGTTTTAGTGTTTACTTGCTTATTAGTGGTGTCTCCAAAAGCTAGCATCACTTTTACTGTTGCTCATAGTTAGAATTTGATCAAATCATGTGACTTATTGAAGAGAGGAATGCTGCAATAAATAACTGGATCCGTATTTAATCTTACTAAATATTCTTCTTGTGTCTTCCAGTAAAAATACACACATGTTCAAAAGTTTGTGGTGGGTACAATTTATTTTTATTTATTTATTTATTTTACAAATAAAATAAAAAAACATACAGGGTCTGAGTAAGCATTTTATTTGAACTTATTTGAACTGTTCAGTAGAACATACTGTCACAATTATTCGTCGATACTGAAACGACTCTGTCCTTAGTTTTAACAGGAGCGGGCGTGGACATTTGTAACTTGAGTTTGCGAGGCTTTCAGTTATTTTAGCTGTACAGAACAGCTTGTCATGCTACTTGATATTGCAAACTGGTATTTATTTGAATGTATTGTCATAATTATAAACACTGGATTATAGTGCAAATTGTTTCACTGTTTACTGCAGTTGTATTTATTTACCTATAGTGGCAAATGAATCAGAACTCTCACAGATTCACAGAACATAGCTTACTTCTGTGTTGCAAAATAAGGTGGATATAGTGCATCAAGCTTTGGAAATGGTTGGGAGGGGATTGGGTTCACTCGAATATGAGACTTTTGGCACAGTTGTGTAGTTTTAGTGACTTTGGTGTCTCTGGGGGGATGGAGTTGCTGTAGTGGTGTCCTCTGTGACATGAGAGAGGTCTCCACCTGGTGATGAGTAGTGCAGTGGGTTATGTTCCTGCTGATGCCGTTGGTACAGACGTCTGCCAAGAATTTTGACTGATCAGCAACATTAAGTAAGGATGTTTATTGCTTTGGCCTTATAGGATGGACGGCTCAGACCTGGAGATCAGTTAATCGCCATTAACAAGGAGTCGTTGATAGGAGTCACATATGAGGAGGCCAAAAGTGTGCTCAATAAAGTGAAATTCAGGTATTCACTCTGATTTATGTAGCTGTAAGCCTTTTTTTTTAAATTATATTTAATAATTAATCAGTATCATTGTACTTGTTTATTTTATAGAATTGATTTCTTTTGTCCCTGTTCTTTGCCCTTGAAGTCAGGAACCAGTGGTGGATATTGCCTTCATCCCAGGAAAAGGACCTTTTTCCAACAGCCCATTGTTGCATAACGGGGTTCAGAGGGGGGTTGGGAATGGATACAACCCCAGCCGGTTAAAGGTTCATGTCCGATCTCCTGAGGTGAGTGTTTACTAGAGTGCGGATCACGTCATGTCTCTGTATAATTAGTATTACACCAAAATCTTGTTGTGTACATTATACACAGACAATTTCTTTGTTATGATCTTTTTACTAAGCATTGCGTAATATACTTCATAACTTTATTCTCATAGATGCGACAAGAGGAAACAGTTCCAGTGCTTTCATCCTCGCTGGAAATCTGCCCTCCAGACATACAGGTTTCAGGTACATGTCTCAAAGGTTGGCTCATATGTCTAACACCCTTAACTCTATCGTAATAAGCTTTACAGCTAGTTTCCACTCTTTCTCATTACTCACATTAACAGTGCAGATTTTGTTATTCATAAGGCTTATATTTTCCCTTTTGAAAGGAGTACTCTTAATTTCATAACCTTTCAAAACAAGTGCATTTTGTGCTAAGTAATCAGAAGATCTGTGTGCCTTTATATCATATTACATTCGTTTTTACAGCAAAAAAATATTTTTAAGTAAGTAAAATATCTAAACATTATTTTAAACAAATTCATTTACTTGAGAGGTGAAATTGCATAAATGCACTACCGTTCAAATGTTTTGGTTCATTAAGATTTTTAAGAAATCATCTTTATTCAACAAAGATGCATTAAATTGAATGAATACTGGAAGTAGTTGCTCTCTTAGTTACTGTACCTTACAGATTGTGTCTCAGTGGAAGTTGCATCCAAAATTAACCAGTGCTCGGAGAAACAGGATTTCTTCCAAAGCAATTATTTATTTTGCAGGAGAAAAATTGGGGATTAGTCAGTAGCAGTGTTTGGATTTTAATCAACGGCTAGTTGCAAAGTAATCTCTCGGTGCTCCGGGGGTCAGGCATGTATGTGAGGTGTTTAAATTACACGATCAAATTCTAGAAGACGTAACAAAATCAATGAAGAAGGCCCCTTTCATGTCGAGTCAGATAGTGCTCTTATCTCAGTTCACAGCAGCTGGGTAGCTGTTTAGTACAGATTGGTTTGCTTTGCATAATGTGTAATCCTTTCTTGGGGCACATAATGGGATTGATAAATTGTTATAGAAACCATACAGAGAAATGGTATTAGATACTTTGAAAAAGCTATCTGTGTGGATGTTAACATTTCACTTTTCTAGACACTGAGATCTTTGTATGCTTCAATAATGCCCAAGAGTGCTTTTCCTTTGTATTTATCTGCATAGAGACCCCAAAAGTATTTTGACACTTGTGGGCATATCCAAAATATCTGAAGGTCATATATTAGATACAAAATACCAAACCAAGTGGAATCTGCAAACAAATGATGTGAGACCTTTCTCAGAATAAACAGAATAAATGCAATTAAGCTAATTTATATGTATGAACATAAAACTATTATTTTCAAACAGTTTTATCAATTGAAACCTTTTTTTTTTTTAAATGTTTGCTAATTCCTTTTGGTTTGATATTTTATTTTGACATTTGACATTCAGACATTTTCAAGTGTGGCTTCAGTGTCCAAATACATTGTGGCACCACTGTATTTAATGTTCACACTATGAAAGCATGTCAGTCCCACTGAGATGTGCACCACGCACCTGTCCATCAGGCTATCCCTGGCCCAGAGCATAAGGTGCAGAGATTAATCTACACCGGATGTAAGCATGCCTGACTCGCCCTTGAACTCTGGATGGTGTTGTGTTTACAAGCACAGTGTTCTAATCATTCATGACATCTATAAAGTGTATAGTGCTTAATTACCCATTTATCCAGACTAGCTGATAAAATCCTAGAAGAATAAGGAAGATCTGTCTTATCTGAATTAAATGGGCACTGTAATCCTGCAAAAGCCCCTCTGGGTGTGCTTCCTAGAAAGGAAGATTGGGTGTGCTCAGACTCAGACACATGCTTATCTTTGTCGTTCTTTAATCATTGTGATTTGTAGAAATGTGGAAATTGTTATAGAATTCTGCTATCCAATTGAAACCGGTGTTTACAACTGGTTTGCACCCAACATACAGGCTGACTGTTGATTAGTTAAATTGTATTACACTAGGCTAAACATGACACTATTTATAAAAGTTGATGTTAAGTGCTTATGTTGTCACATTTTGAGCTTGGCCATTGGATAGTTGAATTTCTGGTCAAATTGTTTTAAAGGGAAAGATCACACAAAAAGAAACATTTTGTCATTATATACACACCTGTATGACGTTCCAAACTCATATCATTTGAAGGATTTTTGAAGAATTTCCCAAAGTGTTTGGGGACTGGGGCTGTCAAGCAGTGAAAATGACACAAAAGCACCAAAAAGCATAATAACAGTGGTCTAAATGAATCAAGTGCTATATCCCAAGTCTTCTAAAGTCATATAATAGTTTTGTGTGAGAAATGGACTGAAATTTAAATAATTTCTTTACTGATAATCTTCCCCTCCATGATGCTCTGAAATGGACAACAAAAGCCCTATGGACTACAAAATAATGACAAGATGTCATTATTGTTTGGACCCCAAATCTACTGTTGCCATATTTAGTTTGAGAGTACTGGGAATATGGTGCTCAATTTATATGGACGCTTTTATTTTACTTTTTTTGTGATTTTCCCCATTTCATAAGGAAAACTAGCCAGTAAATTAATCTTTTGTAATTTTTCCTTTTGTAAGAAAGGAATTTATATGCATTTGAATAACATTAGGGTGATTTAACAGAATTCATATTTAGATGAACTATCTTCGATTAATAGTTATGCTACAAACATATCTGGCTTTGCTTGTAATTCTGGTGGAACATAGGAGCACCATTAATCTGGATTGTTTTAGTTATCCTGGATTGTGTACCATCAGTACCACCTGTTAAATCCACTCGCCCTGTCCAAGCTCCCTGCTGTGCATGTTGGTCCTGAATTACCAGCACTGAACCTGTCTGAGTCTGCGTGAGTCTGACGTGTCTGAGCTCAGCCTGTCAGTCATGAGCGTCAGAAGGCATCTAAATCCCCTGCGTTGCTTAACAATACACACACCACAGAAAGCACTGGCATTATTACTTTCTCTATCGCTATCTCTCTCGCCCCCTCGATTCAAATCCCTCATACAGTTCATAATCTTTATTGTATTAATATAATACTCATTCATATGAGCTCCCAGACAATGAAAAAACACATTAAGGCCACATTTTCCAAAGCAGCTAACTAGCGCTCACCAGTAAATTCTGTGATGTGAGTATAACTCTTAAAGTAGGTGTTTCACTGTCCCATTTTCCCCCTCAGCCTCCAATGCACAGAGACCAGCCACTGTTTCCAAACCCAAGATCTCACTGGACCCTCACATACGGCTCAAATCAGAGAAGCTTGATCTGGTAAGCCTGGTTTACCCAAACAGCTTTGCATGTGCACGAAGAGTGATTTTCAACCCGCTTTGTATTGTTACGATGTCAGTAGTATATGTCAATGATGTACAGTGTGTACTCATTGTTCACGTTCAGAGCTCCAGGACTTTCGTGAAAATGACAGATTATACTTCCGCATTTTTTAATCCCCGCCCACAGACAGTCGGATCGACAGAGGGTTATTAACAGAACAGTTATTGCAAGGTTATTGTATTATCACAAATTGTATTGTACTCTTTAAACAGCATTATGGTAAAGATGGTACACTATGGCACACTATGGATTTTGTACCTGTATGCTGACAGCATTTTACTTCAGTGGTTTGGGCGGAACTGACAGAATGACAGTTTCTTTCAGTTTTTTTTCCCCTCAATTTGGTCATCCAGTTTGAAATGTTGACTACAAGATTTGGGTAGGATGTTTTTTTTTTTATAAATAAATAAACAATATTGTTAATGTAGGGGTAAATGTTTTATTGAGAAAAATTAAAGAGCGCAAATTTAATTATTTTATATAGATTTTTATATTTTTATGACTGCAATGGCACCTACAAAAGTACCTGTACTTTTAGTAATGATAAGATTAGACCCAACAGTTCAGAAAACATAAAGTGAATTTAAGGGTTAATCCCCATTGAAATCTGTATGATTGACTTCAAAAGGAGCCTGTATCTCAGAACAAAGTAATTGACAGAGTGCTTATGAAGATAGCCTTTCATATCTCAGTGTCACTTTCCTCATAGATCTCTGTCTCTGCTCTTTGTTATGGTGCAGTTGTTTAGCAGAGATTTAATTTAATCCTGCTGATCCCAGGGCTGACCCTAATCTACCGGCCCATTAATAGGATTAGGTCTCAATGGACGAGAGCACTTAAATGTGGACTAAAGGCACAATGCATACTATACTAAGTATTGCACAAACAGGTATTTGACATGGTGCAAAGTTTTCAGAGTTTTATACTGTTCACTGCACTGTTCGTCACGTTTTTCAAGCAGATATTTTATCTGGTACTGGACAGTTTTCTTGCCATTGGTGTTTGAACAGTATATTTTATTTCTGTGGCAGTATCAGATTGTAGATTCAACCTTAATCTGATTAGCTTTATTAATGCCTTTTGAACTCTTATGGACCATAAGCCTGGATTTATTGTACGCCACTGATTTGACCTCTGTTACCACACTGCCATCTTGTGTATGTAGCATTTGCATGACTCTTTTCAAGCTTGACTGGATACTTTACAGTCGAAAAGGAATCATAGTTATCAGTTCAAATATATTCTATTTTTACTCACTAAATATTTAAGCATCACTGTTTACAGTTTTTTTCTTCTTCCTCCTTATATATATATATATATATATATATATATATATATATATATATATATATATATATATATATAATTTTTTAGAAACATTTTGCACTAGTTTCATGGTAAAATAGTAATAAAAAAATGGAAAATTTGAAGGTAATAAATTAAAACATTGTTTTTTTCCAAATTTTTAGAAAGGCAGTGCAGACTGCTGAAAATTTCAAAGGGGCTAGATTTGGTTAAATAGGCCTGTATCACTATAATGATGAAGGTTTTTGACTTTGTTTGATCATTTTGCAGGCTCTGTCATACCTGGGTCTTGATGTAACAGATGAGAAGAGGCGGCAGCTCAGAGAGAGTCTCACTACAGACCCTCAGGGAACGGTTGCTTATGGAGGTATTTTTACACCTTTATTCGGCAGCTGCATAACATGATTCCCAGTCAGTCAACTACTGTAGATGCAGGAAATAATCACTCATTTTCACAATCATTTTGATGTGGACTTATATTCCCATATTCATCACATATTTCGATATTGGAGATGAATTTAAAACCGGGGTCAGCGACCCTTTTGATGTGAAATGCCATTTTTAATATTGTCTCACTTTCAAATCACCAGTATGTGCACATCAGACCCACTGGATAGGCATTTTACTTGTACTGTTCACTGTTAGAATGTTAGACTTCCATAGAGCTTACAACTACATAAAACAGGTTGCGTGACAAAAAAAAAAAGGATTACGACAGTTTAGCACGCAATGCGTTGGAATTCAACATTACCGAAATAACAAAACAAAAAAAAACATTTAATATTAATCTCTCTCGTATTCATCGTTCGGATGCCAATGATTGCCGGTTCAGCATGTGTGCCTGAGGTTACCAACCTCTGAAATAACCACAGGAAATAATCGCCTTTGGCATGAACGGAAATACCCCTTTTGAACAGGGAGTCACACTCCATATTTGGATATTGCGCTTGAGTTTGTGTTTTGAAACACTTAGAATGAGTTTTAGAGACAGATTGTCAGGGGGAAAAAAATTGGGTTCAGTACAAACATAGACAGCTAAGTATATTTCCAGGCTGCTCATGACAGGGAGTTACGCTCCACGCGCTGAACTCCTCAGCGGGAAGATGCCACCACGGCAAATCCTGATCAAAGTGCGTGTGGTGGAGTAAGAGTTTTGCCTGTTTTCTTGTACTTCAGCTGTACAAACCCTTCGAGCAAGGGCACCTGAACATAAATATTCCCTCTAGATGCTTTTTCTCCTGTTATGAGGAATATTCTGGATAGATTTAGCTGAGTGACAGGAGAAGAGAATATATGAGAATATATGATAATATATGATAAAGCAAATGTTGATCTGAAATCACCTATTTTCAAATCTATACTTAGACTAGTCAAAGGTTTAGAATAAAGAAGGGGGACCGGAGAGTGTGTTCCAACTACAGGGGGATCACACTTCTCAGCCTCCCCGGGAAAGTCTATGGCTGCATTTATTTGATCAAAAATACAGTAATATTGTTAATATTATTACAATTTAAAATAACTCTTTTCTATTTTAAGATTTTTTAAATGTAATTTATTTCTGATTTATTTTTATTTTTTTATCTTACTTTACCAAATTTTTGAATGGTAATGTATCATGGTTTCAAAAAAATATTAAGCAGCACAACTGTTTTTCACATTGATAATAATCTGAAATGTTTCTGAAGGATCATGTGATTACTGGAGTACTGATGCTGAAGATTCAGCTTTGCCAACACAGCAATAAATTATATTTTAAAATGTATTCAAATAGAAAAGAAGTCATTTTAATGGTAAAAGAATATTTCAGAAGTTTTTTTACTTTTTACTTTTGACCAAATAAATGTAGTCTCTGTGAACTTATTTCAAAAACATCAACAAATTGTAATCATTCTTAATGATTTTGATACTATAATACTATATTATACTATATTAATGTTATACATGCTTTTTATATTTCTAGTGCAATTATTGGCTATTTGTAACTATGCATCTGTTTCCTTAATAAGACTTTGTAGAAGCCACCCGCAGTGTTTATCAAGAGAAGCTGGAGGAGGCGGGACTGGGACAGGGGCCCTTTATGTTCTCCTATCAGGAAGCAGCTAGTTTGATGGACACCTCTGCCTTTCATTCCCCAGTAAGTAGACCCACAGGATTTAGTATCGGAGTGCTTGACTTTGATTCAGGCTAAACTTCGGCACAATCCTCAGAGTACCTCCTCACATTTGAGACTTCACTTTCTCCTGAAACTGAGCATGTCGTAAGATTTACTCAGGGTTCTTAAAGGAGATTTTCTTCTGCTCAGAAAAGTTATCAAAGCAGTCTTTTAAGCTCTTAAATGCATCAATTGTCAGAGTTTGCCTGTTCTGGAGCTTGTGCTTGTGGATTTGTCTCACATAGATGTATGAGCACTGAATTAGTCCTGGTTTTAATGATTTTTGATTTTTTCTTCAGATCACAGGCAGGGTCACACACTTTTGAAAGAGTTGTTTTAACAGTGTCACTCTCTCTTTCAGACCTATGAGTCAGAGTGCAGCTACAGCAGTGAGGAGCTGGAGGAGTTTCAGACTGAAGTCAAACAACTCCAGCTGCAAATGAAACAACTCAAGGTGAGTACTGAAATAAACAGGTGTAGCTGGATTGTGTTGCTTCCTTTGTATCAATATATAAGTATAGGACTATATCTATGTCAAGTCAGAATTGGCTTTAATTAAAAAATTAATTAGGAAATATGACATAATACATGAAGTTGTAAGAATGATGGTCTCACTGATTCACTTAAGAAAACACCTGTCGCAGCTCTTAACTTTTAACAACTTTTCACTCAGTGGAAAACTTACCATCATGTTTATCTGACAAGTTGTTTCAACACATGTAGAATATTCCTCACCTAAAACCACAAAACAACAATAACAATAAATGTTTAGAATATGAAATAAACAAAATAGAGAGAAAATAAATGGTTAAAAAAACTACGTAATTTCTGCCACATAAGGAAAAAAACTAATAATTATGACAGTAAGTCATAGTAATGATATACTAAATTATTATGAGATAAAAGTCATAACTATGATATTAAAAGTTGAAATTATGACATACAAAGTCAAAATTATAACAGTCATAATTATGAAATCAATAATTTAAATTATTGCAAGTCAGAATTTTGACAAATCGAATTTGAGATGGTCGAAATTATGACGAAGTCAACAGTATGACTTAAAAAGTCATAATTATGACAAACAAAGTCAAAATTATGATTTGAAATTTTCATTATGAGTCAAAATTATGAGTCGGAATTGACAAAAATCAAGTGATGACTTGAAAAGGCATAATTATACTAGTAATTATAGACAGTCATAATTTCGACCCTACCTCATAATTCTTTTTACTTTTTAAGTAATTTAAACTGTCAATTTAGATTTTTTAAATCATCATTTCGACTTTTTGTCATAATTATGATATAGAAAAGCATGATTTTTTTCTTATATGGCAGAAATGGGCTTCCATAGAAAACAAAGTTTCATAATCTATTTTAAATGATACAACAATACAACTAAATTAGTATGCAAGCTAAAAAAAAAAAAAATTGGTGTGTGTTTGTGTGCAAGTTCATTGGTTTAAGGGTGTGGGGTAGTTAATTCACATCATTGCTGTGGCAGAAAGTTCATTTTGAACCTTGGTTGACTTTCCATCAAATTTTGCAAGACTACGAGGCCACACACATGACATGCAGGGGAACAAATTCATTTATTCCCTCATTTTAGGTAAATTGTGGCTAGGATTGAACTAAATTAAAACAAAAGAACAAATTAGTACAAAGTGGCCACAAATGAATAAGTTGTGGGATCAAATTATTAATTTGTGGCCACAATATCTATTTTTCATGTATGAGGCTATGTGCAGAAAGATTTTGTGACATGAACATCCATTGCATTGCTCTCAGGTATTACTGAAAGACACAGAAGACAGTAAGAAGACTCTGGAGGAGGAACTGCAGAAGACGGCTGAGGTAAAGCCTGGGGAATCTCAAATAAGCATGACTTTGATGTGACTAATGTTAAATGTCTCAAAATATGACATCCAAACATTAAGAGGCATGAGAGCTTATTTAATACATCAACACTTTGTGATGCCCATTTTACCTCATTATATTTGTGCATACCAAAGGATGCATGAGCATCTGAACATTTAAGACATTTATCCACCCGTCAATTTGTTTTCATGTGTGTGGATGAAACAGAAGGCCACGGCCACAGTGGAGGAGAATAAGTGTCTGAAGAGTAAACTGCAGGTAGCAGAGGCTGTTCAGAGACAGACTAACAGTGCCGAACAAGACTACGAGGAGGTCATTCAGCTCCTGGAGGCTGAAATCAAAGATCTGAAGAACCAGCTAGCCGGAAAGAAACATAGAGGACTTGAGGCTACTAAGGTAAATGTTCCTCTTTCATCACATGGTTCTGTTTGCTAAAAAAGTATTCATATAATTTGTAAGAAATTTACAAGATGATGCAATGGATGAAAACTTTTTGGAATGAGTTGCCAGGTGATTGTCCTGTTTGTGTTGAACACTTTAAACAGTGTTATTTTAATATTATTTATACACTATTATAGTATTTATTGATATTTGAAATTAGCTTGTATTTTTAATTGTAGTTTGTTTTAGTAAATTGTGCCTTTTGTCATTTTTAGTTGTTTTTTTAAACATTTTTGTGTACCTTTTATTTTTTCAATTTTAGTAATTTTTATACTTCTAAAATTTATTGTATTTTATGCGTTTCTTAAGTTTTTCATCTAATAATTATATTTTTTTATTTCAGCTTTATTTCAATTAACAAAAATGATTTTGAATAGTTTAAGGGACGTTTACATGACAACAGTGTACCAAAAATGGAAACATTTTTCCTTTGTATTTTTGAAAAGTTTTGTGTACATACGACAGCGTTGTCAAAATGATCCCTGTTCTCATGGATCTGTAAAAAAGGCGTTAATAAACTCAGTATCCTGAGCAGCACAAACACAGTCCTGTAGTCTGCTATTGCTGTTTTGGTTGTCAAGTACTTGCACATAAAAAATTTAGTATGTAGTCGCATGACGTCACTGTTTTCACAAATTCATGGGGATGATAACGTGTTTTCACAAACTTGCACTTTTAAAGCTGTTTTCATTATGCATTTTTAGGCCCCCAAAATACCAATGTCGTCTAAATGAACGGGCAAAACGCATTAAAACGTTTTTAGTTAGAAAACGGTATTAAAGGCCATTTTTTTCATAGGAGGATGTGATGGACCTGAACAGAAGGCTCACCGTCATTGACAGCCAGTTGAGAAAGTCTGAACTCACACGGAAACACCTGGAGATTTCCAACAAGAAGCTCCTTGGCTTTGCCCAGGTAAAAACAAACTACTTTTTTGACTTAAAATCTGTTGTAATCGGTTGTATTTAGGTATCAGTGGTCCTTCAAGAAGTTTATAATTTGCACTGATTTTACAGAATGTCCACAAAGTTCTCACCAACACCAGTTTATTTGGGATTGAAAATGGGTAAGTTTATCAAGCCAAACACATTGAAAGTAGCAGTTGTCTCCCCTATCAGTGTTCATGACATCTCCTCATCCTCCAGGAGTGCACGGGTGTCTCCAGCGGCTGACAGCCCCGACACACCCTCCCCGATCCCCGACCCCGCCTGCCAGCTCGCAGCTGAGGCCAAAGAGCTTGTGGATGGTGTCTGCTCCCTTTGCACTGAGGATCACAGTAAGTGAGAAATGTTCACTAGATCATCAAAAGTTCTGGCCATCTAATCGGAGTGGCTGCTCAAAGCCTCTCTCTTTCAGTCTGACTCTAATCTGGTAGAATGGGACAGTTTCTGGACTTTTTGTTCTAATGAACTCATCTTTGTTGTCACATCTGTGATGTCATTATTATTCATGAAATGTTTGGTTGTTTTGCAGCATTACCGCAGTACGTAGAGGGATGCGTTGTGAAGGCTGAAGAGGACTGTGATTCAGAGTGAGTGGCCGTTTTTGTTGTGTTATGAAGCAATCAGCATTTTTCCCTTCAACTGCTGCTGTCAGCTGAGTTAAGCTCAGGCCAAATGTTCATTTCTTGGCCACAAAACCCTTCACTATAACTGCTGGCCTTGCAAAGTCTGTCAGTTATTCAGTCTGACGCTTGACAAACATGCATGCAGGTGTCACATGGCTAATTTTTTGACAGCTAATGTTTTAAATGGCATTAATTATGCCACTTTGAAAGGAGAACAATCAGGGCAGACTTGTCATAGGGTCGATTCAAACAAAAGTGCTCAAGGGTGCATTTCAAAAAGTCCTTTTTAACGAAACTGATGGACACTTCACTCCCAAGATTCTTTGCACTGCATCAGAATCTTCCGGACCAAATGTTATTAAACAATACACACAGATCACACAGATTCTGGAAATTAAAAGGCCTTAAAGACCCTTCACTTCTAGGTTTTTTTTTTATAGTCTTGAATTATCATTATGAAATTTTATATGGATTTTTGTGTTATATCATTTACTCTTATCACATAGCCTACTCTGTATACATTTGTTTACTGGTACACTTTTGAACTACGACCCATATACACTCACCTAAAGGATTATTAGGAAGACCTGTTCAATTTCTCATGAATGCAATTATCTAATCAACCAATCACATGGCAGTTGCTTCAATGCATTTAGGGGTGTGGTCCTGGTCAAGACAATCTCCTGAACTCCAAACTGAATGTCAGAATGGGAAAGAAAGGTGATTTAAGCAATTTTGAGCATGGCATGGTTGTTGGTACCAGACGGGCCGGTCTGAGTATTTCACAATCTGCTCAGTTACTGGGATTTTCATGCACAACCATTTCTAGGGTTTACAAAGAATGGTGTGAAAAGGGAAAAACATCCAGTATGCGGCAGTCCTGTGGGTGAAAATGCCTGGTTGATGCTAGAGGTCAGAGGAGAATGGGCCGACTGATTCAAGCTGATAGAAGAGCAACTTTGACTGAAATAACCACTCGTTACAACCAAGGTATGCAGCAAAGCATTTGTGAAGCCACAACACGCACAACCTTGAGGCGGATGGGCTACAACAACAGAAGACCCCACCGGGTACCACTCATCTCCACTACAAATAGGAAAAAGAGGATACAATTTGCACGAGCTCACCAAAATTGGACAGTTGAAGACTGGAAAAATGTTGCCTGGTCTGATGAGTCTCGATTTCTGTTGAGACATTCAGATGGTAGAGTCAGAATTTGGCGTAAACAGAATGAGAACATGGATCCATCATGCCTTGTTACCACTGTGCAGGCTGGTGGTGGTGGCGTAATGGTGTGGGGGATGTTTTCTTGGCACACTTTAGGCCCCTTAGTGCCAATTGGGCATCGTTTAAATGCCACGGCCTACCTGAGCATTGTTTCTGACCATGTCCATCCCTTTATGACCACCATGTACCCATTCTCTGATGGCTACTTCCAGCAGGATAATGCACCATGTCACAAAGCTCGAATCATTTCAAATTGGTTTCTTGAACATGACAATGAGTTCACTGTACTAAAATGGCCCCCACAGTCACCAGATCTCAACCCAATAGAGCATCTTTGGGATGTGGTGGAACAGGGAGCCGTGCCCTGGATGTGCATCCCACAAATCTCCATCAACTGCAAGATGCTATCCTATCAATATGGGCCAACATTTCTAAAGAATGCTTTCAGCACCTTGTTGAATCAATACCACGTAGAATTAAGGCAGTTCTGAAGGCGAAAGGGGTCAAACACAGTATTAGTATGGTGTTCCTAATAATCCTTTAGGTGTGTGTGTGTATATATATATATATATATATATATATATATATATATATATATATATATATATATATATATATATATATATATATATATATATATATATATATATATATGTATATATATATATGAACTATGTATGAATGAACCATCTGAAGACCACACACACACACAAATATATATATATATATATATATATATTAGTTCTGTCAAATCGCATCCAAAATAAAAGATTGTTTACATACATTTGTGTGTGTACTGTGTATAATTATTATGTATATATAAATACACTCATTCATGTATATATTTAAGAAATATTTGCATGTATATATTTATATAATTTATATTATATATAAATATAAATATTTTATATATAAATATTTAAAAATCTTAAATATATACATGCATGTGTGTATTTATATATACATAATAATTATAAACAGTACACACATATTATGTAAACGTGACTATTCGATTTGACAGCACTAATATATATATATATATATATATATATATATATATATATATATATATATATATATATATATATATATATATATATATATATATATGTGTGTGTAATGGTTTGTGGTCTCTAGAGAGAGAGAGAGAGAGAGAGAGAGAGAAATAATTATTTATTCAAATAAATTAAAAACTTTAAAATGTTAAACATTTTTCTTCACTAAAGTCTAACAAAATATTTACATTATGTAAAGATACAACTGATGTCCAATAGTGCCAGTCATTAACACTGGCTCTGAATGATTGTTATTTTTGATCCCTTTTAACCTCTGAAGTTCTCACTGTGGAAGCTGTGTCCTCTGAAGGGAATATGGCATAGGCATATGAATAAGCAACATGCTATTTCAGATTGAGTATCATATTTACAGTAGAATGTTACAGATTTACATAAATGGCACACATAATCTACAATCATGCTCTCTTTTTTCCTGTAGCCTCATTCAGTGGCCACAACCTCCTGTCCTCGGTCCTGCGGTAGAGCGGAGAGATCTGTAGAACATCTGGGATGGACAGACAAACTGGGCTCATTCAGAACATCAAGGCTGAACTGAAAATATACTGTGGAAAATAAGAGACTGTGAAGTTTTGCAGTGTGGTTTTCACTCCTTCAGTTCATTGTTCAAGGGATATCAGAGGCCTGAGCTCTACTGATCAAACTGATACTCATTTTTAAAGCGGTTCATGTACTTATTTAACATGTAGCATTACTCAGTGTCATAACGTAAAGGCAGAAACCAACCAAGGGGATTGAAATCTGAAACACAAACGGCACCATTAACAGTAGAGGTGACTTTGAGATGCTCAAAGGCGATTTCAAGTGTGTCAGCGTCTGCCGTGCAAAACACGTTTAGAGCAGATGAAGAGTTGTGAAGATGAAAAAGAGAGCATTCAGACGTATATCTCCCCATTCAACAACTGTAATGAAAACACAGGTGCAGCTGACCTCACTGTTAGAGTTAGGTATATTATACAGTATATGTATTACATTTCATTTAGGGATCTTTGGGACAGACCCCACTCTTCATCATTTGATATGATGCTTATTTGTATCTGTTCTGAGAAGTGCTATGATAAAATTTTATATTTTCGGTCCGAATCTTTTATTATGCAGAGAAACATAGACATGCTCGCTTCTAAGTACGTGGGCGCTTGCCGTCATAAACCTTGTAAATCTCGCCGTCGAATCCTTCGATGTCTTCATCATGTATTTGCCGATCACGCCAGTCTGTGCTCGGACGCATTGCGCGGTACAGGTCGGTCCAGTGTCACCCAGCATCCACTGCACTACTATCAGGTATGGTCTGTTAAGTGCTTTAGGGGGGATCCTTCGTGGCTTGTTTCTGTAGCGTCCTCGTGACCATACTGATAGTTTTGAGGGGGATTTTGGTTGTCATGTCACTAGAATCAAGTAATGGGGGTCATATTGCAGCGTTCCACCCCGAATGCATCCATTCAGCTGAACAATGCACACAGTTCAGGTTACTGTTTTCATAAGCACACTGTATTCAGCAGTTTTGTCTTGGCGTATAGGATCTACAATCACCTATCAATGTGTAATAAGCTGGTGTCATTCATTTCCTGAGGATAGAGGTGTACAATTATGCAGATGGTTTGTTGATATTAATAACAGCACATGCTCTACAAATGCTGACATGTAGTCCTGTGATTTAACTAGATTGCATCATATGTGTGGCCTAAATATCTTTCTTGTAATGTTTTTATTAAAGTCAGAACCAATGTGTAATGTGTATTTTTGTATGATTATATGCTGTGGAATGCGGTAGAGCTCTGAGACTTAAAATACTAGAGGGTTTGTCTGTTATTTTAAAATCCATTCATGCTTATGTGCCTGGAGGAATAGCTGTGCATACGTGCCAGTGTACATTGTTGTGCCACAGCTGGCTCATGGTACAAGATTTTTTTTAAATTGGGGGGTGGGGTTGCATGCTGACACAGTTTTAATGCTTGTGTAACCTGCAACAGCTTGTGTGAGTCTTTTTTTATTTTATTTTTTAAGATATGACTATGCACATCTGTACATTTCTGTTAAGGATGCATCACTGAATTTGACCTTCCAGTAAATATAAAAATATTAAGATTCTTTGATAAAAAGAAATCTCAAAAGAAAAGCATTTATTTAAAACAGAATTTGTTTGTAACACTATAAATGTATTAACTGTTACTTTTAATCAATTTAATGCATCCCTGCTGTATTTTTTCATTTCTTCCTTCAAAAAAAAAAAAACACATTCCTGATCCCAAACTTGAACAGTAATATATACCTACAGAATTATTTTACAGAAGACAAAGCAAAACTCTTCAGTGTCACACAAACAGAACAATTCAAAACGTATTCACTGTGCATGCTGTGAAATTTGTACAGAATATGACAGACAGTCCAATAATTCCAATAAAATTTCAACAAATAACAGAGAACTCCATCTTTAAATGAGGGTATTCTCTAAGTTAATTTCCTACAAAATATTTTGTACAAACAGACACTGGTTTAGTCAGAGCTCAAACTCATAACATGGGAAGTGACACCCATTTACCAACGAGAAACACCACCAGGCAGTTCCAAGCTCTCCAATCCTTTCAGAATAAGCTGAAAATATTACAAAACAAATCTCAAATTATCTCAGAGATAATTCCATTACAATAGTCTTGATGACAGATTCTCCTGAAAACAGGAAACAACATCACACTGTCCACTTGAGAACCAATGTTTCTTTCATGTTACTATCAATATAACTAAAATATGCAACAAGCACATATTTGTATTTTATGATCCCGTTTTAAAGTGTAATAGAGGGTAAAACTACTGACAAACACTGGGGTCAGTAATGCTGATGTGTCAAGGGCTCCAGTAAGATCTGCACTAACACAAGCAGTCCTTGAGCGCCCCCTCATGGTGTGAAGTCTGGCCGAACAGCCCATCTGTGACCAGCTGATCACTACAACAGTGGATCAGAAAGGCCTCTGCAGGAAGGAGACGGGGGGTGAGCCCACGCTCCTCGGACTGTGCAGATGGGAGTCATAAGAGCCCGGAGTCATGCCCACTATTGAGTCTCCATGAGGTGTTTCTCCATGCAGAAAGTCATCTTCCTCCTCCATAGACCCCTGTGAGACAAGATAAAAGTGTTATTAGATAGTCTCTCAGATGAGTTAAATCTTTCCCCGCCAGCGTTTAAAAAAAAAAAAAAGTTGCCATCCAACGCCAGCATTTTTTATAATTTTCACAAAAATGTAATGTCCCATAGAATATTTTGTTGTATGAATATCTGAGCATGCAATATATCGAAATTCAGGAGATGCGTAATAGCACCCCCCCCCAGTGTATAACAGTGAAAACACAGAAAATTCTGTGTTTAGCGGGGAAGGAATTCATGAAAAATCTATTTGAAAAAACATTACTTTTTCACAGTGGCTTTAAAAAAAACACTTAAATCCTTGGACACTTAAAACAAGTTTTATGGAATATTGCTTTATTTATTATAAATGTATCCATGCACATATTTCATGTGCCCTCGTAATCTTTAACCAAAATAACTTTCCCTCCCTCTTGCAGCAACATCTCTTCTCTGACAAGATGTTTACATGTGCGAGGGTGGGACAACCTGTCACTCACATAACAACAACAGCAAACCACAAGCAGCCAATCAATTCCCAATGACCAAAATCAAGTCTACATTTTGCCTTGTTCAAGAAGCCGTTTCACTCGAATATACGTCACAATCAGGGTTTGAAATTAACAACTGTGGCGGGTAACGCTGTCAAATCACTAGCCAATTTGGCGGATTACTTATGGTTTACTCACTCTGCTGGGGAAGTTTGTGTAAGCACAGATTTAGCGCAAACACTCAACTCGTGAGTCAACACCACACATTAAATACAGTGTATTGCGCAGAATCTGCACATATCTGGCTTACGTGAACATACACGTCACTACGCAAAAAAAACAACAGCGCACTTGATCATTTGCACTGAAGCAATAGCGAAGATTAAAAAACTAAATAATGTGGCGACACTTGAAAAACAGCACTTTCTAACTGATACAGAAGACTCTGAAGACATGTGAGCAGAAAAGACATTGTTATTTTCCAACATCCTACAATTTTAGCAGACCATGACTTATCCTAAGACCACAGGTTAGTTTTGTTCCGTGTGGTGTTTGTACTCTTTGTACTGTACTGATCTGTCCACCTAAAATACATTTTTGGTGAAAAGGATGAGAATGAAAGCGAAAAGGAGATTTTGTTTGAATAAGAAATGAAAGTATAAAATCCAAATTTGAATATATATAATTTAATATAAACTGTGATGTAGTTAATCTGGCTTATTTCTTCTTTTGGCTAATAGAAGTTCTGAATGGCCTGTAACTAAAAATTTAGTAGCCAAATTGGCCAGTGAGCGAAAAAGTTAATTTCAAACCCTGGTCACAGTAAGGAAGAAAAGTCAATATTTTGAGTATCCAGATCCTCTTTGAGGCCAATGTGAATGCACTGGGTCACCTTTCTTGCTTTGTTTTTGGGCACATCTATCACACAGTCGGCTGGCTCCTCCCACACCTGGTAGATTGGCTCAATGAGTTTTCCAGAGCTGTTATAAAAAATGATAAATAAATAATCATCCAGTGAACTATTATACAGTGCGGAGATCGATAAAAACAGACATGATTTTCATACCTTTTCAGGAGATACGGATCAAAAGGGAAGAAGGTATCCAGAGGGTTTGTGTTAGTGGACACCAAGCTGCCACCCACTGAACTCCTCACCACTGGCAAAAAGTGCCGGTTGTTCCGCTCAATGATGGTGTAACAGAACACCAGCTGGTACTTCCTGCCAACAGACGGGTGAAATTGCCCTTTGTCAAGCTTTTATTTCATTAAGCTTTGTAACCTGATGAACGATTTCTCTCAAGCTGTACCTGGTGATGGCTGCAAACATGTTGGTGACAGCGGGAAGACAGACCCTCAGAGGGTTGAGCTGACACATCACTATACGCTCTAGATTCAAACCCTGAAGATACGCCAACCCTGGAGAGTGATCAGTGTTCACGTTAAAGAGAAGGAAACATCTAGTTAATAACACATTTGTCAAGGTCTTTGATATGTACTCTTTTACTCATTAAAAAAAAAAAAAAGAACATTTTTACAAAGTTTTAATTTGAGAAAAAAAAATCCAATTAAAAACTAATAACATGCTTGCATTAATTCTACTAGAATTAAAAAAATTGGGGGGAGTCGCACAACATTTTACAACCTGAACTGACCTTGTCTTGCTGTTAAAAATATCAAATTATCTGATATTTTAAGAGACTTATTGACCTTGACACACAGTCATGAGGGTCCGTGGGGGGGTCCTTCTTTATATCTTTCCCTTTTTTTCTGCATGTTGGTTGCATGAGTTTGATTTGGCAGAGAAACGTTTTTTTAGATATTAATACACAATTAAGCATTTTTGTTCAAATATTTTAATAAAGAAAGGACTTTAATCTTTGAGGGTGTTTTCACACTTTGCTGGTCCAAGCCAGAGTTTGAGTGCTCCCCTGCTGGATTAAGAGTGAGAGAGTGAGTGGAGTGACGTGTAGCCAAGTATGGTGTCCCATATTCTGAATTTGTGCTCTGCATTTCACCTATCCATGTGTGCACACACAGCACAGTGAGTATTGAACACACACACACCTGAGCAGTGGGCAGCCATTTGTTCTGCCGCGCCCAGGGAGCAATTGGGGGTTAGGTGCCTCGTCTCACTTTTAATATTTAGATTCTTGAACCTATGGTGTTATTTAAAAGCGTTAGCACATAACGGCACTCTATCAGCGAATTTACTTCATATGTTATAAAGAAAGCAGGAGGTCCATGTCAACTGAAGGCGAGTCTCTCTGCTTGCAGTGCGTCAGTCATGCTTGTCAGGAAAGTGAGTGAGAACACACAAAAACACAGTCTTATCAAATCAATAGCAGTTCAATTCCACTATTTAGTACGATTGCATTCATATCAGAAGCAAATCATACTGGAGTTCACATGAATAATACCCCAGACCACCCTTTTTATGCAGACTCTGGTACGGTTCACGAACGTGCACCGAGTTCGGAAAACAGCGTTCACATCATCCAAATGACCCGAACTCTGGCATCAGTCGAACCTGCGTTCGCACCAAAAGTTCTAGTGTGAAAACACCCTTAGAGAAGCTTTTTTTCTTCATTATGTTATCAGGATATTTTTTTACTTTATGACCCTCTAAATATCTAAATGAAATTGAAATTCAAAATAAAATACAATACATCCTAAAAGTAGTCACTGTTTGTGTATGCATTTTTAAATGAATTAATAGATCAGGGCACCCAGAAACACATCATCAAATGATTTTCATGTTTAAACTGACCTTTCTTCAGATTGCCCTCTAGAATGACATTGTGCCTGAAGATCAGGGTGTAAAACACAGCCTGGCAGGCTGTATAAAAGGGGCCATGGAGATTGATGTCACAGAATGCTTTGGACCCCGAGTCCTGACTGTCAATGTAAAGGTGCAACCAGGGAACTAACAGGTCCAGACAGGCCTTGACTGTCCTATAGAAGAGAGGGAACTTTATAGCACCGGTTTTGACATGTAGGTTTCAAATTATGTTTTGACAAATAAAGGGACCCATGTCCAATCAAAGCCCTTCTCTTTCTCAGAAACCAACAAAGAGGCGTTAATGTTTAATTAGCTAATCCAGGTAACAAACCACTGCCAAGAAAGATGATTAAATATTGAATGCCAATGTATTAGATAAGATAAAACTGCATGATAAAGTCACGTACGACACTGGCAAAAACTTGGCTCTTGCCATGAAGCTGCCCATGTACCCAGCAGCGGCCTGTCTCAGGATGGGGGGCTGATTAGGGCCTTGTAACAGCTTCCATAAGTGATCCAAAAAAGCTTCAGCCAAACCCTGAACAAAAAACAAACAAAAAAATTGTATGTTTAGGTATGCTTTCTTTTTGTTTGTGTGTGAATGAGTGAGAAGTGGGAACTTACCAGACGGAAGCTGCACAGGTAGAACATGTAGTACTGCACGTGACAGGAAGCATGAGTGGGAAGCACCACCTTATCAAACACACACAGCAGGTCTCTGTATAGAGCTTTGGTTTTCTCAACATCTAACAAGCCTAATGAGATTGGAAAAACAACAACAACAAGTACGATTAGGAACATTAATGATATTAATGCATATATTAATAATGCATGTCATTATTTAAAATGCACCAGTATTATATGCCCTTCTTTACATGAAGGTATACATGTTCTGCTGTCATCCACACAGTTGGCTCACACAATCATTAAACATACATTGCCATTCAAACATTTGAGTCCGAGATTTTTTTAATGTTTTGAAAGAAGTCTCTTATGCTCACCAATGCTGCATTTATTTAATCAAAAACACAGTAAAAACAGTGAAATTGTGAAATATTACAATTTAAAATAATTGTTTTCCATTTTAAAATGTAATTTATTCCTGGTATGTCAAAGCTGAAATTACTCCAGTCTTCAGTGTCACATGATCCTTCAGAAATCATTCTGATATGATGATTTTCTGCTCAAGAACTATTTCAGCAACACTTTATAATAATGTTGTATTAGTTAACATTAGTTAATGCATTAGTTAACATGAACTAACCATGAACAACACATCTGTTCAGCATTAGTTAATCTTTGTAAATACAAATCCAGCTGTTTATGGTTTGCTCATGTTAGTTCACAGTGCATTAACTAATGTAGTTAATTAATGTTAACTAATGAACCTTATTGTAAAGTGTTACCAATATTTCTTATTATTATCAATGTTGAAAATGGTTGAGCTGCTTAATATTTCTGTGAAAATTGTAATAATTTTTTTTCAGGATTCTTTGAGGAATGAGTTCAATTATTTGAAACAGAAATCTTTTGTAACACGATACATGCCTTTACTGTCACATACTTTTGATCAATCTAATGTGACCCCACTGAATAAAGAATCTATTTAGTTACTGTTGTTTAGTTACTATTTAGTTGTACTGGCCCCAAATCTTTGAAAGGTTGTATTTTTGTTTTCTTTCCTAAAAAAGGGCTGAATGTGCTAATTGAGTTGCGACTAAACATTCTTCTTGACCGACAACCCCTTAAAAAAACAACACAATTGAGTTTATAAAATGCTAATGTCCTGACCATTAACATGGGAAACGTCTTTAATGTAAGCCAGCAGGACAGACATCATTGTGTCCAGTCTCTCTGCCACAGGATGGACCATTACACCTCCATCAGGTGTTGAATTCAGTGGAGAGTCCTCTTCCTCATCCTGAAACAACCATATAAAAAGAGTAGATCTATGACTATTCAAACATTAAAAGAAAGACTATGATATGAATGAGTTAGCCCTGTTCCTCATACAAACCTGCTGTGTTGTTATCAAAAACAAGTTGTACAGTCCAGAAGTCTTTAACTCTGCTCCTGGAGACCCATTGCCCTGCGAAGTTTACATCCAACCTGCTTCAGCTTGTGATTTTCAAGCCATCCTGAAGAGCTTGATTAGCTGGTTCAGGTGTGTTTGATCCCTAGGAGCAGGGTTAAAGACCTCTGGTATAGACTACTTTTATGACAATTCTGCCTCTTTTTTAAGCTTCAAAGCTCCAGTTCACATTCACTGAGGGTAAAACAGTGACTATATTACATTCTTCAAGATTTCACAAGTCGTCATACATTTTTGGAATGACATGAGGGCAAGTAAATTATGATTTTTCATTTCTTGGTGAACTATCCCTTTAAATTTGTCTCATTGAGTATGTTCTATATATCTGTGTTTAGCTTTGATGGAGTGTTTTGGACTCACCATGTTGAAGAGGCAGTCATCCTGCGATGCTCCAATGGCATCTTGCTGAGCTCCACTTTCCACTTCTTCAATCTCACTCCTTGGTGCACTAACCTAAATGTCAAAACCAGCAGTCAAACATCTGCACGGATGCAAAGGCATCAGTACAGTGCCAGAACACAAGCCACTTACATCTAGCATGAGCATCTTGCTGATGATGAGCTCTAAGATGTCTCTCCTCAGGTCAGGGATGTAGACAGAAACCCTCAACAGGTTGTGCACATAACACTCCTGTGTGGACAGATAACACAGCCTCAGTACAATCACATTCACACATGTAATCACATCACTTTACTCAAGTGCTGGATTAAAACGCTGAAGGGGGAAAACCTCTCAAAATCACTCACAAGTGTTCTGGATGACTTCTGCACAAAAGGGAACTTCTCAGAGAGGATTGGCATCAGGAATCGACTGGTTCTGAAAGAGCAAGGCAGTGTTTGTTAGTGACTGCTAAACATTGAAAGAAGATTTTGTGGGTTTTGTAAGACACTTACGATGGAACATATTTTGTAATCAGCTGCAAAGCTTGATGACACTGATCAAATGTCCTCGGGAGATCTGTGTGAATTTGAAAAGAAACAGTGAATTATGGAGGGAAGTAGAAGTTTGATTAGTGGCCTAATGATATGGTTTCATTGATCGATGACACTATCCAGAGAGGAAGGGTGGTTAATGGTCGAGATACAATTAATTGTAAAAATAAAATGATATACGTTTTTAAATAATTACGTTTGAAGTAAGCATGATATTTTAATGTTTTTGAAAGAAGTCTCTTATGCTCACCAAAGCTTAACATTATAAATGTCTTTACTGTCACTTTTGATCAATTTAATGAGCCCTTGCTGAATAAAAGTATTGGTTGCACTTTATTTTACAGTACGTACAGTTACATGTACTTAAGAAAGTGCTGGGTAATATAAGGCAACTAAATGGGTTAAGGTTAGGTTCAGGTTTAGTACCTAGTTATTACCAAGTTATTGCAATTAAGTAGTACATATGTCCATGGGGAACAGGATTGTAAAATAAAGTGCATCAACAAAAACAATAGTCATAGGCCTGTTCCGATCATACAATTTGTGCTGATGATTAATTGTCATACAAATAACTGCAATTAACGATTTCATTTTGTTTTGTTCTAGTCACTTACAGGATAATTTTTAGCAATATTTATAGAATATTTTAAATAACATTATTATATAATGCAGTCTGATTAAACACACAAGCCTTCATTTCATATGAAGGAAGACCTTTGACTATCTTGTGTCGTTTTTAAAAGGCATTCTTTTGATGGCATTTTTTAAGCGCTTACATTTTCATTATTTGGATGAAATTTAAACTGCACAATTATTGCAGTTATATCAAATAATTGCGATTAGACTGAATAACCACAACCATACGCTTAATTAATAATCGTGACAGGCCTAATAGTCAATAGCACAATTAAATCACAAGAAGTTATATAACGAAATGCACCAACTTTCATCTTCATCATCAGAATCTGAAATATCCACATTTCCGTCTTGGATTCTTATTCTCTCTGGGGAGAAAAACAAACAAAAAAAACAAAACATTAACAACATGATTTTAGGTGGTCTGAACAGAGTGTATGAAGAGTGAAGCATTAACAAGGAATCATAATAAAACCTTACTTGGTACAAAATTAGAGATGACCATTCTGAGACATGCTCTGAGATAAACTGTCTGGGCCGACACTAGGTTACTCAGAAAAGCCAGATATTCTTCCACGACAGCCTGACTGCGACCGAGCCATGGCAGCTTCTGAATGGGGAAACATTTCATATGTTACAGCTAAAGTGACCTGACTGTATTTGATTAGCATTTGACATATTGATGTTTCACTCACCAAAACGGTATATATTAATTGCTCGTGATCCTTGCCAAGCTGAGTGACACAGACCCTGAATTCCTGCAACCAGCTGATGATTTGAGCATCCTACAATGATATATAATAATAATGAGAAAGCTCATTTCTAAGTTCATTTTGTTTCTAAGTTTAAACAAACTCCAAGTTTCCCTGACCAATCATTTGTGCTTAATAAATATGTTCATCACCTACAAAATGAACATCACTAGTATAACTTCAAATTGCTATACATTTATAATTAATGAACACCGACACTTTTATTGAACTGAACTGAGTCAACATAAAACTAAACTAAAATGAGCTGAACAAAACGGAGCATGGGAACCCTGAAATACACATTAAAAACAATACTTACCTTAATATCAGGATCTGAGAGTTGATGTTTTATCAGTTCATAATCACTTGTGTCGCCCTGTAGACGTCACATCAGACATGTCAGGGCATGTTTAACAAACAGTGATATGTATTAGTAGCTTTATATTGTATTTATAATATGGCCCTACTCGCCTGTTGTAGTTTAGCTAAAGTATTGGCAACAGAGCCTCCAAAACGCACAGTTTTCACTGGAGGTGAATTGAGGAAATCTCTATCCTCAACTTCCATTATGTATCGCAAACACTCTTAATCTGAGAACACAAAACAAAAAGACGTTAGTCAATGACACTTGACACATGACAACTAAATCCACGTCACGATTCGTTCAGTAAACTATAACCGCTGCCTCCATAAACAATCAAAAGACAAATGCTGTATGAAGATAATAAGTATCGTTAAAGACGTAGTTATTAAAACGACTACGTCACGCGAAAAAATAGATCACAACTTACCAATTAACGTTTATTCAAAACAAGATATAATAAAATTAGATATCGAAATAGTCACATGCGCAACCATGCCGAGCTCAGCCCAACCGGAAGTTCTCATTCCGCTGTATTGTTATTACGGAAGTAGCCTGTTTAGTTATTTTGTGCTCTAGAAATAAAAAGTTCTGCCACCTAGTGGTTTGAAGTGTAATAACTCAAAAAATGCCTTTCCTGTGTATACTCGTTGGTTGTTAGAAAGAATGAAGCAAGCACAGCCATTATATAAAATTGAGTGTCGACTTTTAAGTCATAGCCTATATCGTATTATCAGTGACTTCCATTGTATTCTGAACAATTCTGAGACATTTCTCGAAATTTCTTCTTTCTAGCTTATGTTTGTACAGAAGAAAGAAAGAAATTCACAGAAAGAAAGTCATTCGGTTTGAAACAACATGAAAGGGAGTAAATAATTACATATTTTTATATTTAGGGGCAAACTGTTGACATTTTTTGTCAAACTTGTGTGAGATCCAACAATAGGCTAATTGTTGGGCCCCTCATTGAAGACTCATGGCACACTGGAGTCGAAAACTGTCACACTTCTACAACATATCATTTCTTATTTTTCTTTTCATTTTACCGTGAGATATGACCAGAGCATGTTCTTCCGGAAGATTCACCCTATTGTAGATTACAATATCAACCCCTAGTTTCACAGACAAGGCGTAAGCCTATCCCAGACATGTTTGAGCTGAAAGCAACTTGCACTGACATATCTTAAAATATGTCAGTGTATTGTTTTATCTCAAGATGCATCAGTAATGTTTTTCTCTAAGGCATGTTTAAATGCCTTAATTGAACTAAGGCCTTAATCCTGGTTTACTCTAAACCCTGTCTGTGAAACCAGGCCCAAGTGTCCCATGTTGTAAGAAAGTTTAGGAAGAAATAACCTCTCAATAAACATGTCCAGATTCTTTGGTTTAGCTTAAGTGTTTTAAACAGTCTAGAGCATGAACACCTCTGAAATTACATAAAAGGTATGGATGAGCTCCACCTGAAAGCTGAACGTAAAGCTGTTGTGGAAAAAGAGAGGACTGTCGTTGAGTTAACGATCAAACTGTCTGCCACCCATCTGCTTCATTTACACCTCCTGATTCTAAATTGGTATGAGCAAACAAAGATAAGAGGAAGCAAACCTAATAACACTTCTCACTGTCCAAAGGTTGTACAATAGAGATGTACAAGATGCAATAAAAGCAGGACACTAGAAAAGGTCTGGGTTTCAATCATACGTTAGTTGAAATCTTTCAATCAGATCCAGATACAAAATACACAATTTGTAGGAAAATACTTAATTGTATTTATTTTGACATACAGCCATTTTTGTCAGTGCATAATTTCAGTGTATAGTACATAGTACAAAATCAATAAAATCAAACAAAATGTCATTTACTTGTAAACATCTTCAATAAAAACACTAAAGTAAAAAAAAAAAAAAAAAAAAGTATGTTTCATCAGGAGAAAAAACATATCTCCACTTAGGCAATGCCATATGGTTGAATATCCTCTTCTGTAACCTGTCAAAATAAAACAAGAACATGTTCAAACATATTCATTTTTATTTAAAATGTCTTTTTCTCTCTAAAAGTGTCTGTTCTATAGCTTACTATTTTAACTTAGTCTACCTATATATTTAACCTTGTTGAACCCACTTAAAAACATAATACATATTTGAGCTTTCATACGTTTTATAGTTTCAAATACTTTGTTTTGCTACCTTATTTATTTTATTGTCTTTACAACAATGCAGAATCACACTCAAATAAACAAGTTAGGCCTATATCATCAGGTGGTAAACATGTTCATATCTTGCATTAGCAGAATGAATCTGAATATATTCTTAAATATGAAGATAATTCTGTCATTGCAGGTCTCCACTGTTGAACTGAGCTATTGTTGGTTTCATGGTTGATGTTTAACAGAGTGAGATCTGCCCTTACTTATGATGCAAATACTTCCTCAAAGTCATTTCTTTAACGTTTTCTTTGCGCATAGGACCAATTTTTATACAATGGCAATTATTAAATCAAGAATAAGTGATGACACAGTCATAAAACATTTAAAAACACACACATTGAGTAGTTTAAAACAATTAATTTCAAACATGAATTGATAAACTGGTGAAGTGGGCATTGTAATTGTGTAGGCTATATTATACTGATACAATACAGACAGTCAAACGTAATTAAATTGTATTAACCTGTAGCTACATGATGGTTCATACGGCCTGTGTTTCTGTCACTGCCGCAGACACAGTGCTCACATTATCCTGAGAGGTCATTGCAAAAGCCACTGGTACTTGGCCGCCTTCTCTTCTGTGCTTTGCTTGACCGGGAAATGCCCCTTGACCTCGGGTTCCCTCATTTCTCCTGAAAGAGTTTCTGATTCCGCTGGAGAGGCGACTGGAGAACCTCCTGACCACCCCTGCCAAACCTCTGCCCTTCTTCAGCAAACCCACATCATCCTCAAGCTCCTCGGGGGCCACCTCAATATTACCCGTGTACCAGAAAACCCACCAGATGAGACTCAGGAAAATGATGATGGCGCCCGCATATATCAAAAAGTCATAGAAAAAAAAGTCTCCAAACACGCCAAGCAATAATATGACGAGACCAAGAACGTCGAAAGCCACCGCGAGCCAGAACGCGCAAGAGCAGCGCCCGAGACCGCCCGGCGCTGCCTCCATCTCCAGGGTGTTTTATAGTTATTTTGGTCGTTTGTGACTGTTGAATTGCTGAACAGCCGTCTAAATGAAGCGTTTGGAAGGGGTTTAAAGTGTTTTCGTTTGTTTCATAGGTAAGCAGCGCGAAGGAAGGAGCTCTCCGTTACCATTTCACCTGGAAGGGAGTGGCATAGAGCGGTGGGTGCGTCTTAACTACACAGACTCACCTAGACGCGAGCCCAATGCTGCCCCGAGTGTACGACACAACACTCGCCCATAGACGACTGTGGGCCTTCAGGCAGCCTAAGCTAAATGCTTACAGTACACTTTTAAGTATAATATGGTATCAGAATTTTTCTTTGATCTTTTTTTTTTTTTTTTTGGATGGCAGTGGTGGTTTTTTAAAGATACCAGATTTTCAGTGAAATGTTTGTAATATATTAATAACATATATTAATAATTTATAATATTATTATATTTAATATATTAATAAAAATATATAAATAATAATAAAATAATAAAAAATGTTTCAGAATCTTTCTGCCATTTTGTTTAATTTCTTTCATTTGTTTAATATAGGCCTATGTGTGTTTATTAATTTGCTTATTTATTTTTTCAATGAAAATGTAAGGTTTAGGTAAGATGCAGACTTGCAAAATCCTTTCTGGACCGTGTTTCCCAAAAGCATCATGAGCCTGGTGGCAACATGATGAACTTGGGCTCACAATGCGAAATATGCGAACACTGTGCCCAGACAGCTAAACATTTATTTATTTATTTATTTATCAAATGCAGAAACATATAAATGTAAATGTTTAGAAACATAAACAGATTAAAATAATAATACTAATAATTTTCTGTAATCCTTAAGTTGAAATAAAATATCCTTAAAGTCTTTTGCAAGGCTGTGGAAAGTTACTTTTAAAAGCAATGCATTACAATATTGCGTTACTCCCTTTGCAAAGTAATGTTTTTATTACTTTTGCATTACTTTTTCCTCATCTGGGCTTGCTTGATTGTTTTTTGATAACAAAAAAGTGAATAATATGTAAAAATTTATGAAATTAACAAGCCTCAGGCTGAAGGAAGTGCAAACGCACACCTGTACAGTAGAGGGCACAAAGGTCAGTAGCAAAGACATCGTTAATAAAGTGAGATTAAATACATAAGTATATTTGTGTTATTCAACATATTTAATTATCAAAAATATATTTTTTAATATTTTGAGTTTGCATTTCAGTTTCTATTCATTTTGAGGAATACTGAATCTGTTTTTGTGCACATGAGATGAGTAAATGCATGCTCACATTGAGTGTAGCTCTACAATAACCATCATGTTTACACAGCACACCAACACCTCTGCACCTTTAAGGCTGATTTATACTTCTGCGTCTGACCTGCGCCGTAGCCTCCATGCCGTGGGCTACATGTCGATTTTCATTTATACTTCTGCGTCGACGTGCAGTTACACATGCAGAGGGAGCATGTGTATCCGGACCTGTGCCGTAGCCTCCATGGGGAGGGAGGTGTTCTGGCAGACCAATCCCAGCGCTTGCGGTCTGCGTAGAATCGATGTGTTGTTAGATTTTTGGAGAGGTGCACGTCAGGGTACGTCGCAGGCTATGCGTGCTACACACAGCCTATGACGTAGCTACACCGTACACTCAACAGAAGTATAAATTGGGCTTGACTCACGATTTCTACCAAAATGTGCACAGGTGCCACTCATTAAATGGAAAAACAAAGTAACTTGTAACTTGTAAAAGTAACTTTTAAATGTAAAAGTAATGCGTTACTTTACTAGTTACTTGTAATCTGATTACATAACTCGCACTCGTGACAACTACCAACACTGGTGCTGAGTGTAAAAAAAATCATGTACCTTGCAAGTTGCAACCAAATTGTGCATATCATGCAAACTGCATGTAGAAATGACTAAAAGTAGGCCTATTTGATCTATGGCAACTTTGCTATTATAAAAACAAACCTGAATGAAACATTTTCTGAGGTTTATTCACATCCTGCTTAATTTGTCTAAAATATCACACATTTCAAAACCAAAATAAAAAAGCATTTTTGAAACTAATATGCTAAACATACATGACATACATGTACACAGAGGTCATACATAGCAGACAGGGTGCGCACAGCAGACATTTTTGCCCTTCTAAGATTAGCGAGCATGTGATCCTGCCTAATCCAACACAGACAATCAGTACCAGAAAAGCTGTTTATCTGTTACCCAGCATCACCCTCAATATCTCATAAAATCGGCTGCGTTTCACAATTCTGCATGGTTAAACACCTCACCTCTCACATACACTTCTATAAAACAGAAACTTTACAACTTATCTACAATCTAACAACGGATTCAACTAAAATACATGTGTAAATTCCATAAAGCAAAGTATAACCACAATAAATATTTTTGAATAAGATACAAATCTATTGATTACTGCATCCCTTATGAGTAAGTGTGCATGTTATGTAAACCTTAGATAGTCATGTTTGGACAAAACACTGCACAGTATGTTCATTTGTCAATTTTTTTGATAAATTAATAAGGTATTTGGGTTAAATGGCAACCTAATGTCAGAGCTGGATCAAAGGACTGAGGGGACCTGGGGCATAAATGTCACAAGACCCTTTTAAACACCCAGCAACACCATGCAATGAAATTCATAAAGACACAATTCATTTCCCTTCCATAAACAAATCGAATCACGTAAAACTATACAAAATAAAGTGTTTTTTCAGCATAAATATAAATTAAAGGTATGCACACGTTAATTATAAGTTAATTTAATATCACTTTTAATAAGTGTCAAGATTTTTAAACAGCCTCAATACAGTACCATTGTGGGACAGAAATGTCCATCCGCAAAGGCACCAAGTTGTTCATGTGCGCCATCTCTATTTCTCCTCGTCAGTACTGCGAGGTAGAAGCCGTTTTTTGGGGGCCATGACCCAAGCTAAGGCCACTGCTGCTGTCCCATCCCCACTCTGTCGTGAGAAACATAAGAATGTGGCCCACAGGAATGCTGAACAGCCCATAAATGCTGTCCTCAGATAGAGAGGCATCAGAACAAAATTCAGAAACTGCAAGAAAATACAGATTATTCAATATAAATAGTCATAAGGTGAGGAAAAAAAATGAACAATGCAATTTAAGAATATTGACATAGCAAAGGATAAAGAAGTATTTATAGCATGGTTATCTGTGTATATATGTTATGTGGGGACAGAATGTAGCTCTCACCTGCATGAATGGCCAGTACATTAGTCCAGTCTGAAATGTGAAAAATATATACATTTAGACTATTAGCCACAAAAAGCTAGAAGTTCTCAATATAATTTTATAGCAACCTAAATATATAACATTAAAATGTTAACTTTACCACCCTTTGAACACAAACCTAAGACATTACAAACTATGTATATATTTCTGTGGAACTTGTATATCATATTGTATATGTTACACTTGAAGGGTGTGGATTCTGAAATCCACTGCCGCTTCAACTTGCCTACATAAGTTGTTTTATATATATATATATATGCTATAATCAAAGTCTTAATCAATATTTAACCTCCGGTATTATTATAATGATTTTTAATGATTCTTTCCAGTTATGATATTACTTAATCAATAGAACCACTGATTGTTTGTTTCCCCATATGTTTTCTAAAGTTTGTATTTGGTCTCAGAGGAGTGACTGAGGATCTGGCCTAGGGATGTGTGATTTCCTTTTACTGAAACACTAAAGAATTATGGTGAATACTGTCTGTAACTCTCACTGAGAGAAAGCACATGTTATCAGTATGTTTTGGGAAACTTTCTGGTCAGAACTGGAGCTCAATCAGCTCCAACCTTGAGAGACTGTGTATCTGTGTGTGTGCGCAGTATTCTGTGTTACAGATCAGTGTTGAGAAGGTGTACAAACGGGCATCCTAGGGAGAGTGACAGTATGTTGTTCTGGACAAGCTGGCGCCTGCTCCAGACATGGAAGGTCACTACGTGCCTAATTCCGGGGTGAAAGTCAACAAGTGATCTATGGACACGTGCATCTGATTAACTGACAATGTGTGGAAATTTACTATGACTGTCTATTTTGTCTCAGCGAATCAGAATCATTCAAACTACAGTAATGACGTAGCTAGACCTTGAAAAGAGTATAACTGTTGAGAAATTGTATGCACGAAGGGAACGGAGAGAGGGAGCGCGGCCTACAAACTCCTTGTGAGACTTGAAGCTGGCTGGATGAAACTGCAAACTATTCCTCATTTTTCTTTAATTAATTGCACTCCTGACTCCTGGTCTTCATTCTTCACAACTGGTCTTGGGTCCTAAACTGTTGTCCCCCTAACACAGTTTTATCTTGTTAGATTGTGTGGCGGCTACCTTGGCCAGGTTTCTCTTGTAGATATTTGAGTTTTTTTAAACTAAAATAATTAAAATTAAAATTATCACAGAATCCTTTAGACTTTTTTTATTTCTTTTTTTAAAGATGACATTTAAGTCAAGGGTTTAACACATGAACACATTATTATGTAGTCCTATGTTATAATACTTAATCATATTTTACCTTTAGAAATATATATATATATATATATATATATATATATATATATATATATATATATATATATATATATATATATACACTCACCTAAAGGATTATTAGGAACACCATACTAATACTGTGTTTGACCCCCTTTCGCCTTCAGAACTGCCTTAATTCTACGTGGCATTGATTCAACAAGGTGCTGAAAGCATTCTTTAGAAATGTTGGCCCATATTGATAGGATAGCATCTTGCAGTTGATGGAGATTTGTGGGATGCACATCCAGGGCACGAAGCTCCCGTTCCACCACATCCCAAAGATGCTCTATTGGGTTGAGATCTGGTGACTGTGGGGGCCATTTTAGTACAGTGAACTCATTGTCATGTTCAAGAAACCAATTTTAAATGATTTGAGCTTTGTGACATGGTGCATTATCCTGCTGGAAGTAGCCATCAGAGAATGGGTACATGGTGGTCATAAAGGGATGGACATGGTCAGAAACAATGCTCAGGTAGGCCGTGGCATTTAAACAATGCCCAATTGGCACTAAGGGGCCTAAAGTGTGCCAAGAAAACATCCCCCACACCATTACACCACCACCACCAGCCTGCACAGTGGTAACAAGGCATGATGGATCCATGTTCTCATTCTGTTTACGCCAAAATCTGACTCTACCATCTGAATGTCTCAACAGAAATCGAGACTCATCAGACCAGGCAACATTTTTCCAGTCTTCAACTGTCCAATTTTGGTGAGCTTGTGCAAATTGTAGCCTCTTTTTCCTATTTGTAGTGGAGATGAGTGGTACCCGGTGGGGTCTTCTGCTGTTGTAGCCCATCCGCCTTAAGGTTGTGCGTGTTGTGGCTTCACAAATGCTTTGCTGCATACCTCGGTTGTAACGAGTGGTTATTTCAGTCAAAGTTGGTCTTCTATCAGCTTGAATCAGTCGGCCCATTCTCCTCTGACCTCTAGCATCAACAAGGCATTTTCGCCCCCGGGACTGCCGCATACTGGATGTTTTTCCCTTTTCACACCATTCTTTGTAAACCCTAGAAATGGTTGTGCGTGAAAATCCCAGTAACTGAGCAGATTGTGAAATACTCAGACTGGCCCGTCTGGCACCAACAACCATGCCACGCTCAAAATTGCTTAAATCACCTTTCTTTCCCATTCTGACATTCAGTTTGGAGTTCAGGAGATTGTCTTGACCAGGACCACACCCCTAAATGCATTGAAGCAACTGCCATGTGATTGGTTGATTAGATAATTGCATTAATGAGAAATTGAACAGGTGTTCCTAATAATCCTTTAGGTGAGTGTATATATATATATATATGTAAATCATGTTTATATATCTTAACATGGACCCCAAGAGAATCTTGTCTCTACAAACACACAACGTTGAACCTTTCATTCGTTGATTTTTCAACATATTTGATTTAGACATTAATGAATTATCCTCTGTAGAAGAGGTTTGTCATGGGCAAAAGATGACTTCACTTTGGTGGGTCATAAATGGGCCTACCTTGTATGTATTAAAAAACTTTTCTCGCCAGTCTGCAAAAATGTCCTCTTTGCCCTCTAAGAAACTCACACCTGTAAAGACAAAGAACCGAGTGAATAAAATACAACAAACTGTGCACTATATGCGACCGAATTGGTATATTGGTATATGGTATATTCTACCTGTGTAGAAGACACTGGTCGCCAAAGGTGAAGCAAAAGTTTGGTCGAAAAGCAGTTTGCGGAAAATCATACTAGCCGATCTTCCCGGGAAACGATGTTCTAAGGCTCGTAACCAGAAGTAATTGAAGTTACCATGGAAACTCAGGGCCACGATCGCCACGTTTCTCGTGTGCCTCCAGTCCATTTCATCTCTCTGCGCGATGCACTGATGGACGAAATCCCCTCCGGCGAACAAGCATCCGTACAGAGTCACATTACTGATCCAAGGCAATACCTTTGCTCGTTTGAACAAAGATTTTCTCATGTTCAACAAAACGACAAACTGCTGTATGCTGTAACCTTTGTAAATGATGTCGCAGGGCACAAAACAAAACGGTGACCTGACATTGACAGACGGCCGTAAGCCCATAAAACGACCTTTTGCTTAGTACAAGTCAAATAATCAATTAACCTCTTTTGTTTTCTAGTCAGTTTGGTTCAACATATTTAAAAGGCACGGCAAATCACAGATGAATAGTTTGACAGCTCATTGTGACTCTTGGTGAACATCCTTCAGAAACATTAGAAGATCATTACAAAGCACGGCCAAATAAAACACAGCTCGAGTACTTTTGGTTCAGTCCATCTTCTTTAAAAGAGACAGCCAGGCAAAAATAAGAATTACGGTTCATTAATCCATTTAGCAATTAAATTAAAAGGTTTAAGCGCGCGTTCATACAGTGATCAGCAGTTTCCCGTTACTTAGTCAAGTGCTCAAATCCTATATTAATCTGCCCGCGCGCTCCTGCGCGTTCAGGGGTGGCGCGCTTTGATCCGATCTGCACGCAACAAAGATCGACCACGCACACGCAGTAAGACCAGTTGCCACTTACCAGATCTTATGTTCGTGCGATCATTTACTGGGACCTCCAGTGCTTTAAATGTTAACATATTTCATCCTTATGTGCTTTAAAGGAAATCTGAATTATATAGTAGCCTAACGCTCTAATGTTTATTTGGCATTGAGATGATCTCATTCACCTATAACTTCACAACCATGTGCATAAGCCATCCAAAATGTTGTTTATTTTCAAATATTTGCTCACTGTGTCAGGATCTTAGCATATCCCTGTGTCTGATTCTTGAACGGATATTAGTTTGTGTCGCATCCTCAGTGTATCAGCTGACGCTGTTTACAGAACGGCCGAAATTGCATAGGCTACTTCCCTAGTAGGCGAAAAACAGTATGTGACAAAAAAAAAAAAAAAAAAAGAGTCAGAATTCACACTAGGCCTATTCATAAAAGAGTGAGCAAAAAGTACTTGAGATTCTGAAGTGTGCATACCACTGATCTAATAATATATTTCGTCTGCATCCAAAATTGCATACTTATACTAATACTAGCTACTACTATATAGTAGGCGAACAGTATGTGACAAAAGAAGTATGTTCAAATTCACAGTACTCATAAAAAAGTGGGCAAAAGGTCATATGGCGAGATTCTGAAGTGTGCATACAATGGACATTTTACTGTCCCATGAGGCCACGGGAGAGGATTTATGAATGGTAGTGGCTCTGTCCCAAATGGCATCCTAAACACTTGGCAAAAGTGCTCATCGAGGGCGCATATCAACCACAAAGGGGGTTCATGAGTGCGCCTTCTGAAACCTAAAATGTCAGAATGGCCCTGTCCCAAATGTACTTTATATGCACTTTCGGTCTTGAGGACTTACAATGGCTGTCCATTAAGTCCATAAGACCGTAGGTCAATTTGTCATTTTAGGTTTCAGAAGGGTGCTCACGAGTGCCTCCTTTGTGGTCAATATGCGCCCTCGATGCAGACAGTCAAAGCAGCGTTACGTCACAAAAGTGCCGACTTGTAAGAAGACCACAAGCGTATACGGTGCCATTTAGGACAGGGCCAATCTGACACCCTATGGTCTCATGGACTTAACTGACACGTGAACACGGCAGCCATTGTAGGTCCACAAGACCGTAAGTGCATATGAAGTGTGCCATTTGGGACAGGGCCAGTAAAGCGACGTAACTGACGCTGGTAGGTCACATGGTAATGACAACATGGCAAATGTAATACATCCAGATTTACACTATATGGAACGTAATTTTTTAGCAGTCAGGAATTAATTGCTTATTCAAAATAAGCACCTACTCAAGAATGTATGTGTTTTCGGACGCAGCCATAGATCAGTGGTGAATATGATGGACACTTTACTATCCCATGATGCCACAAAATTTGTGAATGGCAGTGAAGCGATGCAACTGACTGGTTGGTCACATGATAATGACAGCATGGTGAATGTAGTATGTCCAGATGACATTCACACACTCAAACTTTACATAAGGTACTTGTTCATCAGTTGTGGTAATTACTTGTTCAAAATAAGTATGAGAATATGCGATTTTGGACGCAGCCAATCAGTCTGAATGAATCAGAGAGGAGAATCGTCTGTTCCGAACATCACCGATTTGTAATGAAAAGTGGATTATTAAATACCCAAAATAACAGCAATTTTACTAATAAAACTCATTGGAAATATGTTTATGACAGTTTTATCCATACACTAATCTAATTTGTTTTTGGTAAATAGTATCATGCAAAAACTTTTCATAACACAAATCTGATTTGGTTGTGGTAAACAATGTTTTAATAAAACAATTTGCAAATTTAAACTTCTTAACCAAAAGATGTTAATCAATTTGAATGCAAATCATATTTTGATTTTAAATTACTATGTTTTATGAGCTCAGTGATGGCTACAACAAAGTGCACTTGGACAAGTACATTTTATTTATTTAAACTTAATCATAAAAGCATGGGATTGTCACGCCGAGGTGTCAGAGACCACGTGATGACGTAAAAGAATAACTGAATCAGGTTTTTTCGAATCTTTATTATTATTATTATGGTTTTTTTTTTTTTTTTTTTTCAAAGAACTGTTCGAAAGAGCCTACACTGCATCATTACATGTCTTTAACCAAGGAGCTGTAAAGGGGGCGTATGTTTTAGGCTACGTCAGCGCTGCCAGCGTGGAGCGGCATGACACCAGGAAGTAACACAATTCAATTGACTATAAGGGTACCCGAGGTGGATTCTTTTTATTTTTGGATTTGCTTCCCTAAAATACACAGCAAGCGACAACGCACAGGGACACAGAGAGTCCCTGCGACTGGGTTTTCAACATTGCATGGATAAACCGCCCGTGAAGGTAATGTAGAACAGTGCGTATATCATTCCCTGGCTGAAGGACTCGCTCATTTGACTACAGTGCAGGAAGCTTATTCACTGTCATTGACATAGAGAAGATGATGCGGAGCTCTATCGCATTCATTTAAAACCACAATCGAGTATTTGCTGTTATTGCATAAAGCTTAATACTCGACGTCCTTTTTAACATGAAGTGAAATTGAGGCTTTAATAAATGGTGGTCTGCAAACCACACACACACACACACAAAAAAATGGTGGTCTGCAAACCATTTTCATGTGCATAATCTCAAAACTGAAAGAGTCACAAATCAGTTGTGTTGCAAATTCAAGTGTTGTGTTAGAGCAGGATGCGCACGAGGATAGGGCACGACATTATATGTTACCAGACGAGTGCTAGTGTAATGAAATGAGCCATGTCATCCGACAGGTTTTCATATCCTGAAAATCAGGAATTTTACTAGTAGAACAGAAAGCAAGAATGAAGAGACCAATAAGACTAGTTTTACACAAGTTGGCACAATTTACAAAATGCATTTATCAAGTCTACTAATAGTATTTGTATTATTTTTTTAGTGTTTAAATGTATTATAATGTTAAAACGCTCTGTTATCACACAAGTGGACAGAGGCCTGAATGTTTTCTTTTTTCCTCACAGGCAGTGAAAGTGCCCTAAAGGTGAAATATGAGTTTTGTTAAAGCCTGAGAAATGATTTTATTTGACGTGACACGAAATGTGATATACAGTCATCAAGTTTGCAAGTTATCTGTTTATTTTTTTCAGCGCCATTCCCTTCAAGGATAACCATATACATTTACTGTGTAATTGTAGATGATGGACCCTACACTTGCTGAGATGGGGAGCCATCTTTCTGATGCCATGAAGATTTTAGAAAATGGAAAATTGTAAGGTCTTCCGCATTATTTTTTCAGTAATTGATGTTATTACATTTAAATTGCTTTTCACTACTAAGCTATCTTTATGATATGTTGTCAGTCATTCCTGGGTTTTGTTTTAGATATAATTTGTACCTTTGTGTGGATTTATTCAGGGAATCTGAACAGGTCAAAGAAAGAAGAAAGTTGAGTTGGAAAGACATTCCTGGACCCTTACAAGGAGAGTGAGTGAGACTCTTATACTGTAAATCACATTTACATTTACAGTGTTTCTTGTCTTCCTCTGTATTTATAAGGTATTTCATGGAGTTTAAAGTCAGTGCATATCAGATATATTCACAAAACATTTTAAAGTCTTTCTTTTCTTTTTTCCTTTTCTATAAATTTCTGACAGTGGACAGGATGTTGTCAGCATACTCCAGCTAGTCCAGAACCTGATGCATGGAGATGATGACCAGCAGGGTCATCGGTAGGTAACTGCATTATGGAGCTGTTTGGCTTGTAGTCCTAAACCCAAGAAACAAATTCCTTGGGAAAAGAATAACAGTTTTCAAATTATACACTACTGTTCAAAAGTGTGGGATCAGTAGATTTATTTTTGCTCAGTTGCGTCATTTAAACAATGCTCAATATTAATAAAAGTAATATTTTTATTCAGCAAGGTTGCATTAAATTGCTCAAAAGTGACCGCAAAGACATTTATAATGTTACAAAATATTTCTGTTTCAAATCAGTGCTGTTCTCTTGAACTTTTAATCATCAAAGAATCCTAAAAAATGTATCACGGTTTCCATAAAAATATTAAGCAGCTCGACTGGTTTCAACATTGATAATAATAATAATGAAAAATAATTTCTGAAGGATCACGTGACATTGAAGACTGGAGTAATGATGCTGAAAATGCAGCTTTGATCACACTTTAATATATAATAAAACAGAAAACTGTTCTTTTAAATTGTAATATTTCAGCTGTAATGACTATATTTCAATAATAATAGTAATATTTCAATAATAACTGTTATTGTTTTTTGTGTGTTTTATTTAATCAAATAGATGCAGCATTGGTGAGCATAAAATACTTAAAATCATAAAAGGATCTTACAGACAAACTTTTGATTGGTGGGGTAAATAAAATACAAAACAGAAAAGTCTCTGTAATATTAGTCAAGGGCCCTTTTTTACTCATTAACCAAACCTGAATTAGTTTTAGGGTTGGTCTACAAGTTGACGCCACAACAGAACAGCTCCATTATATTGCACCGAGAGCATATGTAAACCCATCCGTTTGGTGCGATAAAGCTATAAATGTCTGTTTAGCAGGATGCAGTATGTCGGAGAGCAGGGACACATGGCTCTGTTGGGACATAGTCTGGCCGCATATATCTCTGTCCTGGAACGAGAAAGATTGAGAAAGCTGACCACCCGCATCCTGTCGGATACCACTCTCTGGCTCTGCAGGCTTTTCAAGTATGTTCTGTCTATGATCACATGGTTTCAGGGGGATTTTCGTCTCCCTGTCATACAAATACTTTTAAGTGATTTATAGAGATTTGTGTTAAAGAGCATTAATAATGCGCTCCACCTTTGGTTCATCTCAGCAAATTTTATTGGCAGTGTCTTCACTTAAAAAGCTTAGGAGGCAAAACATTGAGGTTTTTATTATAACAATGACTTGATGAGTGGACAAGAGGAATCTTTGACGGAGTCTATTTGTTCCAGTGCGGTCCTATCACTTAACACAGATGGGTCATTCTTTGAACCTTTGGTGATTTTTGAAGTATTGTATGGTTTTAAATTTTCTATCAAACAAATATTTTAAGGATGCACTGATATTTTACCTAATACTAATATGCAAATAATTATAATATATTGTAATGGGCAATAAATTAAATGAGAAATCTATATTATTTTATCTAAATAAAAATACTTCTTCTAGGGAATTTAGGCATGAAAACATTGTAATGTACACTATGAAAATGGAATTAATTATTTTTCGTAGATATGAAAATGGCTCGGCATATTACCATGAAGATGACCGTGAGGGGCTGCTGAAGGTGTGTCGGCTAGTTATTAATACTCATTATGAGGAGTACGCTACGGAGGGCTTTACAGTGCTGAGCTCTAAACATCCTGTGATTTACCAAAGTGCTGCATGCAGACCTGGCCTGGGACAACATCTCTGTAGCCAGGTACAATGTCACCTCCACTTCACTTGTCTATCCTGCAGGATTTGAAATGTTTCACATTACCGCTCTACATTATAAAGTGTGTGTGTGTGTGTGTGTGTGTGTGTGTGTGTGTGTGTGTGTGTGTGTGTGTGTGTGTGTGTGTGTGTGTATATATATATGCATAGTGGTGGGTACTGTTTGCTTTGATTAGACAACTTTTTTTGTTTTCTTTTCAGCTAGGACTGCCTCTGTCAAGTCTTTGTATTGTGCCCTGTAACACCATGTTTGGCTCCTTGCACCAAATGGTAGGAATCTGTCTTTTGATGAATACTAAATGGAATTATTAATAGACTCTAGTTCAAAAGTTTGGACTTGGTAAGATTTTTTAAAATGTTTTTATTTTTATATTAATCTTCAGTCACATGATCCTTCAGAAATCATTCTAATATGATGATTTGATGCTAAAGAAACATTTCTTATTATCAATGTTGAATATAGTTCTACTGCTTTTATATTTTATTTATATTATACAAAGATGCATTTTATCAGGATTCTTTAATTTAATGGAAAGTTCAAACAACAGCATTTATTTAAAATATAAATCTTTTGTAACTTTATAAATGTCTTTACTGTCACCTTACTGTTAAATTATCGTTGCTGAATAAAAGTGTGTGTAATTGTGTAATAATATAATATATTATCTTACTGATTCAAAACTTTAGAACTTTAGTGTACATTTAAGAACAAATCAAGGTAAAGCTAAAACAGGAATTTGCCTGGGTGCATATGCAAAACAGTGCAGACATAAAACACGTTAAATAGAAAGACAAATGGAATTTAAAGTCTCTGTTCAGAAATGTGCAAGTAATGATGCAGTGTTGATAAAATGCATAAAAGATGAGTTCAAATTGTGTGTTTTTCACTAAAATTGTCTTTGTACAGGATGTTGCATTGCTTGACAAGCTCATCAAAGATGATTGTGAATCAGGGAAAGTTCCACTGCTGTTGATAGCGAATGCTGGTCGGTTCGCTAGAGGACATTTATTTATTCAAGCAGCTTTTTTTGCATGCATTTGTTGGTAGTCAATTGTGCAGGCGATCCTTAAAATGTATTTCATCTTTCAGGAACGCCAGGTGCAGGTCACACAGACAAACTCAGTCGCCTGAAAGAGCTCTGCGTTCAGTACAACATGTGGCTCCATGTGGAGGGGTTTGTATCAGCTGGTTCTGTTTTTGTTGTACCTGTTTTGTAAAATATATGTACATTTAAATAAACTGATTTGATATTCAATCTGTCATTAATATTTATTGTTCTTTAAATTGGCGTTCTGTGGTGTTCTTTCAGGGTTAATTTGGCAACGCTTACTCTTGGTCAGATCTCCTCCACTGTCACGGTATGTTGTGTTGTGTTTTTTTTTTTTTTTTTTAAGCATTCAAATGCCTGCGTTTGTTTCCTGTTGTCAAGGATGTGCTCTTATTTTCTCCTTCTCGCTATCAAGGCTGCCACCAAGTGTGATAGTATGACTTTGACTCCAGGCCCGTGGTTGGGCCTGCCGGCTGTGCCTGCTGTCACTCTTTACAGACATGAGGACCCGGCCCTGGTAAGTTGGACCGTTAATATAAGTACCAATTATCATTATACAGCAAATCATATGGAAATATAATCCAGAGTTGTGATCATACAATGTGCAAATACCTCATGCTGTTTGTCCTCCCTGCCGGTTGGGGGCAGTCTCTCGCAGCAGGTCTGACCTCCAGCCAACCGGTGGAGAAGCTTCGGGCTTTGCCTCTCTGGCTGTCCCTTCAGTACCTTGGGCATGATGGGATTGTTGAGAGGATTAAGCATGCCTCACAGCTAGTGAGTACCCTGCCAACTTCATTTAGATAATCCCATGCACTGTAGTGGGCGTAAAGTACTTTAAACACTAAAAGAGTTACTCTGACCTTGTTGGGAATTGTTCTGTTTCCCTGTAGAGTCAACAGCTTTTGGAGCATTTGAAGACACTGGCTTCAATAAAAACCTCGGTAGGTGAACCTGTCTTGATCCATTCAGCTGTATGTCGGTACAGACTATTTTAGAGTTACGCCACAGTCCCCACAAATAATTATGTGAATTTAAAAGTTTATGAAGCTTCTGTGTATCAGTATTTCCTCTGTCCTCAGTTGGTGTTGCTGCATCTATTTAATGATTGTTCTGTCTTTACTCGCCCCATGTGGTTCCAAACCCATATGAATTTTTTCTTTCATGGAACAAACACTAAATGTTATGTTTTGAGGAGTCACTCAATTCACACTTTTAATACTAAAAGTATCGTAAAATTAGTCCAAGTGATTTGTGACATTCTGACACTATTCACATGACATCTTCACATCACAGGCATCACAGAAAATGTTTGGTGAAAAATTACTTATATTATGGTCTGTTGTCACACAAATCTATTGTATGGCAGTGTTGTTATTAACTAAAAGTAAAACTATTAAATATAATTTTCATGAATTGAAATAAAGCTATAAAAGAAGAAACACTTAACCTTAAGAACTTAAATGAAAATGAGAAATGTTGCTTTGCAAACTACCTGAAATTAAAGTTAAATAGAAAAAAATAAAAATAAATGACAAGCACATAAAATTACTAAAACTAAAAGTAAAAAAAAAAAATGCTAATTTGAAATAGTAATAAATGCTTTAATTGTATTTAAATAAAACTTCCATGCGTCGACTACTTTTAAGAGCTTGAGTTCGACATCCCCAGTTCCCATTCACTTCCATTATATGAGAGAGCAGTCACGATATGCTTTAAAAATTCACCCATTGTGTTCCATGGAAGAAAGAAAGACGATCAGCTCTGGCAGACATTTGTGACATTTAAAACCGTACTATATCACACAGCTGAACATGAATATATCAGCTACATTTGATAGATATTATTTATTAGCTTTTTGAAATTTTGTTTCTATTATATCAGTGGCCCACTTTTTCCTTTCAGTCAGAGAATCTAGGCTAAAATCTTAAAAGCAAACACCTCTGTTCTGTGTCACCACCATTAGGATATCCTTGACAGTGAGGTGTCTCTCCTCGAGGCTTTGCGCATGGTAAAGAGCAGAGTGTTTGTCATATGTATGTGGCGGTGTGGTTTGTGACCGTCAGCAATGTGTGCAGCTCTTATACTGTATACATAGTGTGTTAGTGAGCGTGGGTACCTTGGTTTCAGGATGTGGTGTCTCATTCCCGGGTCCCTCCCATCTCCGGGGGCTCGCTGCGGGACGTGCTGGGCTCTCTTATACTCTCTATTGTAGGTGGGACCAACCCTCTGCCTGCTTGATCCCACTCCCACTCCTTCTCCCTTTCACTTGCGCTGTTTCTCCACTGTTCCCTCCCTCACCATGTCCACCCATAAGTGCTGGTGCTCAGTTTAAAGGCTTTTACTCATGTAAAGGCCTGCCAGTGCTACAGGCATGTGCACACAACATTTAGGAAATGTCACTTCACAGAGCTTGATGACCTGTTGGGCATCAACGCTGGACCTCCCTTTAAAGCAAAGATGAGCCATCATGGGAAATAAGCAGAATTCTTTAAAATGGCCTTTGTGAGAGATGGAGCAAAATTTAACGGTGATGTTCCAGTGTGTAATACTAACACTTGTCCTATGACAGTTTGTTCGTTCAGAATAAAGTTATTCATAGGTTAGATACGACTGTATAGCTATAACAGGAACTACAGTACAACATTTAATGTTTTTAAGAGGCTCAATGAGGTCATTTGTTCATAAAACAAATCTAACATTTGTTTAAAGGGCTCAAGGCAAAAAGTAGTCACTTGGATGATATTTTTAAGATTTTACGTCCTTAAGTTATATCTGTGGTAGTTAGAGTTTGGTTCATGAAAATATCCATTAGTCCTCAATGAAGCATAATTTATTAATTATAATAATGGGCATTTTATATACTTTCATTAGTTATAACAAAGGTTCCAGCTTCACATAGACATTCCAGCAGCACTAATGCATGACTTTAGGTCATGTGCCAGATTGGCCTGTCAAACCTGTAGCTACCAAACAAAAAGCCTCTCCATGACATTGCATCACAACATTTAAATACTAAACCAGTTTTTACAATAACATGGTAGTGCTCACAGCATGACATTAAGGCCTCCTGTAATAAATTCTCAGACGTGTCACAGGTGTTTTGAGACCCCGTCCCCACCCTCTGTGTCTCTGATGTTTGTAGGTGGAGGATGAACTGAATTCTCCCGTGGTGGTGTTCAGGTTTTCACAAGACAACAGTGCTCGTAAGTTTCCTTTCCTTTGTTGTGTGTGTGTATATGGTTGGTTGTGACACTGTTAAATATACATTTAAGTACTGAGTAATATTAATTTACTAAATGTACTTACTATGGGGGTTAGGCTAGGATTAAGGTTTAGCGTTAGTTGCATGTAGTTAGGCATAATTTATAGTTATCACGATAGTAACATATGTAACGGACCTAAAATAAGAATCTTTATTGTCATTGTATGCATACAGTAGTACACAACAACAAAATAATAAAGTGTTACCTTTTTAATCAGCAATGATAAATTAAATTCTAAATTAAAAGTGACAGTAAAAACATTTATAATGTTACAAAATATTTATTGTTTCAAATAAATGCTGTTCTTTTGAACTTTCTATTCATCAAAGAATTCTGGAAAAAAAAAACGGACGGTTTCCACAAAAATATCGAGCAGCACAACTGTTTTCAATATTGATAGTAATAAGACATGTTTTTTGATCAGCAAATCATCAGAATGATTTCTGAAGGATCATGTGACACTGAAGACTAATGATGTAATGATGCTGAAAATCACAGGAATAAATTACATTTATTTTAAATTGTAATAATATTTCACAATATTATTGTTTTTACAATATATATATATATATTATATACTATATCTGAATAGTGATGTAGGTATATACTGTATATCTCTTAACAGCCAAACACTCTCATTTTCAGCCTCGAGTGGCGGCTCAGTAGAAGCATATTTTGCAGGAGAGAGAGATATCATTGATGCCCTTAACAGATGGGTAATTTTTTCTCTCACTAACAATGTATTATAGGAAATAAGTAAGCTGTGAGCATGCATAATAGAGTGCAGTGCAACCTATATATACCGTAGATGATTTTCTCACAGGCGAGTGACCTGACTGCTTTATTTGACAGTTGGGTGAGCAGTTGGCGCAACAAGTGCCCCTCAGTGGCGTAGATGTGGTTGAGCTGGAGGATGAGGGCACATGTGTTCGTTTCAGCCCCCTCATGACCGCTGCAGGTAAGACATTTGGGACATAATTACAAATCTGGAACGCTAACACAATGTTCAGACCCAAGCCATGCTGACTAAAGAACTGGAGACAAACTGGGGTGGAGCTTGTCTTGTAATGATGTGGGTTAAACTAAGAAGAATAGGCCTATATTGCTTGCAATAAACAATTTTGTCAGAATACATGTCTTTGTTTGAATGGCAAGTGAAAGCAATTTTCTTTGCCCTAAAGTTCTCACACATTTTAACAGGTTTATTTTGCAGTAATGAGACCTAATTTATGTTACCATGTTTATGCTAACAATGGTGTTGGTATGCTTGTGTAGCTCTTGGCACTCAGGAGAATGATGTGGCTGCACTGGTGGAGAAGCTGGGAGAGATGATTCCAGTGCTGAGCTGCACCCTGCGCTTCAGACAGGACTTTAAGGATGAGGTGCTACAGCAAGCTTTACTCTCATACATTGAGGACCTGAGCTGGCCTGGTCTTGGAGTTGTGAGGTGAGACTCTGGAGTCAAACCTGGATCATTTTACATTACATTCATGCATTTGACAGACGCTTTTATGCAAATTGCATTTTATACATCTAGTAAGTTTTGTGTTCTCTGGGAATCGAAAGCATAACCTTGGATTGGGTTCCTCAGCTGAGTTACAAGAACAACCTACAGGATACATTGACCCTAATATCAGATATTCCCTCATTCCAAGGAAGCAGGAAACTTTCCTTATCGCACCTTTCCACGGTGCCTGGCAGGTTCTTTTGTTTATTTGTTTTTTTCATCAGGTATGAGCCCAGAAACACAGACCTTGATGAAGTTAAGAGACAGCAAATGGTGGAGAAGATCAACAGTGAATTGCTTAAGAAACTGATGGAGCTTGATACAGACCTGGAGTTCTCTGGTGGTAAATGACTAATGGTCCCATGATTGACTGTTTTAAATTCACATGAATTATTATTAACCTCCTGTCTTGTGTCCAGGTCCTGAGTTTGGTGAAGAAACTAATTGCATATTTATTGGAATGGCAACAGAAGACCTGGATGTTGCAGAGTTGGTGGAAACTATAGGATCTGTTGGAAGAGACATTGAGGAAAGTGGAAAGGTATGCATTCTTTTTTTCTTCTTTTGGACAGGTGTTTAATCATTTGCGTAGACACTGAAAAGCAGATAAATAATTAGAAATAATGCATCTGTTTGTGCCTAGTTGTTTGAGAACATGACTGAGGTCGTGAGAAGAGGCATTCAGGAAGCTGAGCTGCAGCTTCAGAAAGCAAATGAAGAGAAACTTATGGAGGAGGTGAGTGTATATAAGTGGACAGTGGAGTCCAAAAATCTGAGACCAAATAAAATCTACTTTAAACCTGAAAATAAACTAATTTCAGGATTCTGAAACAGTTAAACCGAATAAACTTTATGGCAAGTTTCTGCACTTGATTTCTAGGACACAAGTAAATATGGCCCCATTTACACCTGGTATTAAGATGCGTTTTGGTCGATTGGATCACAATTAGAAGAGGCAGATTTTCACCTGGTGTTAATCTGTCTCTTTTGTCCAGTTTCAACCACTTATGTCCTGATTTCTTTGAGGGGAGGGTCTATTGGCGGGTAAATGATTGGGCCTTTTCAGATCTTTTGATCTAATGGGAAAAATACGTTTAAATTAACATAAATGAAGAGACGCAGAAAAACACACGGAGAGCAGCTGCTTTCGCTTCTGCTCTGACAGCCACAAGCTCACAGCCAACGAAGTGAATGCATGTTAGAAATCAGGGATGGTGAGAGAACATTGTGCTCGGTATGCTTTTTGTCTTCAAACCAAACTTGGGTCTTCAGTTTAAATCCTGTCTGGCTAGCGGACTTCCCATAATGTTTATGCATTAGGTCAGGAGGTGGAGAGTAGGCAGTCTTTTGTGGCTATTCAAATGCATTTGACCACATGAGCTCTGAAACTCTGAAAGTGGGCTGAAATGTTAATAATTATTGCATGTACTCAATCAAATGTTTATATATAAATGTGTCTATATAAAAAAAGGAAACACGTTTATTCCTTTTCTGATTAAATGGACATTAAATCATTCCAAAAGAGATTGTTGATGTGTAATTTTTCTCCATTTATTTTTTTAAGGGCGTACTTCGACAAATTCCTCTAGTGGGCTCTGTGCTTAACTGGTTCTCCCCGGTTCAGGCCTCTGTCAAAGGAAGAACATTTAACCTAGCTGAAGGTATATATGTGCTAAAAATGCTTTCTGATGAAACTGTCAAGAGAACTTGTAGTTTTGGGATTTGTATAGTATCCATTTTTTTTCTCCATAGGTTGTCTAGACAGCACTGAGCCTGTTTATTCCATAAAAGCCCAGATGAATAAAGACGCTTCCCCTGATTCCCCCAAGCTCACCACCAAACGGTTTCCAGGTAACATCTTGATCTAAGATCAGTGTGACCCTAATTACACCTAATTACTTGGTGTCTACAAAATAACAAAATCACATTTGGTCTTTCATTGATGTTCACAGAACTCTCAGGTTAATCATACCATGTGATTTTCACAGGCCAAAAACTTTTCCGGCGGCATGGAGCAGGCTCAGACTCTATCAGTGATACCAGCTCTGTCAGCCAGCTCGAGGAATCATTCAGGGAAACGCCACACGTGCAGGCCAATGATGCGGAGGAGGCAGAGGTCCCCCAGGAACGTCCTGTGCACATACCGGAGGATACAGCTTCATCAGACCAGCGTGTACCAGAGGGACAAGAGGCAGAGAGTGCAGACACCCTTAGATAAGACCACTCCTAAATGGTTGCTCATGAGGTTTGCTCTATATAACAGAGGAAAATGCGTCCATGACCTTGATGCCTTGGAGCAAACCACTTTTGAAATTAAGAAAAGAAGCAGCTTTACATGCAAATAACAAAACACTGGAATTTCATTTAAATAATGTCTGAATATGTCTAAATCTCACATCACTTATTCTTAGTTATTAAATAATCAATTGCACATTTTTATTAAAATTTGGTTAATCATAAATTATAGGGTCTCCTCACAATTCTTTTATGTGCACTGCCAGTATATCCTACCATTATGGGTGACAGTACTTGCATTTTGATTTTGAATACTTATCTTTGTCATCTACAGGCTTGTCTGACAGGTTTTCCGGACCGTTTCCACACGTTATTTACACAACGAAAGGGCTATTGTGGCCTTACCGTCATTATTATTAATGTCAAAATGTCTTGTTTGCCAAATGCTGGTCTTGCTTTATGTACTCTCCATAGGCAGACGTATAAGAAGGAAAGTTGATGCTTGAAAACTCATGCAGCTGTTTCTAATCAAACAATAGCCTTATTGCACTTTTATGTACAGAATGTCACACTTTAATCAGAACAGCAGAATATTTATTTATTCTATAAATAATTCTCTTGGAGAACATTTGGCTATTTAGAGACAAGAGTAACATTTGATAAATGTCCAAAATAAGTTCAAATCAAACAGATACCCATTCAGCACTTTTGGCTTTACCAATAGTGAAATGATTGAAATGACTGTTCTCACTGTGAAGATTGTTTCAGAGATGTCTCTTTGAGTAATTGTTACATTATTTTTGGATGTTTATGAAGGCTAAACAATACTAAAATGAAGATCCTTATTTGTTGTTTACACCATTGTTAATGGTTTTAGCACACAGAAAGCATTGCTACTGGAGAAATTATGTAGTGTCATTTAGTGTATTTGAATATTGTGTGAAGTATACATGAGAAGAATTTCACTACAGCTAGATCACATCCATCCATATTTTCTTTCTTTTTTGGGGCATAACGTGCTCTTTTCGTAACTGTGCTTCCTTACTGAATAATGTAATTGTAGATTTGCTCATCTTTTTCAAAATGATTCTGTCTTAACTGGTGCAATAAATAACTGGGATTTTCTTTGGGGGAAATGAGTGCTGACTTGAATATTGTGTCAAAAGTAAGAATAGAGTGGTTTTTATAATTACAGTTTTATTTGACAATGAGCAATTATGTAAATGACAATAAAGATGATGCTAAAATACGAGTTGTAGGTTTTTTTTGTTTTGTTTGTTTTTTCACCTCCTGAAGTTGTAATGGGAATTTTTACGTAATGTACTCGGCTAAAACGGTCATTTAATAATTTACATTATTAAATGACTATAAAAATGTGTCATTAAAGCTTGTCTTTGAATACATTTTTTAAATAGTTTCATAAGTGCGGTGAAGGGAAATTTGCTATTTGGTAAGTTTTAAAAGAGGTCCATCGGGTTCATCCATAATGCGGAAATGTAGTTTTATCATCGACACCGTTAAGACGTCTTTCGTATTCTGCCAGAAGCTTATCTACTACATTTCCCAGAATTCCACTCGCTGTTGCTTCGCGAGGTCAGGGCAGTCGTCAGCGCACACGAGGACTCATTCCGAGTGCTTAGTCAAACCTCCCTTTCTCTCGCCCCTCGCTGAGAGACACCGGCTGTTTGATTTCAACCAAACGGGGGGAAGGCCATACACCACTAACAGAAAGTTTTAACGCGCACGGGGTGACCTTAACAGCGGCTAAGGCCGGGCACGAAAGTGATCAAGTCAGTGGCTTTAAAGCGCGCGTGTGTGGAACAGCTGTGTGGCGATGGAAGCGATAGAAGCGATAGACACTGCCCCTGATTCCTGGGATCAAGAGGACGATGGCGAGGCCCAGGTCGACGTGCAACTTTCCAAGGCTCTTGCTACCACCCTAAACGTGGACGCCAAGCCGTTTGTCCCCAACGTGCACGCCGCAGAATTCGTCCCGACCTTCCGACCGAAGGGCTCCACGGAAACTGTGGAGTCAGCGGGTGAGTTCCCGGTTTTTAACGTCTGTTAGCCGCGTTAGCTGTTAGCCTCACACACGCTTGTTCGCATGAGCTTAGCATGGTTGCTACATCAGAGTTACCGTCAACGGCTCGAAGCGGAAACGTGGCCAACTTGTAATATGGAAGTTAACAATCGGAAAAACTTGCTTGACCTGAATAAGAAGTGTTTGTTAACACGATAATAACACTGTAACAGCTGTTCGTGCTAGAAAGTGAATCATTTGGGTGGAGACTTTGAATGCTTGAGGCAATTTTAGTCTTTTAACAATATATAACTGGCTCTAAATAAAGAGTTAAGTGTCTTCAAATGGTTCTTTGATTAACTAGACAGTTAGCTGAAGCTGTAGTCATGTTATTGCATTTTTATTGATACACGTGAACATGCACGAAATGTTCTCCCGTTGGTTAGTATGGCAATATCATCAATACTGATGATCAGATGCCTGTCTGGTGCTTCATAATCAACCTTTCTTTCCTTGCTTAATTGTTTGAGGGGCCTCTTTTGGCTGGGTTTTGTTAAAGGGTGGGGTTTGCCGCCCCCCATGCTGTCTTACTGAAAACATGATGTACCCTTATGCGTTGTGTTGTTATGGTGGAACAATGAAAGTCAATTGTTGCCCTAATCCCTTCAGATCATGACACGAGAAGTGTTTCACCATCTAGTTTTAGATTAAATACTGATCAAAGAAAAGTATTACCTACCTGAAGATGGCTGTCCAAGCAGCTAAATGTTGCCACTACAGCCATGATGCTAAACTCTTACCTGAAGCCTTTGTGTTACCTGTTGTATTCGAATGCTGTGTGTTTATAAGGTACACACTGGAGGTCTTATTGGAAAGATCAATGTAGCGTGTAATGGAGGTAAACGCAGTGATATGATATATGATCTGCTGATTTAACTTTTCCAAGCTTATTTGCAAAAAACCCAGATGAGACACGTTTTTTAATGAAGTATTTTAAGCATGTTGAAATAGCATTTTTAGAGATTTGAGAACATTCAGTTTTACAGCGGGACAGATTTACTTCAATTCATGATCTTGTCGATAAATAAAACTCATGTGTACAAAAACATTTGGAGATTGTTGAAGGATTAGGATCCTATAACTTTTCTGTCTCACCACAAGTGGTAGATATGCCGTTCACATTCTATTATTACATGGTGCAGTTTGTTGTCTGCGAATGTGTTTGTTGACATGCAATTTTCCTTTTAAGATAATTATTCTTAGTAACTAGACTGTTCTGTATAATTACAGCTATAAAAATAAGAATTTTATATTCCTGCAGGTCCTGATACAGATGTCGATGTGGAAGTATCAGAGCCTGAGGGTAAGTAAACGCTGAGACGCAACCACATTTTTCTACACATCCTCATAATGATGACGATGATAATCATACAGATGAGTCTGCAACTAGTAACTTGTGTTTGTTTACATTCCCATTTCCAAAAAGTTCAAGTCATGTTTACACCAAGACGAATATGGCGATAAACAATTTAATTTGAATGAACGGCTGTAGATGCATCTGTTAAGACCAAAACAAACATTCACGTGTCATCAATGCGACAGAGATTTGAGAGGGATTCTAATCTCTCTAAACAGCATTGCGAAGAAAACTGGTCAACCAATAAGAATCGTGCTTTTGGTCACATGCCCTGAGCCGCTGCTAAAGCCACAACTTGATGGCGCTCGCAAACATGCCTAACGCTAAGTGATAGTGAATAGTAAATCTGTAGTCTTGTATTTTTTTGATAAACACCATAGCGATTAAAAAAAATCTGAATGGCTGTGTGGAAAAAGTATGAATATTGTTTGACTTTGTTTCTTCTCTGATAAGCAGGTATCAGAAATGCTAAGTTGTGTAGCACTTTGAGAATCACAGTATTTATGCTTTTCTATTCCAGTGCCACATACTGTCAAAGAGTGAATTTTAAGGGCGCTCCAATTAATCAGCGGCCGATTAATATCGACTGATAATTGTTTTAAATAGTTTGATCGATTCAGTGCGCAGCTACAGTTGCTTCACTACATTCACCGGTCTTGTCTGGAAGTTCTGAAAAGACAAAACATTTGAAACGTATTACTGAGACATTGTGACAACAGCAACCCTACAGCAATGACCGCAAGAAACTAGGGCTGTGCGATTTTACTGCATTTCTTTCCTTCATAGTGGTGCTATGGCGTCTTGATGAGTATTAGCCACAATTTATACTTATGCGTCGAGTGTGTATGCCGTAGCTACCTCGTAGGCTGTGTGTTGCACGCGTAGCCTACGATGTACCCTGACGTGCACCTCAACAAAAATGTAACAACTCGCGATTCTATGCGGACTGCAAGAGCTGTGATTGGTCAGCCATAGCCCCTCCTTCTGCACGTCGACGCAGAAGTATAAATCAGCCTTTAATTTAAACACAGTTGGTAATGTCTTTAGTGAACAAACAGGAAATAAATCACGTCTATTAGTATATTGATCCGTTCATTAGGATTTAAAGTGACAGCAGCCCAATTACCCTGCTGACGTCTGTGTCCTTAATTTTAATCAAACAACAAAAGACAGAAAATTACTCTTTACTAGATATAGTAGGATTAATCTATATTTAATTTATACACTGAAGAGTATGCAGTAATGTTTTACATTTGATTACTTTCTGTTGATAAAACTGTTAAACCAAGTGCTAAAAAATGCTATATTTGTCAAACTCTTAAGCTGTTCCTAATCTCCTCTAAGAAAGGGAATGGAATATATTGCACATTGTAAGCAAGTATTATTGACATCGGTGATCTGTATCAGCAGATGCTGCTTTCAGTGATTGGCCCCAAGAATCCTGATCGTAGCACCCTTTGGTCTGAACAGACAAATTGCATGTGAAAATCAGACTGAATTTTTGCAGTTTCCTGTGTTGTTCAAAATGAATTTTAGGCACAGTTATGTTGACATCAAACACAGCAGTATTAGTCAAAAAGGAAATGACTGAAGTTGTTGACAATACAACCACCAGTAAGTGGGCAAACGGTATAAAACGATAATTAGGGATGCATGATATATGGGCAACATGGCCGATAAATTATAATTTTTGATGTCATGATCCGATAAGAAATTATCCATGTATTCAAGCCGATAGATAATGTATTTCCTTCATATCAGCTGCGACACTTCAGATGCGCTATCCGCCATGATTGCTTTGAATTGCTTCAAATTTGATTGGAATCACTTCAAAAAGGAAAATGGTTATGTGCAGCGCAAGTCTAACATATAGGCTACATAAAATTATGAGAACACGACTGTAAAAGAACGTTGTGTTTCCGCACCTTTGTTGAGGGAAGAGCACGTCCATGGATTTGCACCATCATGACAAGCACAGTCAAGTTCGCTTGTGCATTCGCAGCCTTTTGTGCCATTGTAAATTATAATAATATATTTATTCTGTGTATATAATCTCATATAGGATGCGTTTGGTTGAGTTAATTAACGATGCAGTAAAGCGCTTCATTGTACTGGTCTTTAGGTTCAGCGTGCGCATTTCAAACAGCATTAATAACTACTGGGATTGTCATATACATTAATACTGTAATGAGATAATTTTTGTAATAAAATGTTGTGAATTCTCTGGGTTTAGATGTTTCAGCGCGCTGTTGTGGGAAGCGTCCACAACGCATTCTGACCAGCACAGTCAAGTTCGCTTATGCATTTGTCATTTTAAGCATATATAAGTCGCAGTATTAAGTTTATGTAGTATAAACATCTGATTCATCTCATATAGGATGAGTTTTGTTTCATTAATAACCCGCAGCGCTTCAGTGTACCAGGGATCATCTTCAGTGCATGCTTTCAAACAGGGGAAGATAGGAGATATAGGCCTTCTGACTACGTAAATCAGTTCACATGTGTGATTTTGTGCAAATATAAGTTGTAATTTATTTATTTTGTATAAATATATGATTGTTCTCATATGATGCGTTTAGTTGTTAATTTACTTCGTAATGCTTCCGTTTATGGTTGTTCATTCTCTTCAGCTTCAGCACGCGCTCTCAAACAGCAACGTTATTTGAAAGGCTAATATTAAAGATGTTTACTATTCCTGTAATATTAAACATATTTTTTTTTTTTAAAAAACACCAAAGCGTTATTTTTAATAACTAGCACTCTTATTGTTCTCACTCGTATTATTTTCATCAACAATAGGGTTTGATTAAAACCATTTCCTTATTGTCCGTGCGGAAGCTGTTTCATGCATGGCACATGCATTTTGAATCTTTATATGCAGTGTAAAATTATACAGAGTGTAAAATTAATTTGAAAAGGTAAGGAATCTTACACTGGCTCAAATAGGCTACTGTACTGTATAGGTTTAATTTTAGATATGGCTTTTAATGGTGAGCCTTTTATTTTTGTAATCAGGCTCTCAAAGTTTATTAATTTGTATTTAGATTTATCGGCCTATATATCGGTTATCGGCTTTCAAATATGAAGAATTATCGGTGTATATATAAAATTTTCATATCGGTGTATCCCTAATGATAATGTTGGTTTTTGGCATCAGCCCCGCCCATGGAGAACGGTGACTCAGAGATGGCAACAGATGACACCTGGGAGGAGAAAGGGAGTGAGCCCAGTGAGGCTGAGGCAGAACCAGGAGGCCCTGGAGGAGACGGGGGTCATCCTGAAGAAGACTCCCCTCAAGAGGAAGGAATGGAGGAAGAAGAAGTGCCAACACCTAAAGTACCCCCCACACAGCCAAATGCCCCCAAAAAGGAACATGTTAACGTGGTGTTTATTGGCCATGTCGGTTAGTATTTGCATATTGCATTTACATTATAGATTGATGCCAGAGTCCAACATCTCTGAAGCATGTTTTGATGGACTCTGAAGGTTTTAACTTTTTAATTTTTAATGAAATGAGACCAGATTTGTTTTAGATTTTCATCAATGTTTACCTTTAAAACCTTGCTTTTATTTGTTTATATATAGTTTTTTATTATTATTCTCTTATTTCCAGTCATGAATATAGCAGTGGTGAATTCTAAATTGGTGTTAAATTATAAAACATGATTGCACAGTAATTTCTTACCATTTCTTTACGGTTTATGTTAACTTTTTATCTTTAGCTTCCATTGAATTTTCTGTGAGTGAGTAGTTCCAGTAACTTTACAGGTTAATTTGTCTCATTTCCAGGAAGTTTTTGCACTTGGCTCTAAATTGGTTTGGATTTGTTGAATAACCACTTTATTATTAATCTGTTACCATCAAGGCAACTCAGTTCATGCATATCTCAGTATCATGGGGAACATTTTTAAAATGTCTTTGGAGAACAGTGAATTGGCCATCTTTATCTGTCCTGGCCTAACCCTTTCTTTTTCTTTTCTCGTATTCCTCCAGATGCTGGCAAGTCAACTATTGGAGGACAAATCATGTGAGTTGTTGATTTTGACACTGTTTAGCAGATATTGTTGGGTTTTCCATCCCCTGTTTCTGATAGCCCTGCCTTCTGCCCCTCCTCAACAGGTATTTAACAGGAATGGTAGACAAACGAACTCTGGAGAAGTATGAAAAAGAAGCCAAGGAGAAGAACAGGGAAACTTGGTAATTGGCTTAGTTGAGTTAATTTACCAGAACATCTGGTGGATAGTGGATAGTCAGATTCCCTTCAAACATGGCTGAAACATGTAACACCTCAGTACTTTTTGTACCTAGAGGTGGAGTGAATTTTTTTTTTTTTCATAGTAAATGTTTTTCTCAGGTACCTCTCTTGGGCTCTTGACACAAACCAGGAGGAAAGAGACAAAGGAAAGACTGTGGAAGTCGGACGTGCGTACTTCGAGACCGAGAAAAAGCACTTTACCATTCTGGATGCACCAGGCCACAAAAGCTTTGTTCCCAACATGATTGGAGGTGCTTCACAGGCTGATTTGGCAGTGCTGGTGAGCCATAATGTTGAATAGGCACTCAAGGACTGCCATGAGACATATCCATTCATGCTACCTACAGTTTAGAAAATCCATGGAAAAACCCTTTCCACTGCTGAGCTCTGTGAGCAGGGCGGATGTGGTTATGACACAGTAGAGGGTGCTGTTGGACTACAGATGTCTGACTCGAAAGGCTTTGACTGCAGAAACTGCTGTTTTTGTTTTTTCCCCTTTTTACTTCAGTCCCTGTATTAATTGTCATTATTTCTCTCTGAAGGTAATCTCTGCAAGGAAAGGAGAGTTTGAAACAGGCTTTGAGAAAGGAGGCCAGACGCGAGAGCATGCCATGTTGGCCAAAACTGCTGGAGTAAAACATTTGATTGTACTTGTAAACAAAATGGATGACCCGACAGTCAACTGGAGTCTGGAGAGGTGAGTGAATGGGCATTTGTACACAGAAGCTATTGTCATTGTATATTACTTTGTTTTATTCCTTTTGTAACCAAAAATGCTATTGAGTGTGTTCATTCATTTTATTAACTGTTTGCACATAGGTACGAAGAATGTAAGGAGAAACTTGTTCCATTTTTGAAGAAAGTTGGGTTTAACCCCAGGAAGGATGTTCATTTCATGCCATGTTCGGGACTTACTGGGGCCAACCTAAAGGAGCCGGCAGAATACTGCCCGTGGTATACGTAAGTGTGCTGAGCTTGCTAATGATTAATTTTTTTTTTGTTAGAAAGCTTTGACTATTATGTAAAATTGTTTGAAGTGTAATATAAAAATACATTAAATCAGTGGTTCTTAACCTTTCTGACTCCAAAGGCCCCTTTTTGTTAAAGAAGTAGTGTTGCACGATATACCGGTACTAGAAAAATATTGCGATACTCTGCTATTAAAAACGGCCTTTCAGACATGCGATTGCGATTCAGTTCTCTTTTTTTGTGGATTGTTGGATTTTTTTTTTTTTATGGATATTTTTGATGGTCAAAAATATGTAAAAATGCATGTTCTGGTGAGTATTCAGGTAAACAGTCGGGTATGTCTTTAGTGAACGTATACAGAGTTGAGTAAGAAATTGAATGTGTTCCAATGAACTTGACTGAATGACTTTAATTTATTTGTTAGGAATCAGTGCATAGTTAATTTATAGAGTGAAGACTAAGTAGTTTTTTTTAATATTTAATTTAATTTCTTTCTTGAATACTTCTGTTAAACTGGCCAGGTGAGATTTTTATTTTTTTTTTTATAAAAACAATAAATGGCAAGTTCTGTCATATTATTCAATTACTTTTGCTCTGGTATCATATTGAAGTCATATTTTTGCTATGGTGACAACACTAACTTGAAGGCCATCCCATCTAAGCTGATATGTACTTCTGAGTATCCCTGATTAATAAACTCAAAAATGTCGATGTAATGCATTTTGTTTTATGTTGTGCTATAGTTAATTAATTTGAATTACTGTTATTTACAATTAGTCTTATTTGGGACTCCCTGGAAGTTTGTTGAGAGCTCCTAGTTGGCCCTGGGCCCCCTGGTTAAAAACCACTGCAATAAAAAGTGCATGGATATTGCGTCTCGCTGTATTTGTGAATTTTTTTTTTTTTTTTTACTATTGACAGAGGATTACCATTCATTCCACATCTGGATAGTTTGCCAAACTTCAACAGATCAAGTGACGGACCAGTCAGGTTACCAATTGTAGACAAATATAAGGTAAGTACACTTTACTTTGAATGTGTTCTAGTCTTCATAAAGTGTTCTTTGACAACAAAATATAAACATTTGGGGGAGGGAATACATTTTTTTTTTTCTTCATTTATGAATTATTTTGCACTGAATTTCTTTGTATGAATGCTTTGACAAAGTTCATATATCATCCATGGATGTCTTTTGCACTGCACTTTTTATTTTTAAAAATGCTTATGGTGTGTTTTTGCAGGACATGGGCACTGTGGTGTTGGGGAAATTGGAGTCGGGATCAATCAGTAAAGCTCAGCAACTTGTGATGATGCCCAACAGGGTAAGCTTGTGGTAACAAAACACTTTAAAACGTCAGGTTTTATAGCAGGAATTGGCTGAATGACGTATCAGTGCCTGCCTTAACTGTGTGCAGCACACTGTGGAGGTGCTGAGTCTGCTTTCTGATGATGTTGAAACCGATGATGCCGGACCGGGAGAGAACTTGAAGTTGCGACTCAAAGGCATTGAGGAGGAGGAGATCCTGCCGGGTTTCATCCTCTGCAATGCTGAGAACCTTTGCCACACTGGGCGCACTTTTGATGCCCAGGTCAGTGAAAACTCATTAAACTTACTGTAATTAAAGTATATTTGATTACCCAATTTTCTTTGTTTTGCTTTGCAATTCTACATATTAATTGTACTTTTGTCTCTGCCTTTTTCAGATAGTCATCATTGAACACAAGTCAATCATCTGCCCAGGTTACAACGCAGTTCTTCATATCCACACCTGCATTGAAGAAGTGCAAATTACGGTAATGGTTACAAAAGTTACTCCACTTTTAAGTTCTTAAACTGACTTGTGCGGATTCTTCTTTTTTTGGTGTAAATCTGTGCTTGTAATCCTGCTGACTTTAGCTCGAGTGAGTGCCCTTATTTACAGCTAGTTTTTTATCAACGTGGTTTTAATGTGCATCTGGCCCCTTTACAGGCCTTAATCTGTCTGGTAGACAAAAAGACGGGGGACAAGAGCAAAACACGACCCCGCTTTGTCAAACAGGACCAGGTATGCATTGCTCGTCTGAGAACAGCTGGGACCATCTGCCTTGAGACCTTCAAAGATTTCCCTCAGATGGGACGCTTCACCTTACGAGATGAAGGTGAGTGGACGTTTTCGTCAGATATGACTAACTTGTCTTTAACGATTTGTAGTTTTCTGTCTGTTCTGTGAAATATTTACGTTTCTTTGTATTTCAGGGAAAACCATTGCCATTGGAAAAGTGTTGAAACTTGTTGCTGAGAAGGACTGAAAAGAAAGATTGATGGTTCTGAAACAACTGACCAAGGCGGAGGTAGATGCTGTTTCAGCCGCAGCACACTTCATAGCCCTCCTGTTCTTTCTTCCCTCTGCCTCCTGAAGACCAGCTTAAAAAAACTTCTCTTAAAGAAATCTGTTTTTAAGCAAATGAAAATGAAATCAAGTCCACATGTGTCAGCTTTCTCATATTGAGAGCTCAGCGATGCCATTGTTTTAGGTTCTCCCCCATGACCTGTTCCTCATCAATCTGCACATGTTAAATGGCAAGAGATCTAGCTCTCTTCCAAACTTTTTTTTTTTTTATATAATTTTTCTTTTGCTACCATCAGAGAAATATAATGGCAGCATATACAGTAAACTTATGTGGACCAAGATTTGCTTGTTGACATAAAATGATTTATGAGCAGTAAAGTTTGAATGATTAACCAATTGAAACCAAAATGTTAATATCTTGGTTGTACATGTCTCCCATTGCTTATTCCCATTTTGGTTTCTGTTCACAACGTTCTTGCAAAGTGCATGAGCGTGTTCACGTTATTAAAGTATCTTCTGACAATAAAATATAAAATTGGGGAAAAAATTTTATTGATTTTTTTTTTTTTTTCATAAGATGTTTGGTGCTATATATCTGAATTTCTTTTATTTATATATATATATATATATATATGTATGTATATGTATATGTATATATATAATGTATATGTATGTATATGTATATATATATGTGTGATGGAAATATTTGACACATCTCTGCGTTGTTAATTCAGGATAAGGATGTTTTGGTAAAGTTTTGTCTTGTTAAAAAAAGTATCTTGTTAAAGAAAAAATATATATAATTTAAAAAAAAATATATATATATATATATATATAAAATTAAATAAATAAATAAATATAAATATAAAACTTTTATTTTTAATATTCATTTTTAATTTGGATTCCATCTATTTCATCAAAATCAGAGATCCTGAGCACTATGCATTACTAAATCCTATATCACTTAATACCTTGTGTGTTCAAGCTACAATGACATTTTTAGTGTTTGTAGATGGTATCATTCGCATGTCTTGTAACTTATCAACTATGTTTAGCCCTTTGCTTAAAGTGGATGCAACGTGTCTTTTGCACAACTGTTCTGAGACCCAAATAGGGCAGTGTAGTCCTGCTCCAGATGTTCATACTGACGCACCCACAGGGAGTGGCTTTCCCTCCACTGTATTTTGTGGATAAATACAGTAACTGGCAGGCAGAAGTGGAACAAGAGCTTCTGTATAATCATTGGGCTTTCAGCTTTCTGAGTAAGTGTACTTCCCTTTTTTTAATTTTGATGTTTATAGTGTTAGTTGCTGAAATTAAATTATTTTAGTATGAAAGTAATGTTTATAGTAAAAAAAGTTATGTTTATTTTGAGTTCATATCGACGGCTTTGTATTTCTGTAGATGAAGATGCACTCCAACATATCTTCTGTCCGGACTGAGACTGATGAAGCTGGTTCATACCCTAAAAAGATTTCCCAAAAAGGAGTGAAATGTGGATGGAGTCACTTTCAAAAGCCAGCCCTGGCCATCTTCATTGGGAGTCTTCTCTTTGGCACAGGCACTGTATTGTCCTTGTTGTACTTTATCCAGGTGGGCAATGTGCCCTATTTAGTAGGACCTATATTCTTGTCTGTGGGTCTGATGTTTTTGGTCACTGGACTTGTCTGGGTGCCGGTCATTAAACAGAAGATGGTCCATACAGCTATGACCCAAATGAGCCATGGCAGACCTCTGCTACCTGAGCAAGGAATTCATGCACAGTCCTGTGTTACCATTTCATAGACATAGACTTTAAGAGTTTTATTTATGGGATGGCATTTATATTGTGAAATAAGAAATGTATTTTGTTTGTGTGCAACCAATATATGTGTCTCCTGTTATAAGGGCTTTATTTATTTTTATTGTGTTCCTAGCAAATCCCTACAACTGGATTAAAATGGCTTCAAATGCTCACCGCTGATGTCACCAGAGGTCAGAATTAATTTAGCTCATACTGAATAGTAGGGGCACACAGAATACTGAAAAAGCACAAATATGTAGGTCAGCTCAAGGAAAAGCCTTTAGATTAAAAACGCGATGCACTGTTTTACCTTCCTTTTTTTCTGATTCATTCATTTATTGGTTATGATTTGATGCATTCAATTATTGAACATAGTTATTTTTAGAATATTGTTATAGCTTAATGTTAAGCACAAACTTCGTTGCCATAACTATTTGTGTATCTGACATTTTTCCTAGGTTACGTTCTCACTTAGTTTTAGGAAATTGTACTAACAATTACGCATGATTCATGAACTAAGCTGTTTTTTTTTTTGTTTTGTTAATTTGACTAATTTGGGGACACCTAAATTTCATCTATATTACCGATCTGCCCGCATTGACACTATATGATACTTGAAATTAGCTGGATAACATCACTGTTTCACCAGAACGGCTGTACAAATTCTGTTGCATTATTTTCCTGTTAACAATGTGAAGCTGCTTTGAAACAATTGTTAAAAGCGCTATATAAATAAAGGTGATTTGATTGATTTGATACCCGGTTCACAAAACGATTCTTTCACGAATATGACCGAATCGGTTTGAGCGGTCTACGGTTCACCGACTCATTGAACCGAGAACCATTTGTTAAGAGCAACTGAGGATTGGGCAAAAAGTTATTCTGAGTAGCAGACATTTTTATAAATAAAACGCATTGCAAATATGTTCACGACATAATTGTATGACAGCTCTGTCAACACGTGCAAACATTTGTTTTCATGCATGACATGGTTCTAAATGGTTTATAAGAGCGGAATCATGGCTGCTAACTGAACTGGCATATGAAATTACAATTATTGAAAAAATGTAATATTGCGAGCTTACAATGAATTACGTGTCGGAAGTAATTGCCGTGTCGGAATGTAAGATATCACGTGACGTAATTTACGCAATGGCGTAAAAGAATAACTAAACGAATTGTCTGAACATCTATGCAATGAAACTTCTAATCCCTACAGTCAATAATTAATATTTTAAAGGTTTCGTGCAGTATTCAGCGCCTTCTAGTGTCCGATGAAGATAAGGGAGGGTCGCTTGAAACAAACGTAACCAAACAACCAACCGATGTCTTGCAAAATGATGCATCATTACAAATCGACCAATCAGAAGCAGGCATGAAACAAACCACGAGCTGCGAGTTTTTACACAACAGAAGGGAGAATCCTATTGTCACGAGTGTAACGTGCTAGAAAACCATTTGTACAGTTATTTTACTCTCAAGAATCTTAACCATAGTTTTTCTTTCAGCTCAATATTTTTCGCACGGGAAATAGATATTTGGAAGAAAACAACTTTGAGCATTACCCGGAGGTAAGTTGCTAGCTAGCGTAATGGCTCTTGATAATGGTAATAGTTTCATCAGTATGACCAAGTTATGAGATGTGTTAGTTATCTAAAACGCTCGTCAACATACTCTTAATAATACCGTTATTATAATATACAACAATTTAATTTAATTTACGTCAACATCTTCTTCATCCGTTGTTGAAGTAAAGTTAGCTTCTATCAGCGCATGAATCCGCCGACAGTTAAAAAAAACTTTGAGTGGCTGGTTTGCTTGTTAGCAAGCTAGCAAAGAAGACTGCAGTCTTTACATGTTGATAGAGATCCACTAAGAGTGTTTACTCTAGCTTAACATTGTATAGGAAACATGACTGCATACCACTTTATTACATCGTCTTTAGTAGAGATTTTTTTTTTTTGTTGTCGTTAGCTTAGCTTGGTTTGTAAATCCTTGAAGTCTTCAGGTAGTCAGTAAAAGCTGTGTCTCATTTCGAAGGCTGCGTCCTCCGGAGTCGCATTTGTCAGCTGCATACGTCTGCTTAATTTCAGTAAACTGACCGACCACTACATAACAAAATCATTAAGAATTTACAACAATTTATGCTTCACTAGAAATAACGGTCAATTTTATAATGGTTACTGTTTTGAAATAAGACATCCTTTATGACGTATGCGGCCGACAAATGCGACCTCCGGAGGAAGCAGTCTTCGAAATAAGACAAGCTTCTGTCACACAGTCTTTGAATACAGAAATATTGTTACTATTAAAAATGGTAGAGTGACAGTGAATTATACACCTGGGGGGAAATATCTCTAGTTTTTCAAAATCATCACAAGACACGCCCTTCCTCTTCTGTTTTTTTCTTGCTATTACAATAAACTGCGACTCATACAAGTGGATACTATTTCAATGGTTAAAACAGCTTTGTCTAGTCTCTGTGTGCATAGTTTATGTACATAGTGCTCATGTCTTATTATTTGTATTAATATCATTATATTATTTTTGCTCTTTTAACATGCTTTTGGCTGACCACATGATTAGACCGATTGTTGACCATTTTAACATGACACATTTGTAACTGTGTGTGTGTAATAATGTGTGTGTATATGTATATTAATGGTTATTATTTTGCCAGTAATCCAGACTGAACAGCAATGAGTGAGCCTGAACCAGCAACATTTGCATCTGTTGAACAAGAGAGGGACTACTGGAAGGAGCAGGCTACCAAATACCAGCAGAGGTACTTCAGTGTTTTTTAAATTTTTTTATATTACTATTCAAACTGACATTTGATCTACAATGGACATAAAGTAAATTAAGGAAAAGTAAGGCAGTTTTGCAGTGCACAGGTTTGTTGCTAATCACATCGAATACTATAAGATTTTGCTTTACAAACCACGTTAATTTTATTGAATCACTGTGTGTTCAGGGCTGAGGAGGCGCAGGAGGAGCTGCAGGAGTTTCAGCAGATGAGTCGAGACTATGAGGTGGAGCTGGAGGCAGAGCTGAAGCAGTGTGATGCCCGTAACCGAGAACTCCTTACAGCCAACAACAGACTCCGCATGGAATTAGAAAACTACAAGGTACCGTGGAGCATCATAGACACATGGTCAATACATTGCTCTTTTAGAAGATTTACAGTAAACAACAATCTTTAAAGATCTGCACCGAGTGATTTAAAAAATTATCGGTCCATGGTAAATGGAAAATTTGTCCAAGTCACACCTTAACAGTTTGCAAGCCTGAAATAGCTGTCATTGTTGTAAAAGTTGGCTCTTATTAGTGGTGCTTGTTTTCGTAATGCTTCAAATAGATCTATTTATTAGCTCAAACCACATTGAACAACAATAATAAGCTTTAAACTGAATTGCTTTCTTCTGTCCCTTTTGGATGGGCTGTGCCATTGATGCCTCATAAAGCACATTGATAGAGTTGTATCTGTAATATTTGAATACAAATTGTATTATCGATAACTGACTCCCTTTCATAAGCATATAACCACAGATAAAAAAAAGCCATTTACATCTTCTTTGACAGCATGTACATCCAGAATGTCTGTGTCTGTCCACCCCACCAGTATTTAGTGAATAAACAATCACACATTCACAGACAAACAACAGAGATCCGATTCAGGATGAGGAAAGCAGCTGATGCTTATTTCTGCAGCAGTGTCTGGAGGCCATGGAGGCTCACTCATGATTTTACTTGACGCTTATTGCAGAAACATGGTTGTAAAACCATATTGCTTTGATTGTTGATTGGGTTTCAGTCAAATTACATCACATGCCAGTTAATTAATCTGAAGTAATCGTCTTTATATGAATATTTGCTGAGAAAAGCCCCCAAATGTTGATAATTTAAAGACATCATATTGTAATGATTTCTGAAGGATCATGTGACACTGAAGATGGGAGCAATGATGCTGTAAATTCAGCTTTGACATCACTGCAATAAATAATTTAAAAAATATATATTTAAATAGAAACATTGTTTTAAATTGCTATATTTCACAATATTATTGTTTTTACTGTATTTTTGATCAAATCAATACAGCCTTGGTGAGCATGTGACACTTGTGACAAAAAGTATTTTGTTAAAACTACAATGCAATTTTCTTTATCTCAACAAATGTCTGTTTTATCTCCTCTTGTGTGGTCTTTTGTCGTATCTGCTAACAGGAGAAGTATGAAACGCAACATTCGGAGGCAGTCAGGCAGATCTCGACTCTAGAAGGAGACCTGGCAGAGACCACAGCCATCAAGGACCAACTGCACAAGTATATCCGTGAGTTAGAGCAGGCTAATGATGACCTGGAAAGAGCTAAGAGGTGTGTTCATTGCTTTTGCAAGTAAAAAATAATTATAATCGGTTATACATTCATGATTTTAACAATTTATTCCTAAAATCCTGCTCCTACAGGGCTACTATAATGTCACTTGAGGACTTTGAGCAGAGAATGAATCATGTTATAGAGAGGAACGCCTTCCTTGAGAGCGAGCTTGATGAAAAAGAGAATCTTCTAGAATCAGTACAGAGATTAAAAGACGAAGCCAGAGGTAAATGCAATGGAAACCTGTATGTATATGCACCATTCACCCTCAACTGAGGAACTTCTTTGATAGTCTGTAGTATAAACACCTGATTTGTAGTCATCTGTCTCAGATTCAGTGTTTGTGAGCTGATTGTGTATGCTGCCTTTCTCCTTGGGCAGATTTAAGACAGGAGCTGGCTGTTCAGCAGAAACAGGAGCGCAAGCCATCGATAAGCCTCTGTAAAGATGCAGAGAAGCCAGAGGCTACACCCACAAGATCCTCCTCTGTTGTTAACTCCGCCCTCCCATCGCTTCTCACCACACCCTCTAGACCTCCAGGCTCAGGGAGTGCATTCAACACCCCCTCGGCTTCCTATAGCAGAAGTGAGCTCAAACACAGCATTCACACTAATAAACTAACAATTACGAGTTAAGATGTTAAAGTTAAAATTGTTCCTCTCATGTCCAGTTGAAGGTCTGACTGGAACTCCCCTTACCACATCTGCACGGATATCTGCCCTCAACATTGTTGGAGAGTTGTTGCGGAAAGTTGGGGTGAGTCCAGCTGTAACTGTGGACATTATATCACCTATTAATACACCCTCTTTCAGCTGAGGGGTGTCTGTAGTTTTGATAAGCTTGCTTTGTTTTTGTTTCAGAACCTCGAATCAAAGCTGGCATCATGCAGAGAGTTGCACATCCATGAGAAAACACCCAGCCGTGCAGCAGTCGGCCAGAGTACACCAAGCATTTCACGGGAAACCTCAGAAATCCCATCCAACACAAATGGCCTGTATGATAAGTCTCATAGTCTCACTATTAATCTCCATAATCGACCAGAATTATATAGATTGTGCCATGTCTGGCTTGTTTGTAATACTTTTTCTTATTTCTGTGTGTCTTGCAGGATGGTGAAACGGTTGGACTTTGGAACAGGATCCAAGATAATGCTCTGAATAAAGTGCACGAGCGTGTTTTTCGTTCCCATATCATTAGGAAAACCAGTATTCCCAATACATTAATATGAAAATGCTTTATATTCAGGAGATGAAGCATACCTTTATGCCTCAAGTCTTCCTCTATCTGAGAAGGGTTCTGCTTTTACATTCATATCAACCCTGTTATTGTGTCTATAATAACTGTTCACCAGCTCTGTGGCCTGTGGGCTGAAACTGCTACCTGTTGTTTTGCTGTTGTGTTGGAGATTTGCATTGTGTTTTGCAGATGTACTAACCCTTAATTTCACACTGTTTGTTTTTTTATTTTTGTTTGTGTTGTTTTTAGGTATCTAATGATTATAGCAGTTTTGTATTGTATAATCTGCACTGTAATCTTGATTTGCTCTTTTGGGGACCATAAATTGGGAGACTGTTTAAAGTGACTGAAAGTGAGTCTGTAGATTCACATCTGCAACCCCATTATATTTGGCACTAAACTACTGATCAATTTCCAGTGAAATATCTACTGCACATACTTATTTTTGGTCACTGGACTGGAGCAATGTTGACAGCAGTTTTTTTTTTTATTTTAGTTTTTTTATGCAGAAATGCCAGTTTTTTTGTTTGTTTGTATTTTTTAGAAACTAGCATTTTGATGAAATATGAGTTTGTTACTAATGGAATATCATGTCTTTTGTGTTGAGAGTTGCAAAGTATGTTACAAGAAGGTTGAAGAGATGTGAGCTGAAGCTGCTGATGTAAGTAACCTACAGTAGCTGGAGTGTTTATGCATAATGAAAACCTTTTTATTTCTAGTAATAGCTATTGGAACTCCTCATTTGAAATGTCAGTGCCATCTTTGAATTCAAAGAATTCTTTTTTTTCCCTTCTCTACATTACTGGAGTGTAGTTGCTATAATATCATGCACTGAACTTGAATTTAATGTGCCTTAATTTTGTGGCCATAATAAGCTTTGCCTCAAAGTTAACTTGTGTATTGGGGAACTTATTAGTCCGAAAGAGCTTCTCTCGCTATTCTTCCCAATGTATTAATTCTCTGATATTTCAGGGATTCCGGGATGAAGAGAAATTGAATTCTGAGAGGAGTTTAATCCCTTAGTTTTTGCATTTCTCTCATTTTTGAGTTGTAGTTTTCAAGCAATATGAATACTTCAGTGAAGGGTACAGATATTTTTATGTTAAAAATAGAAATGTAAGGAAGAACTGATACATTATACATATCCACTTTGCCTAGAGGTACTAATGAACTGAACAATTAAAGAAAATTATAGAACAATTAGAGAATGATGGTTGATTAGAAGATTTAGCACACTTTATTGCACCATCTCAGGGCCTCGTGTAAGCAATAACCTCAGTAAAGCTATCATTACTGTCCAAATTCTGTATTCGTCTCTATATGCACAAGGCATGCACAATTGCCACTTATATATTTGTCAACATGGGTTTTCTTTGCTATTAATGAATCTAAACATCTGCAATATCCATGCATTCCTCAGCAAAGGCAATGCTTAGTTTATTCTGTCTGTAAAACCATTTTATTGTTGGTTAATCCATAACCTACAAAATAAATGTCTAGTTAACAGGACTGATTATTTGACTCTTTCTTTACAGAAATGCTACAGCAAGGATAGAGCTCTTGGTTCTAGTCTTTTTTCCCCCTTTGATGCAGAATTAATTCTCATAAAATAAGGCACACAACAGTATATGTAGATGCAGAAAAAGCTATTTAGGTAAACAAAAGTGCCTTGTACACATTTTAATATGTGTTTTAATACATATTTTAATTTCTAAATAAAGAATTTTTAAAATGTTTTTAAAGCATCCCTTAAAGGACTAGTTTGCCAATTTTTGTCCAGATTTGCATTGTTACAATGTCTGTAGTAAATGTAAATGGACAATGTGTACTCTTTCTCTATGTTACCTGCACCCAGATATCCCTATTTATTTGTCAGCAGCAACACTAGAAGTTTGCATGTTGCACAGATTTGAACCTTCAACTGTTTCTACTGCATAGAGAGCCCATGTTGCCAGCTGTGAATTACCCCTTTAATGCTTAAAACATAGAACTTAACCATGGTACAGTGTGGTATCACCTTTTGATAACACTTTGTGGTATTTTGGTACTTAAGCACCATAGTATATACTATGGTACTCAAGGGTTAATTAAATGTATTGTTATTATACATGGAGGTGGTACCATGGTATTTTGTTAGTGATATCTGGTTGCTGGTTCTACACACCCCATTAGAGTTAGTCAGTTTTTAAATTAGTGAAGAACAGAAGTACCAAATATCCTTTTTAGGAGATAGTCAAGATTAGTATAAATTATAAGCATAAATTATCATTTAAAAAAAGTCAACAACAACAAAAAAGATAGTGAGAGACTTTGAGAATGATTTCTTTAGTTGTCATCCTGGGAGCCATTGATTGGTTCCATTTGAGGTTCCTCAGGTTGATCCACAGGAGTAGCAGAAGTACCCCCATCTTCTGGGACCTCAGAGGTTTCCATCATGCTCCTGCGTGTTTTTCTGAAGCTCCCGCCTCCACTACGCCTTAATGGACTGCTGAAAGATGAGTCACTGCCACGCCTGAGGAACATATGAGGAGATAAGAAACCACACATATCCAAACATACCTCTTTCAAGTGTGCAAACCTACGTCTCTGAATGTGCATTACTGCAGAACACAAGACGGAGGATGTCAAAGAATGGAATTCTGGCTTCACATACATTACAGAAAGGGGTCACTGCTGAACAACCTGAGTTTGCTCCTGAGTGAAGACACTTCTCTGCTCAGGGCATTATTGGCCTCGATGGCCTCGTTCAGCTCTTTCTGAAGTTTACGACGTGCAGCAGTGGCACGCTGAGACTCCTCGTCGCTCTCCTCCACCTGCATCTTCAGTTGCCTCGATCGAAGATTGGCTTTCTCAACCTACAATATGTTGTCGAAATGAGTTGTCAGTGTCCTGAGGAAAACATAGGATCTCAATTGCTTTACATGAATCTTTCATACCTGATCCTTATACTGCTCCGTCTGTTTTCGTTCATCCTCTATCTGATTCATCAGTTCCTTTAGTTTCTTGTCCTTCTGCCGCATGGCCTTGGCAATCGCTTGCCTCTCCCTGGTGAAGAAACTAGTTGAAAATCCACCTGTCTTTACAGCCAAATCCACATTAACACAGATGATCTCACCTGCTCTCATGGTCCAGTTGGTCCTCCATTTGCTGTAACTTGGTGTCTAGTACAGCTACAGAGGCCCGTTGCTTGGACTTGATCTCTCCCTCCATCTCCAGCAGCTTGGCCCTCAGCTCTTTGTTCTGCCTCTCCATCTGCTGCCAGCCACTCTCATTCCTCTGAGCATTGGAGCGTTCAATTTGCAGCTCATTTGTCAGTTGATCCACCTATAGATAAAAATGATCTGTGGTATGATATCACCTTGAAAGAACACCTTCACTACAGCATCCAAGTGGATGAATGGCACAATATCCCAGTTACCTCCTGCACACTTCTCCGCAGTCTTTCACTGAGGGTCTCCGTGTTTGCCTGTTCCTCATCAAGCTCCTCTTCCAACTGTTGGATCTTGGCTTCCAGTCGACGTCTCTCATCAGACATGCAGGATCTATCAGTGGACAATAATTGGATATGGTGGTGTTCAGTTTAAGCTTAATTTTTCAACTTTTGCAAATACTAATTCCCAACTTACTTTCCAAATGAGCCGCTTGCTATCTCCCCTGCCATCTCATCTCTCTCTCGTTCAGCTTGTTTGCGAGCTCTTTCTGCTGTAGCCAGTTCCTACAAAGACATTCATTGACATTACAGTTGTATGGCAAGATATTTAACTCATTTCCATCAACCATTTGATATCATGTATACCTCATGTAACTGTAAGATTTCTGCCTCCATGGCTCTGGCCTTTCTTTCAGATTCTCTAGCATCAGAAAGAACCTCCTTGTGGGACGCTCGCGCATCTTCCAGCTCCCTCTGGGAATCTTTCATCTGCGTCTGTCATGGGGAAGATAACTAACATAGATGAATGTTGATAAAGGCTTAGGAAAATAAAATAATTTTAAGGTTTGACCCTCTGACCTGAGTCTTGCGGAGTTGTTTAATGGCCTCTTCCCTGGCCCTGCTGATTGCGTCAACTTGGTCTTCAAGGTCCTGCAAATCCCCCTCGAGTTTCTTCTTGGCAGCTGCCAGTGAAGTTCTCATCTTCTGCTCATCTTCTAGCTCAGTCTCAAGCTCACGTACCTGTGTGCCAAGTGGGAATATATAAGAGAATAATTGCTATTGCTGATTGGAAGAGGGTAAGGAGTCTAGTAGAAGTGCCATGCAGTTCAGATTCAGGAAGATCTACAATCTTCACCTGCTTAAGCAGTTGTTTCCTCTTCTCTTCACTTTGCTCCTCTCTGCCCTGCAGGTCTCTTTGAAATTGGACTTTGAGGGCCTGCATATTGACTTCCAGATGGAGTTTAGCATCCTCTGCAGTCTGTAATTCATCCTCAAGTTCCTCCATCTGAATTGTCATCTCTTCCACTTGAGCTTCCAATCCACGCTTGGCCTTCTCCAACTCATGTACCTTTCATAGTTTTTTTTTTATATGCAACATTTAGTAATCTAATTTCAGACAACAGCATCTCATAAGTTGACTAAGAACTACTGTCCAACTTTCATGCTACTATAAAACACAACTCACATTTCTGCCCACATCATCCTTTGAACTGATCAGATCTTCCATCTCAGTACGAAGTGCCTTATTAAGTTTCTCCAATTCTCTTAAGGAACCCTGGCATTCTTCCAGTGCTCGAGTCAGGGCCAAACATTTGGTCTCCTTCTCCCGTGCCTCTGCCTCTGCACAATCACGCTCCTGAGCATACTTGTTGGAGATGGTCTTCTCATCAGAAAGCATCTTAATGAGGAAAAAACAAAACAAAAAAAACTGAGTAGCAGTAATTTTGTTGAAGAAATTAGGAAAAATTAGTTAAAACAAAGAACCTGGTCAAATTTCCGTTGTTTCTTCTCTAGATTTGAAACCAGCTGTCTCTGGTTGTCCAGGTCCACCAGCACATCCTCCAACTCTTGCTGAAGATGATTCTTGGTCTTCTCCAGCTTGTCATAGGTTGCAGTTTTCTCTTCGAGCTCTCCATTTGTGGCATCCAGATCCCTCTGTAGTCGTCTCTTGCTTTCTTCAAGCATTTGGAAATTGCTGGAGTACTCATCTAACTTCTTTTTTGAATCTGACAACTATAGTAGAAACAAACTTATTTAAACCTTCATTTGTACTTTTTTTTTTTTTTTTTGGTCATTCACTGAGGTGCTTCATGAAATTATCTTGCAATTGTGAGAGACTGACCTGTGTGTTAAGGCCAGAGACCTGTCTCTCCACGTTCCTTCTGGCTTCTGCCTCTTCCTCCATTTGTTCCAGCAGACTGTTCCGTTCATCCTCCATTTGACGTAGCCGAGTGGAAAAATTAAGTTTTTGACGGGTCTCCTCACCAAGTAACTCCTAAAAAGGCAGACAACTTAAAAGAGTCAAGTGCTTCTCAAAATAGGTATCACAGCTTGATGGCTTTCACAGTTCTTTAGATTGGGGCTTTTTTAAACTCTAATTATGATGATCCCCTTCCTAAAATATAAAGGCAACTTTAAGTGAAAAATAAAAATATTATAAATGTGTAAAATATTATCTTAGTTATCTTATCTGATAATAAAATAAAACAAGCACAAAGAATGTAATATATTTATCACAATTATTTTAATTATCATCATCAACATCATTATTATTATTATTTATTTTTTTATTTATTTTCCAATGACCCCTAGCACACCCCATGCACCCCCTTGGTTTACCCCATTTTGAAAACCCTGCTTTAGAGTATATAATACCTGTGTATCTTGGAGCTGTGAGTTGAGGCTGGCAACATCTTTACTCAGCTTGATATTCTTGCTCTCCGACTCATTGAGGATGCTATTCACATTGTTATACTCGATCTGAGAGATTTTACAAAAGACATCCATCAACCAGGTATTTCTGTACAGAAACCTTGCATTGTTTCTATAGTAACATTTTGAAAGTGTTTATTCAGAGAATGTAAAACGCACAGTCAGTTTAGACACTGCATCTCCAAGCTCTTCCCTCTTCCTCTCACTGTCATTGAAGTGAGTCTGAAGGTCAGCAAGCTGGGATTCCACCTTCTTCTTCTTCTGTTCCACATCCTGCTTTGCATTGCTCAGCGAGCGAAGGTCTCCATTCAGGTCTACAACCTCCTTCTCTATGGCCTGTTTCGCCTTCTCCAGACTGGCCTTGGCCTGTGTTTCCGGTTCAGTTTTAGAAATAGAAATGTATTTACTTTTTGTATCCTTTTTAAAACACTTATATCCAAAGGACTTACAAATGAAGAAACCAATATTAGATAGAAAAGAATATTGAAAGGAGCCAACAATGTTAAAGGAACCAAAACAGTTATTGCATGTCCACTGAAATGTTCTTTTGTTATATGTTGGTGTTGAGCAGTTTTCTTACCCGTTTTGATTGCTCTAGCTGTTGACTAAGTTCATTAACAGCCTGAGCATGTTTTTGTTTCATTTCTTGCACTTGAGCCTCATGGCTTCGGCCTTCATCTTCTATCAACTTTTTCAGCATGGCCACCTCCTGCTCTCTTTTAGCCCTGTCCAAGAAAGAGACCAATATACTAAGAAAGAGTCTAAGATATCTTGACTTGTAACTGGTAAAAAGCCCATCAATGACTATTTGAAAGTTACATATTTAAATAATCACCGTAGCTCTTGTTGCACCGCTGTGGTGTCTAGTGTGTCCTCCAGTTCAGTCCTCAAGGCCGACAGCTCTTCTTCCAGCTCCTTTCTGGCCTTTTCTGACTTCCTACAAGCCTCCTGTTCAGCATCAAGTTCATCTTGAAGCTCTGCAACAAATCCTTCCATTTCCTGGATCTTTTTCAGAGCATTGCTCTTCTGAGCTGATTCTTCTTCCACGCTGGTCAATATACAGATGGTATGGTTACAATTTACAATGAGCAGTGAAGCAATGTCTTTAAACAGTTATGTGTGATGTGAGTAACAATATACCATGCCTGAAGTTCCTGAATTTCCCCTTCACTTCTGGCTTGTTGCGTCATGAGCTCTGCTATCTGGGTCTGCAGCCCCTTTAGTTGTTCCTGTACATCATTATATTCAGTCTCCAGTTTACGTTTGGCTTTCTCTACATCCTGTCGACTCTTCTCTTCCTTCTTCATTCGAACTGCACAGACACACAAAATACTGCTTCTCAGTGTTTACTACATTATTTGATTTGACTGTAGATTCAAAAGTGACAATGAAAAACCTTCAAGATCTGAAATCATAGATTCATGTTTAGCCTTCAGTTTAGTCAAATTTTTGGATTTTTCTTCCTCCTCAGCAAGGTTGGAGCAAAAGTCAGCTAACCGATCCTCCAACTGTTGCTTCTCCTAAATACACAAAAGCAGCAGCCATATTACTCAGATCTGATATTTGTTTTCCTCAACAAAAAAAAAGAATGACAATGATCCAAATAAATCTATCTTGTGGTCAAACCTTGTGCAACTTGCTGTTTTGATCCTCCACAATGAGGAGATCTTCCTCAAGTTTCTTAATCTTCCCCTCCGCAGCGCCACTTTCCAGTTGAAGCTTCTGTCTGGCATCTTCTTCTTCTGCCAAATGGTTCTCTAAATCCTACACACAACAATAGATGGGTACAGGTTTCTTATTTTCTTTACCCAAATCTTATGCCATGGAGAAAACTGAGAGAGAGAATAAATATATATAATTATCATTACTTTCAATAAGATTATAATAATCTTATGTTTGTGACAAATTACAGTATCATTATTGTCATTCCACTTGTTCATTAGTCTGTGACAAATGATCACTGCTCAACCTTGAGTTGTTGTTGCAAATTCGCCTTCTCTTGCTGAAAGCTTTGACTTCGCTCCTCCTCCTCTTCAAGTCGAGCCTCCATTTCATGCAGCACATCCTCCAGCTCTTGCTTCTTGGCCTCCAGCCGTATCCTAACCTCCTCAGATTCTGCATACAGCTCTGTCTCCTCCTGGAGCTTGGCCTGTAGCTGGTTCCTCTCCTCCACCATCTATTAAAGATGAAAGACACATACACACTCCAGTCATTTGTGCCTATTGATAGTGAATCAGTATGAATGAATGTTGCATTGTAGTTGAGTTTGGATCACATATGATTCCACTCTTGTACCTGGTTGTGTTTCTGTGTGATTTCCTTTAGTTCAGTTTCAGACTTCTTGGCAATTTCTTTGGCTGTCTGAAGCTCCTCCTCCTTTTGATTCATCTCCTCCTCTTGATGAGTCACCTGAAGCAGGGGTTTGACCTAAACAGAAACGTAAATGAACCACAAAATGACCACAATGGTATTTAAATTCACATGGATATGTGTTGTGGTGTTTTGCGCTTACTTTAGTGAAAAGTCGCCACCACTGCCAGTTCTTGAGAGTCAGATAAACAGCGCAGTTCCTCTGAATCACTTTCATGGCTGTCAGCTGCTTTTGTTTCTTGCTGAATGCCCTGTAAATTTGGAGATTTTGGAAACTTCAAACTTGACATCTTTCGCCACAATGTAACTACAATCGCAGTAAACACAGTGCAAGAAGATTCAAAGGTAGATGGTGCACAATAATTCTCACTTTCTGCTAAGAAAGCCACGGGCCTGGGCCTGGAAGGCAATTATGATAACGGTCAGTTTGAGGTCACGTTCTTCCTCCAGCTGTGCCAACACTCCTGTACGGAAAAATATCTTGCTCAGACCAATCCGGTACAGGTTGGGGTCCAGGTCTAGATGTTTGATCTGATGGTTAAAAAGTAGGGAGAAGTTGTCATCGAGGTGCGATAGGTTCAAATAAAATTTCAGTACAGTATAAGATATATTTTGCTCAACTCACCATAAGGGTACTGGCTTGTTTTCCATCCATGAACCCTTTAGGAATAGCGCCGGCAGCTAGGAGCTCATAGCTAGAAAAATGTAAATAATTGGAAATAGTATTCTACTTGATTAGAAACATCCAAATCTACAAACTCTATATTTGAAATGATCAAGCATGTGTTTCAGAAATTACTCACCGCTGGCGGAACTCGTGAAAGACGATGCGATTGGGGAAGCCCTGGCGACAGATGCGGATCCCTTCCAGTACTCCATTACAGCGCAGCTGCTCTAGAACCAGGTGGGCATCTATCTTGCCAGCCTAAAGACAAAAACAGTGAAAAACAGACTCTATTTTACTATTACTTTATACTTCATATATATATATGGATTAAATATATTACTGGTTTATATAATACATAATCTTGGCATAAAGACAATAATCCATATTACACACAAATCATGTGAAACCCGCTCTGGTCTACATTTAGAAAAGGCATCTTGTTTAGTTGTACCAGAATCACTATATTATGATATTTGCTGTGGCATACCCTCTTTTCGTGGTTGGGAATGATGCAGCGTACAAAGTTTGGTTGAGTGTTATGGAGAGTCGTCGTGAGCTTGCCAAGAGACTCTTTGTACAGCTGTCCTACAGTGCGGAACATGCCTTTCTTGGACTTGGAAGCACTAGGAGCTGCAATATCAGACTTAGCCATTTTAGCCATGGTTTCCAAACCCACCACACGATCCACTATGGGAACAAGGGGATTTCTTTCAAAATGCATTTTAAACCAGTTATGTTTAAAACAACGTGAGAAAAATAAAAGCTTCCTTCATAGAGCATACATTATTCTCTTTCTGCTTAAACAGACAAACAGAAGTGAATCGTGTTATTATTTTTCCTAACAAAGACTCACCATCCTTCCAAATGTCCTGCACAAAAGCACTGGAAGAGTTACTCAGGAGGGCCGTAACATTGTCATTGAGTGGATCCATGTTTTTAGTCAACCAAGATGTGGCATTATAATCCACCTAAATCAAATGAAAACATTACTATTAGATTAGTCATGTTTATATAATTTTTCCTATAATGTTAAGAACTTCTGCTTTACAATTGCTCTGGATGGATGGATGGATGGATGGATGGATGGATGGATGGATGGACGGACAGACAATACAGTAATGTGTTACTTTTGATCTATTTAATTGATGAATAAAAGTATTAGTTTAAAAGTAAAATACCTTGCCAGCATAGTGTTGCACAGTAAAGAAAGTCTTCTCCTTTAGATTTTTGGGTTTGGAGAATTTGCAGTGGCTTGAGTGGGTGTTTGTGAGTTTTTCAACGAAAGAAACATCGGTTGCCTTCGGAAACCAGCACTCCTCGTCTAGCAGAGCTAGGATACCTGGAGGATTGTTCTATAAAGGAAATTAGAAATTACATGACTGAGTTACAGATGATCAAAGATTATTATCTTATACTTAAAATCTATGAATTGTGTTGTTCATAAACTGACTGGTCTCTCAATGAGCTCAATGCAGGGCTGAAGGTCCAGACCAAAGTCAATGAAATTCCACTCAATGCCTTCCTTCTTGTACTCCTCCTGCTCCAGGACGAACATAGTGTGATTGAAGAGCTGTTGCAGCTTTTCATTGGTGTAGTTGATGCACAGCTGCTCAAATGAGTTATCCTGTGAGAAAGAAGGGAAAAAGGGGAAAGCCTCAAGTTTTGAAATTTCTAAAGTTATTCTGTCCATGAAGAATTTCACCCTGTCAGACTCACCTCAAAAATTTCAAACCCAGCAATGTCTAAGATTCCCAGAAAAGAGGCTCCCTGGCGCTTTGTCTTATCCAGAGCCTTGTTGACACGTGCCAAGATCCAGCGAAACAGGCGGTCATACATGGCCTTGGCCAAGGCTTCAACTGCAAAGTCAGCCTGATAAATGGACACATTATTACATTATATAAATTCACATATATTATACAGTATATTACAAAAATGTTTCCTTTTGTATTACAATTTCACAAATAATTTGATTAGGGTCCATTTTTTCCACACTTTAGATTAGGGTCCATTTCTCACTATTAACTATCTATTAACTACAACTTGTGCCTCAATAAACTCCTAATTACTGCTTATTAATAGTTAGTAAGGTAATTGTTACGTTTAGGTATTGGGTAGGATTAGGGGATATAGAATATGATCATGCAGACTAATGCATTAATATGTGCTTTATAAGAACTAATAAACAGCCAATATCCTAGTAATAAACAAGCTAACAACTAGATAATAGTGAGAATTGGACCCTAAACTAAAGTGATACCATATTTTTGAATACTAGTAATTGAAAAACAATGATAAACCAGTTTACATCAAACATAACAAGTAAAATATCTAGTCACATCCTATAACAGTGATGTATTATAGTATACTGGCATGTACTAGCAGTGTTGCTTAAGATAAATGATACTTTGTACAGTCTTCACATTACATTCCTGCAGAGATGACAGAAAATGTACTCGCAGTTGCTGTCCTTTGACAAAACATGAGTGCAGTTGTGTTTTAGAGCAGACGTGGAATGCCGATTGAGTGTGACTTGGATACGCAAGTCAGTGGTGAGATACTTTGATGATAAAATGATCTTGCCAGAAGAATAGCATGACAGCTTTATTATGTCTGGTCTCCCTGTATCATCTCAGTGAGCTTTTATTACATTTTACGCTTACACAGTAAAACGATTCAAGCTTTTTCTGACGTTTCAGTGCGCGCAGGAATCTTTTGAAAAATGCTAGTGTGGACGGGGAGTGTTTTAAAAAACACCATTTTCAAATGTATCCGGGTCAATGTAGATGTAGCCATAGTGTGTTAATGCACCTGCTCTTTGGTCTGCGCCTTCTGAACCAACTCTCGGCCTACTTTAATGCGAGGAGTGAGAATGGCTTTGGTGAAGTCAGTCACATTAATCCCCTGCAGATGGCACACTTTCTGTGCAGCTGGTGGATACATTTAACACAACATATAAGCATTTTGTTTTAGCCTGGTTAAGGATAAGAGCAACATTACAGATTATTCCTGTGATCTTTACCTGTGTTGTCTGGCATGCTGGCCTGCTCCTGGTTTTTCTCTGCTTTGAACTCAATGTTCCCTAGCTGCAGCACAGTAGAACATACTTTCAACATGCCTAAAAGAAATGCAACCCTTCATGTAAAACAGCATGAAAAGATAGGATGTAAAGTTATAATCGTCATTGTTTTGTTAAATACCCATTCTTTCCTCCTCATTGAAGCCCAGGACCTCCATGGCCTCCAGAGTCTCCTCCAACATCTCATCATCTTGCTGGTTTTGTACCTGCACATGCCCAGCCACCAGGAAACGGTAGTTACCAAAGTCTTCTAGCAAGAGCTCATCTGTGGAAGAGAATGATCGCTAGCGGTATGTCTGAAATGATGCAGACAACACTCCACCTGTCACAAATTAATTTTCTGTTTTTTGGCAAAATCTGTATCCGTCAATGTAATCACACAAGATTTAATAGACAGCTGTTAGAAATGCACAGTTAGTAGAAATTCTTGGTCCTCGCCTCGCATTTCTTCCTTGGCTCCGGCCACCATGAAGTAGAAGATGTGGAAGGATCTTTCGATTTTGGCCTGTCGGATACACCGAGACTTTTCCAGGAGGTCTGGATTCATTAAGACATTAAGGTGAATATTAATGTGCTTCACTTCATGGTGTAAGGTTTAGAAATGTTTGTTCTAATTGATTTTAATATCAAACTGTTTATAACGTTAAAGATTCAGTGGAAGGGCTTATTAGGATACAGGTTTCAATGTTTGCTCCAACGATGTAGCCAGTGTTGTCAAAGTTGATTTTAATAAATTTACCCTGAGAAGTTAAAAACAACAAAAGTTTTTATACTAGTGTTGATTATAATGAACAAACATTCAATACCAAAACAATGAATTATTAACTCACAAATCTTGAGGAATTATCATTTTTGATGGTCTTTGCATTTCCAAATGCCTCCAGAATGGGATTGGCCTGCAGGAGCTGCTTCTCTAGCTCCCCTGGACAAACAAAATCTCATTCATTGCCATTCAATGCAGTCTACTGCATAACATATACCAAAACGTTCCTCTAATGCACTTTACATATTATGTAGTATATTTTCTGTGGTATATATGAAAGTAAAAGACCATTTCAGGTATTGGTCATATTTAATGCTTTTTGATTGACATGCAAAATAACATCCAAAATGTATATGACAGGAAGCTCAGATACTCACATATGCTAACTGGGGTCCTTTTTGTTGCTAAATGGAAGCAAATTATGCACAAGTTAAAAGGGAAAACTTCAGTTTATTGTAGGAATGGTCTTGAAAGCAATTCTATGAATTATCATCTTTGATGTCCAGTGATTGTTTACTTCATATCTGCATATCCTGTACATTATTGCAAGAGAGTTTTGTTTGATGAATGCAGCCACCCAAAATCACAAAGCACATGCAGAAGCATCTATATGGACAAGACTGTAAATGAAACCACCATCCATATATACAGTAGAATTAACGTACTGCACCATGAAACATTTAAACATACCTTGTTTAGTGGTGAAGAGTTTATATCCTATCACAAAGACGTGACTATTATTCTAATCAAACACTTCATCATTGTCAAAATCTTAACATTAATGAATACAAGCAAAAATCCTGTTATCATAACAGGTACTGTATGGCATATTAATGGGTTGAATGAGAGAAAGTTTGAACTCACAGAGCCAGTGTCTCTCTTCCCTTTGTGTGATGATGCCACAACAGCAAGGTACTGGATGACTTTTTTGGTATTTTCCGTTTTGCCAGCACCTGACTCGCCACTATTTAACATGCATAAAGAATGCTGTCACGCGTCACATAATAATTTGCATAATTTACATATCAGGCTGATTTGCAAATATAATGATATTGTGCATATAAATGTGTATCATTTTATGGCCATTTGATATTTGCGCAGTCAAACTCGAGCTCTAGTAATTCCTGCAAATCTATCTCCTGATTACATCTTTACTGAATGGTGCTTCACAGACACAATGGACACTTGTTTCCCTGGGATGCCGGTGAAAATGAAGAACTCTTCTTATTAGGCCTGTAAATATCACAGTAATTGATCAAAAGTCTAGCTCTCGGAAGCAAACAACATGTTGGATATTTAGCACTCACGTGCAGAGAATAGACTGGTCCTCACGCTCTGTGGAGGAAAAAAAAAAAAAAACAGAAACACTTGAACTCGGTACAAGGACAGGGCAAGAAATGCATGAATTGTCACAGTTAAGAACCTGAACGAGATTAACAAGGGGCCAGGCTGTCTAAACACAAACCACACTATTATTCACTGAAGGTCTCTACAACCCCCCTCCAAAATCTTACATATTCTAAATTGAGTAGGGTGAGATTAACAGCTCATCCTTCCAAAAATAGCTGTTAAAAATTCAGTGAGAAGGCCCCATGTATGGCAATTTTTGATGGCTGTAATCCACAGCCTGTGAGACGCAGAGCCTGACAGAGACGCTTTCCAATACACAGCTGGCTGAGCTGGACTGGACTAAAACATGAATCATCTTCATTCTTACTATTTCTTTAATCTATATTTGCCGTGTGCAGATACACAACATGGAAAGGGTTACGTTTGGCAAGAAAAACTGGATTTTTGTATCTTGGATGATAGACTAGTTTCCATATTGAGCCTGTTAATTTGACTAACTGTTATAGGGTGCATTCCTAGGGTGAGTTAAGACTGATTGTTACCTTGCAGCATGTTTCTATAGGCATTATCAGTGACGGAATAGATGTGGGGAGGAACCTCATGACGCTTCTTCCCCTTGTACATCTCAATGATCTTCTCAGAGTAGATGGGCAACATCTTATAGGGGTTCACCACCACACAGAAGAGGCCTGAGTACGTCTGATGAGTTTACAATAGAAATATTGCAATATTTTACATTTTATATAAATTGGTATAAATATGATTTTTGTTTTTCATACTATCAGGGTTTTTAATATTGATACCAGAGACCTCTAGATATTAAAGTATAAAAGCACCTACTGCATATATTGTCATGTATAAAGACACGTATGCTACCGTTTTGGGTCAGTACGTTTTTTTTTTTCTTTTTTTGTTGACAAATGAATACGTCTACTCAGCATGGGTGTATTAAATTGATCAAAAGTGATAGTAAAGATACTGAAATGCTACAAAAGATTTTTTTTTTTTTGAATAAATGCTGTTCTTTTAAACTTTTATTTATCAAAAATCCTGAAAAAATGTATCACGGTTTCCACAAAATATGAAGCAGCACTGTTTTCAACATTGATAATAAAAATAATAATAAATGTTTCTTGAGCGCCAAATCTACTTCTTAGAATGATTTCTGAAAGATCATGTGACACTGAAGATGGTTAACAGTTTATTAAAATATATCAACTCTAGAAATTTTGTATTAAAATACTTACTAATCGTACTGTTAAATGTATTGACATAAAGAGAAACATTCAATTAGATTTGACTAAAGCTCTTCACAAGTACTGTTTTCTGCAGACACCCCTTAGGAGTCATTGTATCCTATTTTGAAAACCCTTATCACCAAGATATGATCAAGAATAAAGACTTTTGCAGTTTCTAAATACTGAATAAGGTGCACTTACATAAATGAGACCTGAGAAATACCTCTCCCTGAGGTTGTGCAGCACTGAGGCCTCATTCAAGCAGGTCAGTGCAGCCATGTCTTCAGCCTTGTTGAACTTGGGTGGGTTCATTTTCTGGATGTCATCTTTGCTGATGGTTACCTTCCGTCCATTGTCGAGCTCAACCACCACCTCATTCCCTGTCTCTTCTTTGATGCTGGCTGACTGAAAACCTTCCTTTTCCGAGGGTATCCACACCATCTTTTTGGTCGACCAATCGGCCTGGGCCACCCCACTGTTTTTGAAGTCATTATCAAGGAACAGGAACTTGCTGCTGTCGTCGTTGCCTGGTTGCATGGTCATCTTGAAGTATTTCTGTGAGTTATTCTGTGAAGTAATCAGAAATGTGTTTTATCCCATCTGTATTAGCTCCTTTGACACTGTGATGGATGTGCAAACATGTAGACTCATTTTATAGGCAAACTAGCCATATCTTTGCCACTCACTGGCCACTTGTTCTCTACAACTATAAACCTGAAGGTGATAAAAAAAAAAAAAAAAAGGTCAAAGGTGATAATAAATGCCCTATGAATCATCCCTTATATGCAGTGTGTCAAGTAAAAGCTTTCACGTACAGCACTGACATACTGGTGTCAATTTATATAAGCTGTTTTGTATTTAGGTATCTGATTTGCATGACAAATGTTCAGGTAATTTTACAGTCAGTTTGCATAGACATTTATAATCTTCTTATATTTATACTGTTATTTATATATATATATATATATATATATATATATATATATATATATATATATATATATATATATATATATATATATATATATATATATAATTATGGATGTTCTAATGATCTCTGCAATTTTCAATAACCCAAACTGCATAAACATAAAACATTTCTACAGCTCTAAACTGCCACCTTAAAATACAGAAATGTAAAATTGTACTGATCAATTAACAAAAATGCAGTATGCTTTTCTTTCTTTTTTGAAGAGGAAGTAAAATATGAATAAAACGAAATATATAATATGTAAAATGCTTTTATATATATATATATATATATATATATATATATATATATATATATATATATATATATATATATATATATATAAATAAATACAATACTTACATGCTATGATAACCTCTTCTTGGTTCTTGGTTTTGCAGTGTCAGTGTATGCTTAGAGCAGTATCCAGAAAATGAGTTCCTTGGATGATCTTTATTAATTTTGGAGTCCTTAATTTATGGACAGCCTTAGCTTTGGTGGGTGGAGCAAGTCATTTGGACCATCCTACAGCTCAATATATCTGAATAAACTACAAGTGCTATTGGCCTATGCAAATGATGATCCTCTGAAAGACAAGCTTTGTAAAGGTCATTAAACACTAAATGACTATCTGTATCTGTCAAAGTGCCTTCACTTAAGTCATTATTAAATATTCCTGTTTACCTCGTCAATATACTTGGTAATTGTAGTGCTTATCCACTGCACAATAAATCAGCCATTCAACTTTTATAAAATTCATCATGGTCATGTTTATAATTGATATTTTATGGTTCACTTTCATGGTTACCTCAAACAGTTTATTTGACCGACAATTGTCTAGAATGGCAAGCAGGTTTAACATTTAAACCAAAAAACTTACTAGCATCTATTTTTTCAAGGTGCGTTCACAAGATTCCGACCTGTAGAACTCGTAATTACAACTTGTAAATTACTTACTTACTTTTTAGCTACTTCAAAGTAAAAAACTAAATTTGTATACCCAAAGGTTCAGGATATCCTTTTATCCTTTGTCTAAAAAGTTTTTATCTAGTCAAGTATAATTAAACACTAGTCACTACTGGAATAATTATTGAATATATAAGTTTACACTCACCTAAAGAATTATTAGGAACACCTGTTCAATTTCACATTAATGCAATTATCTAATCAACCAATCACATGGCAGTTGCTTCAATGCATTTAGGGGTGTGGTCCTGGTCAAGACAATCTCCTGAACTCCAAACTGAATGTCAGAATGGGAAAGAAAGGTGATTTAAGCAATTTTGAGCGTGGCATGGTTGTTGGTGCCAGATGGGCCGATCTGAGTATTTCACAATCTGCTCAGTTACTGGGATTTTCACGCACAACCATTTCTAGGGTTTACAAAGAATGGTGTGAAAAGGGAAAAACATCCAGTATGCGGCAGTCCTGTGGGCGAAAATGCCTTGTTGATGCTAGAGGTCAGAGGAGAATGGGCCGACTGATTCAAGCTGATAGAAGAGCAACTTTGACTGAAATAACTCGTTACAACCGAGGTATGCAGCAAAGCGTTTGTGAAGCCACAACACGCACAACCTTGAGGCGGATGGGCTACAACAGCAGAAGACCCCACCGGGTACCACTCAGCTCCACTACAAATAGGAAAAAGAGGCTACAATTTGCACGAGCTCACCAAAATTGGACAGTTGAAGACTGGAAAAATGTTGCCTGGTCTGATGAGTCTCGATTTCTGTTGAGACATTCAGATGGTAGAGAATTTGGTGTAAATAGAATGAGAACATGGATCCATCATGCCTTGTTACCACTGTGCAGGCTGGTGGTGGTGGTGGTGTAATGGTGTGGGGGATGTTTTCTTGGCACACTTTAGGCCCCTTAGTGCCAATTGGGCATTGTTTAAATGCCACGGCCTACCTGAGCATTGTTTCTGACCACCATGTACCCATTCTCTGATGGCTACTTCCAGCAGGATAATGCACCATGTCACAAAGCTCGAATCATTTCAAATTGGTTTCTTGAACATGACAATGAGTTCACTGTACTAAAATGGCCCCCACAGTCACCAGATCTCAACCCAATAGAGCATCTTTTGGATGTGGTGAAATGGAAGCTTCGTGCCCTGGATGTGCATCCCACAAATCTCCATCAACTGCAAGATGCTATCCTATCAATATGGGCAAACATTTCTAAAGAATGCTTTCAGCACCTTGTTGAATCAATGCCACGTAGAATTAAGGCAGTTCTGAAGGCGAAAGGGGGTCAAACACAGTATTAGTATGGTGTTCCTAATAATCCTTTAGGTGAGTGTATATCAGCCACTATCAGCCATAGCTGTACGACAGAACAAGATTCAAGATTCAAGAGTTTTATTTGTCACATACGCAGTTATATACAACCGGCAGTGAAATGTAAACAGGTCTGCTCCATGGACAGTGCAAATTCACAGTTAAAAACACAAGGAGGAAATTATAATAGAAATAGGATAAAAAAAAGTATCTATCTATCTATCTATCTATCTATCTATCTATCTATCTATCTATCTATCTATCTATCTATCTATCTATCTATCTATCTATCTATCTATATATATATATATATATATATCTGTAGAATTATAAATAATCAAGTCAAGAGAAAAAAAAAGTAAAAAATAAGGATAAAGTGGAATAAAATAATTGAAGTAGACTGTGCAGTGAGTAAACTGTAGACTTATAAATATGTGGTTAACAAATGTATAAAGAGTATAATGTGCAAACAGGTTTATAACAGGTTGTTACACAGTAACAACGAGAACAGAAAGTGCAATGCAATGACAGTGTATCGATGTTTATCCTGAAGTGAAGTCACGTGATGTTAAGTGACTGAGTTCAGGAGTCTGATGGCCTGGGGGAAGAAGCTCCTCCTGAGTCTCTCAGTTTTGGCCATCAGGCTTCGGAAGCGCTTACCAGATGGCAGCAGCGTGAAATGAGGGTTTGCAGGGTGATTAGAGTCCTTGATGATCTTGGTAGCTCTACCTTTGCAGCGTTTGGTGTAGACGTCCTGCAGAGACGGGAGAGCTGACCCTGAGATATGCTCGGATAAGCGCACGACTCTTTGCAGGGCTTTGCAGTCATGACTGGTGCTGTTCCCATACCACGCTGTGATGCACTGAGTTAAAACACTTTCTATTGCCCCTAAATAGAAAGTTTTCAGGATAGCTGGTGAAACCCTGAATTTCCTCAGCTGGCGCAGGTGGTACAGTCTTTGCCTGGCTTTTTTCACCTGTGTCTGAATGTGAGCAGTCCAGGTCAGGTCCTCGGAGATGTTTACATATGAACATATGTTGGGCTAACCTTACTCAGTAATATAGGTTGTTATATTTAACCCCGCATAATGGGTTGACTTTATTAGTTAATTTTTACAAGAATACTAGCTTAAAAAAAAAAACACAAAACAACAACAACAACAAAAAAAAAACTCAAACGGCTTGCCATGTTGTGTGTGACTCGTTACGTCAGTTATTAAATTGATGAAGTAGCGCCCTCTATGCTTTATCTCATGTATCACACTTCTATACAGGTCCCCATCATAACACTTATGAAACGGAGGCAGTGTAAACCTAGTACGCTATAACAGATCTTTCCTGCGGCGAATGGGTATTGACAGTTTCTGCAGTTTGGACGGTTCTGATCCGTTTTGGGTGAGTAAATAAACAGTTCTACCGTCATGAATTATGTTTTACCGACGATATAGTGTTTTCAACAGATTGCAAAGGTTCGCCGGGTTTGGGTTTCACAGCATGAGACACTGGTTGTGTCTCAAAACATCGCGACCTGTCTAACTTACAGTTTAACTTTGACAGCATTTTTGGGGCGTCTCTCGACCGTTTGAACGATCGTTCCGAGGGTCCGATAATTTCTGGGCATCAAATGTGCCCGTGAAGATTTCAATTCGGATTGAATGCGCCTATAACGCCGCAAATTTGCTGTCAATGTAGGCAGCTTACTAGGGTTTGAGACGCAGCCACTGTTGCTAGGCTAACCGGTTAGCAACACCGCAAAGTACCATATATGCATAACTCTCTGCGGACTTTCATTCTGTAGTGTTGATATTTCTCTGAGTTAAACCGTCGCAGAGCGATTTATAACACCGACAGCTTGCTTAATTGTGTCTTTATCCCCGTGTGAAGCTTAAGAGTTAACTTGTCACTGCTCTGACTTGTTTTAGTTTAGCTACGTTAATTCCTCTCATACCAGACAATATCATTTTAACTAGAGAAAAATGTTCTCTAGTTAAAATGATATTGTCTGGTATGAGAGGAATTATGGAATGAGTAATTATTTGTCATATTTAGACAGAATTAAGCTTTGTTTATTTGTATTCCAGTTTGTGGAAGGTCTGACTTTGTCAGTGGATTAACAGTATTAATTGTAGTCTGACAGGTTTAGACAGTCAATTTGTCATTCAGGATCAGAGGGCCAAAACATTGAATTATGAATCACTCAGACAGATAACATGCATGCCAAGAAAGTGTGTTGCTTCTCCTGAAATGCTCTCAGTTGTTATGTTTACATAGTCCTTTGTTTGCCCAAGGATATAATGCAATGAAAGTTTGCCAGGTTTGTAAAGTTATTAAAACAGTTTTAAGTCATAGGGTGAACTGTGGACATGCATTTTCCCTAAAATAGTAATAATAAAGGAAATATAATTACATATTTTACATAAATTAAAGAATTTTAGAAACAAATGATCAACAAATGACATTTATTTTAGTGGTAAGTCAGCACTTTGAACTCCTAACTCTTTAAAGTTTTGTGTTGCATACCATTCTCCCCTAATATATATATATATATATATTATTCATTTTCACATATCCCTTGTCATAGTCCTGAGAATTTAAGGGGAAATGTGTTCAAGTGTAGTTTTTTTGTTGTTTTACTTATTATTTTTCTCTCCATATTATTAATTCAGTAATAAATTTGATCTCTTTTTGTATTATTGTAATTTAAAAGTGAAACAAATACTGCCATGACAAACACAATATATAATAAAAATACATAATTATTTTTAAAATTATATTTTAAATGTTCATGTTTTTTTTTTCTTGTTCAGTACTAGGAATTTTTGGGAAATTGATATACTTACTGGAATAGTATAATTAGAATAAATAGTAAAATGATATAATTCAGTAAATTAAAAAATATACGGTACATTCAAATTGCGTCATTTTCCATGTTTTTCCTTGTTACAGTCATGCGAATTCGGTGTGAAATATGATATCTTGACAGATTTTGAAAGATTCACAAGATTGCATTTTGACATTACAAATAAAAAGGCAAGGCTGCTCAAATGCATTTAGTTCAATAGCTTAAATGTCGAGAAAATCACATTTCATGTCTCGATTTTGATAATTTAGCAGAGTAGCCTTTTATTTATTGATCTATTATTCTCTTGTATATATTGATCTATTTTTCCTCCTCGGAGACAGGATTATGGGAAGAGGTGCTCCCTATAGAGAACAAGATTAGATTTTCTTTGTAAGAAAAGGTTCAGTTAATTTTTTATGCATGTTTTGGATGTCACTACTTAAAGGGTACCTTTTTTTTTTTTTTTTTTTTGTCGTCAAGTAGCTCTGCTCTATTGTGCAGAAAAGATCCTTGATTTTGGTCCTCTGAAAGATCTGCTCAAGAGTTCTGGAGTGTTTGTTCCTTGCACACATCATTAGGTCTTTGTGTGCTTTACCATTCGGGAGAGAACTCTTTGTCTACTCCAGTTGTCACTTTGTTTCTAAGTTCCGTCCAAAGACTCTCCAAAGATGCAGAATAGATTGAACCCCCCCTTTATCCTCTCATGTTTTCAGGATTGGAACCGGACATGGCAAACATACAATCCAGACCTGACACCATGTTTCCAGAACACACTGCTGGTTTGGATACCATGCCTCTACCTCTGGCTGTTTGCACCTTTCTACGTCCTATACCTCAAAAGCCATGACCGTGGATACATATGCATGACCCACCTCAACAAAGCCAAAACGGTGAGTTTTAACAAACAGGATTCTGGTAACTTTTTTTCTTTTTTTTTTTAAATCTATGCTTTGTGATTATCTATGCTTTGTGACTCTGCCAAGGTCAACAGCTGTTTCAAGGTCATGTGACTCTCCTCCAACAGGTTATTGGGTTCACCCTATGGCTTATCTGCTGGGCAGATGTTTTCTACTCTTTCTGGGAAAGAAGCCATGGGGCTACAAGAAGCCCTGTCTACCTAGTCAGCCCCACAATGCTTGGCATTACAATGGTGAGATCCGTATCCATTTTTTTTTTTTTTTTTTTTTTTTTTTTTTTTTTTTCACGAAAGGAAGTGTTGAATTAAACTTCTTTGCTTGTAATTTACTCTTTGCTTTGCATTTATGTCATATTCAAATTACATGAATGTGTCCCTCTTTCCTTGCTTCAAGGAAAGGCAAACAAGTCAAGCAGACATGCTCTGAAGTTATATTTTTAATAGTTTGAAAAGTTGTCCATTCAAGGACTTTTATTAGCCTGATTTTATTAGCTTTACTAAATTGAAGTGTTTTATAATTGAATGTGTTGTTATATACATTTCAGTTGCTGGCTACATTCTTGATCCAGTATGAGCGGATGAAGGGGGTCCAGTCCTCAGGGGTGATGCTCAATTTTTGGCTGATTGCCATAGTGTGCGCCACAGTCAACTTTCGCTCCAAGATCCTACTTGCATTGAATGAAGTAAATATGACTTTTGCGTTAAAACGGACAGCTTTTGCAGTCAGTCCACATTTCATGTGATTTTGGGATCAGATTTTTTTTTTGTTGAGAAATTCATTCGAAATATGTCACATTTCACACAAATTGCGCATCCTCTGAATACACTCATTTAGGTTCATTCTATCCTCATAAATTTCCTCATGTGATGTTCGCTATGTCAAAAATTGTACATGAGTGAATGAATCAGCAGTTTTGGGTGCAGTATATTCACAAATGTGTAAAATGAATCTGTTGCTTATGATTTCTCATGTGCCATGTGGGTTCTGCACCGCTGCAGAGGTCAAATTTCCTGTCTCTTCCCACACTGACATCTACTCTCAGTTTCTGTAAAAGAAAGTCTCAGTATTATGTTAACTTATAGAATTACTATAGCAACAAATACATCATTATTAAAACACAGGATACTGAGTAAACTAGACATTTGTTATCATAGTTCATCAATTGCAAACTGATAGTCAGCCCTAATGTACCGATTTAAAAAACAAATCAGATTTGTCTGTAATGCGAGCAAAGTCTTAATGTGTTGTTTGACCCAATTGTCTTTCTTTTCAGCCTGCCAGTGTGGATGTATTCAGATATACCACCTTCTACATATATTACACTATGCTGCTCATCTCTCTGATCCTTGCCTGCTTATCCGACCAGCCTCCGCTCTTTTCACAGGCTGTCAAAGACTCGGTTTGTGAACTTTACTCAGTGAAGGTAAAGGTATGCCTCATTATATGGATGTTGAATAGTTGGCCAATACTATGAATGTTTGTGTACAGAATCCATGTCCAGAGTTGGGAGCTTCGTTCCTGTCCAGAATCACTTTCTGGTGGATCACAGGGTAAATAAATAAAAATAATAATAAATAAATTACTGCGCTTTTAGAATTGCCTAGTGGTTAGTGCATTGCCTCAGACACATTGAGGTGTCTAGAATTGTAGTCTGACTCTTTCTTGATCCCATTTGTCCCATCATTTTCTATATTATTCTTATTATTATCTATATCAGTATTTCTTAAGAGTATCCTTTTTGAAGGATCTTTCATTTTGCTGATGTTTTAAGCTTGTATTCAAGCTGGATGTTGTTTCTTGATAGTTAATGCAGGTCCCTTTCCTCACAGATTGATGGTGAAAGGTTATAAAAGGCCTCTGGAGGAGAAGGATCTGTGGTCGCTCAACATGCAGGATAAATCTCAGAGAGTGGTGCCACAGCTGGTGCGGCGCTGGGACCAAGAATGCAACAAGGTCAAAAGGTTAGACTCGAGGCGTTGCCTTTTTTTGTATTATTTTCTCAAGGAGGTACATAGGTATTTTTTTAAAACTCTGTGGATTTGCTACTCACTAATCCATTGGTTGGGTTATGGTTTTTGTGTTAGGCCAGTAGATAAGACACTCTACTCCCCAAAACGAACAGCAAGGGGAGAAAAGAAGGATGGACAACCAATAGAAGAGTCAGAGATTTTGCTTGTGAAAAACCTTCAGAAAACTGGCGATCCATCTCTCTTCTGTGCTCTCTGCCGAACCTTTGGACCGTACTTTCTTGTCAGCTCTCTTTATAAGATTATTCATGACATCCTGATGTTTGTTGGACCAGAGATTCTCAGGTATGAATCCACAGCATCAAAATGAGCTATTTATGTTTTCCAGGTGTGATTATTCCCATCTGGGCTGTGTTCAGGAACAATAGTACTCTACAGGGGGAAGTGCAAGCCTTCCCCCTGCATTTTCAGAATCATGTGGTTAGAAATTACTTTAACTCTGTGGGAATGCCACACTGTCAAAACAACAGCTGTGGCTCTTAAAAAGAGCTCCAGTGAAGAGTTAGTTTTGGCATGCTGGAAGTCGTGCCATCAAATTGTGCATTGGACCATGTTCAAATCCTCTCTAATCTTCTGAAAAAAATATCACCTGAACTCTCAGCAGTAAGCCTTCAACCAGTTTGCCCACTTTCATGTCACTTGAATCCAGAAGAACTGCATTCTGCTACATGAAACAGGATTGACATATAAATTATTTTGGTCTTTTTTATCTTAGGCTGCTGATCCAGTTTGTGAATGATTCAAGTGCCCCAACTTGGCTTGGCTACTTCTACACCACCCTGCTGTTCGTTTGTACCTGTGTGCAAACCCTCATTCTGCAGAAATATTTTCACGTTTGCTTTGTGACTGGCATGAGGTTACGTACGGCCATCGTTGGTGCCGTATACAGAAAAGTAAGTGGACTCTTGATTGATAAAATGTGCACAACATGGTGTAATAAGGTGTTTGTGCACATTTGGAGAGTATTTGAAGACTTCCAATGCAAAGCCTCTAAAAGCCACATTATCAAAATGAGATGATGATATGAGTGAATGATCTCTGCATATAGTACAAGTTCATAAAATACTTTCACTTTAAACCCACTAAATCCCAGCCTCAGCCTATTCAGAAGTACCGGTACTTGGGTAGAAACCTATACATAGGAGCCTGACAAAAATGCTTATTTTAAAGAAAAACGTCAGACGGACTTGGAGGCTTTTGCATCTGAAGTCTTCATTTGTTAATTCACATTTAGAGCAAAAAACTTCAAATAATGCATTCACATGTCTTAATGTGAATGTGTCAAACTTTAACTCTCAGAACACAAAACATTTGATTTATTGATTTATTATTTATTATTATTATTATTATTATTATTATTATTATTATTATTATTTTTAATACAATGCAGAATCTGGCTTTTAAAAACACTGCAGTTCAGAAGTTTGGGGTTGGCAAGATTTTTTTAAAATGTTTTTAAATAAGTCTCTTATGCTTACTTATTTGAACTAAAATACAGTAAAAACAGCAATGTTGTGAAATAGTCACAATTTAAAATAACTGTTTTCTATTTTAATATAATTAAAATTTAAATGTATTCATCTTTTGGTAAAGCTGAATTTTCAGCATCATTACACCAGTCTTCAGTGTCACATGATCCTTCAGAAATCATTATAATACACCAAATTGACACTCAAGAAACATTTATTATTATTATCAATGTTAAAAACATTTGTGCTGCTTAATATTTTTGTGCTTAATATTTTTTAAATGGAAAATTCAAAACAGCATTTTTAAAATTACATTATAAATGTCTTTAATGTTAATTTTGATCAATTCAATGCATCCTTGCCAAATAAAAGTATCTCACTGACCTAAATTTATAATGTTTTCCTTCATTTTGTCTAGGCCTTGGTTATTACCAATGCTGCCCGTCGAACATCCACGGTCGGAGAGATTGTGAATCTGATGTCTGTAGATGCACAGCGGTTTATGGACCTCATCACTTATATCAACATGATTTGGTCGGCACCTTTGCAGGTTATCCTGGCTCTGTACTTCTTGTGGCAGGTATGTACCCAAACAAAGGAGTCTTGGCTTGTTTAATTTTTGTGCTTGTTTAATTTTGTCTCACTAATACCTGTTTGCTCTCTTTTTATCAGAATCTGGGTCCTTCTGTGCTTGCTGGAGTTGCTGTGATGGTGCTGATGGTTCCCATAAACGCAGTCATTGCCATGAAAACTAAAACCTACCAGGTTTTTAACCCTTTTTTCCTGCTCAGCAGGTTTATTTACCTCAATTTCGTTAATCAGATCATCATTGTTCAATTGTTCACACTCACCCACAGGTTGCCCAAATGAAAAGCAAAGACAATAGGATCAAGCTTATGAACGAGGTGCTAAATGGCATTAAAGTGCTTAAACTCTACGCATGGGAACTGGCGTTCAAAGACAAAGTATCTGCCATCCGAGAGAGTGAATTGCAGGTGCTGAAAAAGACTGCTTACCTTGGTGCCGTGTCCACCTTTACTTGGGTCTGTGCACCATTTTTGGTAGGTGAATCTTTGATGCAAAGGAGCTGATGATGTTTTTGATGCAACCTTGCATTCACTCATGTGATCTTGTTTTTTTTTTCACCAAGGTTGCCCTCTCCACGTTTGCAGTATACGTGTTAGTGAATGAAAATAATATTCTGGATGCGCAGAAGGCGTTTGTTTCTCTGGCTCTGTTCAACATCCTACGCTTCCCTCTTAATATGTTGCCCATGGTCATCAGCAGCATGGTGCAGGTATTACTGTCTTTCTATTTTTTTTTCTTTCTCTCTTTGTAAAACTGCATGTAAACCTCATAATAAGAATGTGGTTTATGTTTTGAGAACTCAAAAGGTTTTGGACCCAGAACACTTGATTTTCTCAAGCAAAATGAATGTTAATACATAGACCCAGGAAATCGTTGTTTGCCTAAATTTGAATTATGACCACAAAATCTATTGCTTCTTTAGGCCAGTGTGTCTATGAAGCGTCTGCGTGTGTTTCTGTCCCATGAGGAGTTGGATGAAGACAGTGTGGAGCGACCAGCCATCACTGGATGTAAGTCTTCAAATCTACAATAAAACCAGTGCCGTGTTCTGTGTTGTGTATTTTTCAGGATGCTGTGCGTGTTTGCTCACAAAGCTCTCTAGTCCCCAAACAGTTTCCACAGACAGAACAATTTATATGAGAGAGTAACACAGCTGTTCGATGAATCTGTGGGTTTAAAGTCATCCTGTGTGTTTTGATGTTCACTTAAGAGACTTCATTGTTGTTTCCTGCTCATTCAGCTCCTGACTGCATCAGGATTGTGGATGGAGCTTTCAGCTGGTCTAAAGACGACCCCCCTACTTTGAAGAGGTAACATAATTTTGCAAGTACAAGATGATATAATGAATTGCATATTGTTCAATGTCATAGAGTACTACTAGGAATGGGAATTGTATGGAATTTTAAGATCCTCCTTCCGATGAATGTCTTCATGAACAATTATTTTATTACTTTTGAAGAAGCACCACCCTCCCTCAATGCAATATTTTTTTGATAACATTTTAATGTTTCTCACTTTTATTTGAAGTATAATTTGTTACAATAAAGAGCTGTTAAAGTAACAATGTCATGAAATTCATTTGAATTTAGTTCTTTTTGTTTCTCAATTCCTAGCCCTATTTAGTACTCTACACAAATGTAGTTACACTATATTCAATGCATCAAAATAACTTTTAGCATTGACTTGAATATTCTTGTTACATAGAACAGAACCAGTGAAGCGAGCTACTGAGGACATGACAGGCAAGTACATGTGCATGAACCCCGATACAGGAGAGCGTCAATCGCCAGAGGAATTGTAATCTGGTGAATCTCCCATTGATATTAATGAGGAGGATGATGAAATTTGGGTTGCTGAATTCCTTTTAATCTTAGCTTGATTTTTACCTCATCTACTTCAAATCATGTGTAATTTAAACTGTGTAATTAAACTGTGTAATTTGTCTTGCGTTATTTTTCACTGTAAATTCAGTTGTTAATATCAGTACACTGACACTCTAAAGGATTTGTCCATAATCTTCAATCAACAATGAAGTGAATAAAGAAATCCTAATGAATGAATGAATGAATGAAACTCTTTTGTACCGTTTTGACACAATGCCGCCTGTGTTTACATGGTGTTTGAACGGTTAGTTGTTCATTGTATCTGCTCTTGTCACAGTTTCTCTCTCGCTCTCTCTCTCTTTAGGATTAATGTGCGCATCCCTGAGGGGTCTCTGGTTGCTGTGGTAGGGCATGTGGGTTCGGGGAAATCCTCTCTGCTTTCAGCTTTGCTGGGGGAAATGGAGAAGCAAGAAGGAAATGTGTCAGTCAAGGTAAAGACAAAAGCTACATGTGCTTGTGCTACATGGTGTATTTCTTTTATAGTAAGATTTCCTGAAATGGTTTTGTAAAAAATGCTGTTGTATTTGTTTAATAGACTCTTCCACACAAAACTTTATCACTAGATATGACTATAAACAACTAGATAAGATTGTCAAATTAAAATAAAATAAAATTAGAATAGATGGATGTCTGTGACCCATTAAAAATACCACAAATGTTGTTTTTTCAGAGGTTTAGTTTTACATGCACGAACAGAACATGAGGATTCACACATCGTCACATTACGCACCTGTAGCATGGAGAAAAACAGAATAAAATTGACTGTATAAAAGGAATAAAATAGACCTAAATACTACAGAAAATACAGTTGTGGCCAAAATTATTAGAACACCTTACAGATCTGAAAATATTGACCTTTTTTGCCTCCAAAACCTGATTTCATTTCATAATGTTCATCAAATATCAGATGAAGTGAGTCGTACTGTTTTTATTCACTTTTAACTTTAATATTTGGTATGTCCACCTTTTGCATCAGTTACAGCAGCTCATCTCTCTGGCATAGTGTCAATATATTTCCTCTGAGAACTTCAACATTAATGTTATCCCATGCCTTCTGCGACTGGAGCCAAAGGCTTTCCTCTGAATGTACAATAGATCTGTCCAGTTTATTTCCCAACTCACCCCAAATGTGCTCAGTGGGGTTGAGGACTTTGAGGGGGTCAGTCCATCATTTTCAGTATTCCAGCAGATTCCTTCCGTCGCAGGTGGTTCCGGCAATAGTTAGACGAATGTTTCTGTTCATTGTCCTCTTGGAAATTAAATCCAGGCCCGGCCACCACTGTATATTTCAGCTTAATAATTAACAGACTAACAAAAGAAAAAAAAATAGTATAAGCTACACTTGTTTATGTGACACTCTAACTCTGTATTTGTTTTCTTTCTTTATCTTTATTTGATTAAATCCAACTGATCGGACATACAGGCGCCTCTTGCGCTCACAACATATCAGTTCTATTTTGCTAACTTGACATTTATCAGTAATAAACTTTTGCTAACTTGACATGTCAAATCAGCGTGCCCAGCTCCCAACCAAACACATTTTTGCGCATGTGAAGAATGCTGTTTTTATGGGGATATTGGAACACGAGTGAAGGACAAAGCCATGTTTACAAAATGAATAATAGTTTAGCAACCAAATGTTACATGGCAAATACGGAAACATATTTGGATTCTTGCAGAATTAGAAGGGGATAAGCCCAATGCCGTTTCAGTTTTGCTTTAAAGGAATTAATTTTGGCTTAATGTTTGTATGTTTATAATGGATGCCGCTATAGCCTAATTTGTTTTATAGTTTAATATATAATTTATAGCTACTTATTTTTCATTTTGTTCTGAATACTGTTAAATTGAAAGGATTTGTTGTGGAGTAAGGACAAAATAGCCTAGCCTATAGTGTTTATAATGTCTGTAAATGTTTTGTTTCTGTATTTAGTATTCAAATAAATTAATGTAATCGTTTGCAATTGTGAGGTTAACGGGTGTTTTTGGAGTAAGATCAATTACTCTTTCATGAAATTACTTCCTCTTCTTGGGTGGGTTATGTTTCTCTGTGTTGTAAACTCTAGGGGAGAGACTTCTAAACCATGAATATTTGGGCAATCATTCGCATGATGGGATTGGCTACATACAAATTTTTCATGAACCCTGTTGTAAGATGATTTCTGCTCTTGGGTCTGCGCGCGCTTCTATGTTAGATTGATAAATGACATTTAGATAAAAGATAAGAAAGATGTAAAAGAAAAATATCAGATTTCCAATGTGGCCCAAGGCTTTTGGACCCAACTGTGTTTTTGGATAACTGTAATAATGGCATAATAAAGAGATACACTGAGTGCCTGGCTGTTTTTCAGGGCTCTGTGGCTTATGTGCCTCAGCAAGCATGGATCCAGAACGCCACTCTCAAAGACAACATCTTGTTTGGACGGGAAACCAAAGACAGCTGGTACCAGAAAGTGGTGGAGGCCTGTGCTCTCCTACCAGACCTGGAGATCCTACCTGGAGGAGACTCAACAGAGATTGGGGAGAAGGTAAACCTAGATTTTAGAATGATTCTAAATCAGTCTTACACTTTCTCTTAACCAAGCACGATAGAATGACTAAAGATACATACACCACAGGCTGATTTTAATGCAACAGTCTGACATTATTTAAGGCAAGAGACTACAGACAAAACATCCAGTATACACATTTAAGTGTTTGTTTAATTACACTTCATCTTCATCTTCTAGATTTAAATTACAGTACATCTTTTATCGGTAATGTTCTCAAAATGAAGGTTTTTTTACATGCACTGAGCTGGAAATCTCCACTTCAGTAGCATATCTGGTAACGTTTTATTCCTTGTTTTTTTTTTTTTTTTTTTTTTTTTTTTTTTCTGCCTGTTGACAATATTTTCAAATTTTATGGAGTGATAAACAGAGATATCCAAAACTTTTATTTCTAATATGTCAGCAAAATGAAACGAATTTTGAACCTGGCTTTATCCAATGTTCAGATTTTTTTTTCTGGAAATGTATGCAAATTAGTACATATTTATTTAGATAATGCATCATTAGCATTTTTAAACAGAACATTTCAGAAAACTTGTAATACAAAACAATTGTGTTAATGTACTGTGATTAATGAATGGGGAAGTATGGTGGTTTCCCTATTCACCTGTGGGGTCTTACCTTAAATGTATAATAAGTGGGTAAATCATGTGACATTGTAATCTTAGGGTGTGAATCTGTCTGGAGGTCAGAAACAGCGGGTAAGTGTGGCCAGGGCTGTGTACTGCAACTGTGCTGTGTATCTGTTGGATGACCCGCTCTCCGCCGTGGACGCTCATGTAGGAAAACACATCTTTGAGAAGGTCATCGGACCTCAGGGCTTGCTACAGGGCAGAGTAAGGCCATTTCCCATATATTATCCAAATATGTATACATCTCATAGACATTTCACATCACACATGGTGCTTTTTCAGACTCGGCTTCTGGTAACCCACGGGCTGAGCTTCTTGCCCCAGGCTGACTTGATCTTGGTCATGGTGGATGGAGAAATCACAGAGATGGGCTCTTACACCGAGCTGCTGGGCAGACAGGGCGCCTTCGCTGAGTTCCTGCGCACCTACTCCAACACAGAGCAGGAGGAGGTGGATTCAGTGGGAGGTGAGGCTGACCTCCTCATGTCTGAACTTCTTTCATGCTTTCATGCATCTGTCCTTTTACAAAGCCATTGCCTCTGAATGATTACTATTGTTCACCCCCAAAGTAATCCATGTCTAGAAAGAAACCTCTTTTTGTCTGTCTGTATATATGTCTTCATCTCCATGTGTTCCTATTTCCTATTTTTTGTGTCCCCTCTGTCGGCTCTTCAGAAGAGGGAGGGGAGGCAGAGGACGAAAAAGGGAAATCTGAAGGTTTGAGGATGTAATTGGTCCCCGGGCCATATTAATTGAATATGTCTGCACGTCGTACCGCATGTTAGAGTAGGGCTCATTATGCAGGTCTGAGGCCTGAAATATTTTAGGTGCAGACTGAGTTAGATTCTTTAGTGCTTTCCCACTTCATTGTCATTGGATTATAGCTCACAACCCTAAATTTACCTATTGCACATCCTTGCACTGTGGTCCATTTTGATGGAGTTAATGGTACTTCTTTTTTTCTCACAGTGGAACCCATTTCTATCGATCCCATGCGTTCATGAGAATTTGAGATCATACACTACCATTCAAACGTTTACATGTTTTTTTTTTTATGTTTTGAAAGAAGAATCTTACTCTATACTTGCCAAGAATGCATTTATTTGATTGAAAATAGAGTAAAAACAGTATTATTGTGAGATTATTAGAATTTAAAATAAATATTTTCTTTTAAAATGTAATTTATTCCTGTGATGGCAACTTCAGAAATTAATCTAATACGCTGGTTTAGTGCTCAAGAAACATTTCTTATTATTATCAATGTTGAAAACAGTTGTGCTGCTTAATATTTTTTTGTGGAAACTATGATAATGTTTTTCAGGGGTTTTTGATGAATAGAAATAGATACATTTGAATAATTACAATATTTTATAATTCTGTACTGTCACTTTTGATCAATTTAATGTGTCCTTGCTGAATAAAAGTATTAATATCTTACTGACCACAAACATTTGAACATTTATACATTTGCATTTTAACATCAAAAGTCATTTAATTCAACATCTTTATGCCTTTACAGGCTGTAAAAAGAAATTTAAATATAAAAAGTTATTACAGTTCTTTGAATATCACTAATAAAAATAGCGTTCATTTGAGTATGTGTAGGACATTTACACTCATTACTCTGCTAGAATGGAGCACTGTAAATGGGCTTTGACCTTTGACCTTGTTACTGTGGCAGTTCCTCATCCACCACAGCGCAGCCTGCTGGTGATTCTAACCATAACCCACACCTCTGAAAACATTGCTTTAGTGTTTGTGGTTTTGTTAGACTGTCTCTCATTTCAACTGGCCTTAGACGTGTGGTTGCTTAGAAGCAAATTATTATTGTCTTTTACTGCCATTTTAATTATAGACGTTTGTACTCAAGGGCAGACCGATGCTGTAGTCGCTGCTTGGTTACAAAAAATGTTTCAAAAATATTGTGTTGTTGCATAGGCGCTTTTGAATGACATGACTTCTAGATAATAGTGAGAGGTTTATTTCTGTTAGAATGGAGTCAGTGGTATAAGTATGGACATGGCAGGAAGCATGCAGGAGATTAACAATTGTTAGAGTATATAATTGTATCTGATTTAGTCAATATTTTCTCATCCACAGATGCAGTCCCACGGAAAGGACTCGAGAATGGGGGCCCTGCTGCCCTGTTGGGGTAAGGGATCCCTGATGTCTTTCCTAATTAATTTCTTTGTTCTGAATAAACACTGTGCGATGTGATGAATTACATGCAGCGAGTCAATTTGTCTATCTTGATTTGTACGCTACATTCTATATATGTCTTTTGAAGTCATATGACAGCTTTGTGTGGGAAACTGTATTGAAATATAACTTGTTACTCACTGATAATTTCCTCCTCCATGAATCAGTTGTTGCTACATCTCTCATGAATTCCAAATGCTGTCCTCCAAACGAAACCATGTAAACCCAGTGCATCAGATATGCGCACTCGCTCATTTGTGCTAGATACTAAAAATGACTTATGATTGATTAGGACACCGTCTAATATGTAAAATCTATTTAATGTTTGTCAAGTACTAATAATATTTTGACATTATTGACTAGCCTGGTGTTTCTCTGTGTCCTGTAGGGAGAGTCAGAACTCTCTTAATGCAGCCGCAACAGGTAAAACACAGAAGACTGAACCAAACGATGCTGATGCCGCAAAGAAGACCAAATCTGCAGAATCTGCCCGACTGACCGAGGCAGACAAGGCCAACACTGGCAGGGTATGACTCTGTCGTCTCTGTGTCAGGATGTGAGAGTATGATTCCCTCAGGACATGTTATTTGTTTTTGATTTATGGTCAGTAGTTTCTCTTAAAATCATGTCTAGGCTAAATTTGTGTCAATTGAACTGACAGGTTCCGTTTGATTCTGAGATTTAGTGAATGATGTTTGTTGTGCAGGTGAAGCTATCTGTGTTTTGGGAGTACATGAAGGCTATCGGCTTGCCCCTGTCCATCTTCAGTATCTTTCTATTCTTCTGTCATCATCTGTCCTCTCTGGGCTCAAACTACTGGCTCAGTCTCTGGACAGATGACCCTGTTATCAACAACACCCAGCCCAACAGAGAGATGCGTTTAGGGGTGTATGGAGGTCTGGGACTCTCACAAGGTGATTTTAAAAGAACAGACATTTAGTCGGTTGTGTGTGATTGTGATTTTGTAATTGCATTACACAACTTTATTAAAAGTTTTACATAGTTATTATGGATATGCATATACCATAGGTATTTGGTATACTAGGATAAAAGTCTTTGAGACCAAAGACCATATTGAATTGCACTAATTGAAAAACATTTTGGGGGCTACAGTTTAATATGAATATTTCAGTTCACAGTATTTTTTCAATTGAAAACATTTCACACAGAATTTAGTTTAAAAAAATCAATAATAAATAATTTTATAAAAAATAAAAATCTTTTTCATCAGCACTCTGCAAAACATAACTGCAAATGAATAATGATAGTATTTTAAAAAAAAAAAAAAAAAAGTGACAATTTGTTGAATACATTTTTAATGATAAAATTGAAATGTTTTAATTAAACCAGTGATCAAAAAAAAAATGCAAACATGTTAAATTACAGCCCCTAATATCAATGTTAATATAATACAACATTTTTCAGTTAATGCAATTTTTTTAACTTCTATATAGTTCCATATATATGTATATTTTATTTTATTATTATTTTACTAAATTGGTCCAGAAACAAGCCATTTTTTAAACTTTTTTTTTATTTTTTCATTCTGTCTGTGGCAGGCATTGCAGTGTTCTGCTATTCTGTGGCGGTGTCTATTGGTGGGATCTTAGCCTCCCGCTACCTGCACCAGACAATGCTCTACAATGTCCTGAGGTCGCCCATGTCTTTCTTCGAACGCACACCTAGCGGAAACCTTGTCAATCGATTTGCTAAAGAGACAGACACCATTGACTCGGTCATCCCTAGCATCATAAAAATGTTCATGGGCTCCATGTTTAATGTGCTGGGCTCATGTGCTGTCATCCTCATCGCCACACCGCTGGTAGCCATCATCATCCCCCCTCTAGGCCTGCTGTACTTCTTTGTACAGGTCAGTCAGCTGTTTTACCTTGTGAATGCTTGTTAGGATAGGCTAGCAACTCTTTAGGCTAAAATACAGTGTTGTAGCAGTCGTATACATTTAAATAGAAAAGATTTGAGATAGAGAGTTGCTGCTCTAATGTAGTCTTTCTGTCTTATGTTAGCGTTTCTACGTGGCGTCTTCCCGGCAACTCAAAAGACTGGAGTCTGTGAGCCGCTCTCCTGTCTACACACACTTCAATGAGACGCTGCTGGGCACCAGTGTGATCAGAGCATTTGGAGAGCAGCAGCGCTTTATCAGGGAGAGTGATGGCAGAGTGGACCACAACCAAAAAGCTTATTTTCCCAGCATTGTAGCTAACCGGTGAGAGCTCGCAGAACCTCACTAGTTTTCTTTTATAGATGTATTAGATTTCATTAAGTTTGATATATTAGTGTTTTGTTGTTTGGAAAGTTTATGTTTTCTTTGTGTCTTTGTGCCTCTGCATCCTGCAGATGGCTGGCAGTGAGGTTGGAGTTTGTGGGGAACTGTATTGTGGCATTTGCAGCGCTTTTTGCTGTGATGGCCAGGGACAGTCTGAGTCCAGGAATCATGGGGCTTTCCATCTCCTATGCACTGCAGGTCAGTCTGATGTCTACAAATGCTGAGTTACAAGGCAGATGTCCACCCAAATTCTTACTACTCTCGCATTTCTCACAGGTCACAGCCTCTCTGAACTGGTTGGTGCGGATGTCCTCTGAGCTGGAGACTAACATAGTAGCGGTGGAGAGGGTGAAGGAATATGGAGACACAGAGAAAGAGGTCAGTGCACCAGCAGGCAGATTGTGTGTGTTCATGCTGTACTTCTGTAGAGTCCAATCTGTGATTAGCCCTATTTCCTTATCTCACACTGTACTAGAGCGATAAGGACAGTTAGCGCACAGGGAGGGGCGGGTAATAGTTTATGTCTGCAAGATGACGAGGCACTAGTTTCCATAAAGAATTTGGGTAATTGATATATGACTTATCATGATGGACTTTTTCTTTGCCAGCATGAGGAGTTTAGGTTAAAATGTATATGAATGTATAAAAGGGAATGTGTATATCTGAGATCAGGTCAAGTCTGAAAAAAAAGTTTCACTAGTTTATTATAAACGGACATGCAGTGTGATAAATAAATTTTTTAAAAGTAAAAATATGCCATATTCCTTTATAATTATTACATATATTTATTAAATGTTACATTAATTGTATTCACTACCATTCAAAAGTTTGGGGTCAGTAATTTTATTTTTTTAAATTTTTTTAAGAAATCCTTTTATTCAGCAAGGATGCATTCAATTGATCAAAAGTGACAGTAAAGACATTTAAATGTTACAAAAGCTTTCCATTTCAAGTAAAGACTTCTTTTGAACATTCTATTCATCAAAGAATCCTGAAAAAAAAAAAAAAAAAAAAAATGTATCACGGTTTCCACAAAAATATTAAGCAGCACAACTGTTTTCAAAATTTATTTAATCTGAAATGCTTCTTGAAAATCAAATTGACATATAATGATTTCGGTCCCACTTTATATTAGGTGGCCTTAACTACTATGTACTTGCATCAAAAAATAAGTACAATGTGAACAAAATACTTTTGCTGATATTGAGGTGGGATACGGGTAAAGTTAGGGACAGGTAAGGTGGTATGGGTATAATATTATAATATAATATTGTATATTATATATAATGTATTGTAACTACAGAAATTAATTACAGAGGAAATTGCATGCAGCTAATTTTTCAAATGTAAGTACAATGTAAAAACATGTATGTACACAATAAGTGCATTGTATCAAATTATTAATTTAAATGTTAGTACATAGTAGTTAAGGACACCTAATATAAAGTGGACCCTTGTTTTCTAAAGGATCATGTGACACTGAAGACTGAATTACGTTTTAAAATATATTAAAATAGAAAACAGTTATTTTAAATTGTAATAGTATTTCAAAATATTACTACTACTTTTTTTTTTTTTTATACTGTAAAATAAACGCAGCCTTGGTGAGCACAAGAGACTTTCAAAAACATTAAAGAAATGCACCAACCCCAAATGTTTGAATGGTAGTGGAATTAGAAAGATTAGCAGATTAAAATGTCTGCTATGAAATGTTATAGTTCATGTCAACTTCAAGTAAGTTAACTTCATTTACTTGTTTCAGTGTTATAGATGGACTGTTGAGATGTGATTGGTCTGTGCTGTATTGTCTCTGTTCACAGGCTGAATGGAGATTGGAGCACTCAAATCTACCTGCTGGCTGGCCAACCGTTGGTCACATTGAAATCCACAACTTTGGCTTGAGATACAGAGAGGACTTAGAGCTGGCTATTTGCGATATCTCGGTCAACATTGAGGGAGGAGAAAAGGTGTGTTAAATATCCAAAATCTGTTCATGCTGTGTCTCAATAAACAATGTACATTTAGGAATCTTTTCACCTACAGTTTTTCCAATAAACATACAAAGCCAATCATGTATGTATGTTTTTGTGCGTAGGTGGGAATTGTGGGTAGGACAGGAGCTGGAAAGTCCTCTCTAACATTAGGCCTCTTCCGCATCATTGAGGCAGCTCAGGGGGAGATACGTATAGATGGAGTGAACATTGCTGAGCTGGGCTTGCATGAGCTACGATCCAGAATCACAATCATTCCTCAGGTATCACTCTTGAATAGACCTAAACACTCAAGTCAGTCGTTTGCTGTTATCAATAATACAGTTGTCACATTGTTGTTTTCCTTTCAGAATGTAATGATTTTATTTTTCCACTTAACTTGCCAATGAAAACTGAACTACGCTGTTTCTGTTTGTCTTTTGTATTTATATCCACCTTGTTCCACTTAGGATCCAGTGCTGTTCTCAGGTTCCTTGCGCATGAATCTGGATCCCTTTGATGGCTACACTGATGAGGAGGTGTGGAGAGCTCTGGAACTCGCACATCTCAAGAACTTTGTGTCTGGCCTTCCTGACAAACTCAATCATGAGTGTTCAGAGGGTGGAGAAAATCTCAGGTACAAACTCTTGACAAGATTCCTCCCTCTTCATCATTTGACTAATACCTGTTCTGATTGTTTCTGACTGGATATTCTTGGCTTCAGTTTGGGTCAGCGGCAGCTGGTTTGCCTGGCTCGAGCTCTCCTCAGGAAAACCAAGATTCTGGTTTTGGATGAAGCCACTGCAGCTGTGGATCTGGAGACGGACAATCTGATACAGTCCACTATACGAACTCAGTTTGAGGACTGCACCGTTCTGACCATTGCACATCGCCTCAACACAATCATGGACTACACAAGGTAATCTGCATGCATTATTCTTTGTTTCTAGCATAATGAATCAGCAAAAATATTAAATAAAAAAAATATAAATAACAGTAAAATATAATATAAAACAACAACAATTTATTATAATATAATAATATTTATGTAAATTTAAATATTTTCTAAAACATTTTTCTCAAGGGTGCTGGTTCTCGATAAAGGCCAGATGGCAGAATTTGATTCTCCGTCCAGTTTAATTGCCAAGAAGGGAATTTTCTACAAGATGGCCAAAGACTCAGGTTTGGTTTGATAAATAGAGAGGCTGAAGAGCCCTCTGTTCATCTAGGACATATCACTGGGTAGAGCCCATGGAGAGTGGACCTGGCGAGACATGGACTCTGAAGGTACCTCTTCTGTGGGCCTGGAGCGCACACGCGCACACACACACACACACACACACACACACACACACACACACACACACACACACACACACACACACACACACACACACACACACACACACACACACACACACACACACACACACACACACACACACACACACACACACACAGACATACAGACACTGTGAATGCGACACCACTCCATTCTTCTGCTCCTCAGCTACTGTAGCCCTCCATTTTCAATCATATTTTAAAGGTTTTGCTGCTTTGAATGTTGTTTGATGCCAACATTTGGGATGTTTGAAACTAGTTTGATTTTGTTTGTTGTCAGTTTTCATTTGAAAGTCTTCTCATTTTACCACTAAGCCATGATAGTGGTTTATTTTTAGTGATGAAAACTTTTATGTTTGCAGCATTGTTTCACTCGAAGGAGTAAAGAACAAAGTTTCTCTGTGCGGTGTACCATTGATGCAAAGATCAGTTGTATACTGACCAAACAGCTGCTGGGAAATCCCTCCATGAGCATGAGAGGCTTCATCCCAAGCCAAAGTTCATATTTGAAGCTATTCTCGTCATCGAAAGAAAACTTCTATAAAAAGAGGCATTTGAGTTTCATCTCCAGATAGCCATTGTTTTCTGTAAATAAAGTTTAATTTATACTTTGAGAATGTCTGTTACAATATTTCTTTTCTTTCATGTAAAATTATTTTATCATATAACATATTTATTACTGGGTATTACCCACTGATGGCGACTTAAGCCTCGCCTTACCAATATCATGCAGTAGAGGCTATATTGGCATACTGCTTTCATTGGTGAATGTATTTAGCTGCCGTATTTGATTTATAAACCTTGTTTACTGTTATTTTTCAGTGATAATTTCACCAAAAACAATGAATGCACTTGTTGTATAAAAAAAGGTCAAACCAGAGTGTTTTTTTTTTTTTTTTTTTAACTAGCAGGATTTACCATAAAACAATTTAAGGTCAGATATCCAAATTTTAGTACTTCTGTAAGGACAGGTTGTCATGCCGATGGCTATACCTGCTGAGCTGTGTGCTGTACTCTGTGTGCTGTATACCATATATCTGTTGAATGTGCGCTTGAGTGAGCCGTGGTGTTTCATTCTTCAGTACCTCCACTCCATCATTTAAGCCTTTTGAGTTTTTCCAAGGCCAATCTTTTTTTTTTTTTTTTTTTTTTTTTAAGAACTGACAAAGACAGACAAATGGAAAAAAACTATGAAACTCTGATTTGTTACATGATGTATGATTTGTATCATTGTATGTAAGCATAAAGGTAATAATTTGATATTTGTATACATGCACTAGTTTTAAGTGTACTTAGTTTCTTAAATCAAGCTTATATATAAAGGGAAATATGAATAAATTTTTGTAAAGAGCCCTTAGTCAGTTTTTCTAATCTTTTATCTCATTGTGCTTTTAAGAACCTGATTTTCTTATTTTGTCAAAGAGGGAAAAAAAAAAAAATATTTAATCAATATTACCAGCATTTTTTTTTACTGAAGCTGTCCAAAGAATAAAAAGAGCATTTTCAAGTCTGAGAGTCACACATAAAGTGTGCATGGAAATGTTATAAATATATAAAAATACAGTTATCATACAGTACAAAATGCATACATACTGATTTAAAGTTTTAGAGTATGGAAAAAGTGCTAGTATTAAAACAGACAGACACATTTTGTATAAGGATGGGTGGCATTGTTTTTAACATGAATGGATGTTTCTCACATCATAAATAGCTTAAAATAGATGCATTTTCACCTTTATGGGAATTTAGGGTTTAATGTGCTGACATGATGATTAATAAACTCTTCAAGTAGAATTGTGATTAGTTCTACAGCTGTCTTATCAGGATCTATAGGAATACACTACAAATTTCTACAAAACTTCACTTTGACAGCAATGAGAGATGGTAAACATGGCTATGCACAGTTAAACCGTTTAGTTTTAGTTAAACCGTCGAAGTGTGCATTATTTTGACCTACAGAAGACCTCTGCAGTAAGTTAATGTTACTCAAGTCTTCATATTTTGAGATGAGAATGTTGACAACATGAGAGAATCAGTCTGTTTTTTAGCATCTCAGACGTCAGTTAAAGAATACTGAAGCACACTGCTTCTGTAATACTGGCGAAAACGTGGACACCTGCTTTTACGGGCAAAACCTCTTTATCCTTAGCTTTGTGCTTCTCTTGATTGAGAAGGCAAGACATGCCCTTTGGTAAGTACTGTGATAAAGTTTCAGGTAGTCTCAGAAGGTGTGTTGGTGAGATGTTCTGCACCATTATTTTCATAGTCTCTCAGAGTGAAGAACTGATTCTGTCACTGGTGGTTCTTTTGAAGAATCACACTAGCCCAGCCTCCCGGCACATTCGATAGAATTGACCACGCTGAGAGATCAGATTAGATGGAGAGTCCATCTCTGTGATGTGCCCTCTGTCCATCACAATCACCCTGTTGGGAACAGTTGAATAGGACTGAGTTAGAACAATGTCAGGAATCACAATAGAAATGCATAATTAGAAATGCACTTTTTTTTTTTTTGCACCTTGTGTAGTCCATGATTGTGTTGAGGCGATGTGCAATGGTCAGAACGGTGCAGTCCTCAAACTGAGTTCGTATAGTGGACTGTATCAGATTGTCCATCTCCAGATCCACAGCTGCAGTGGCTTCATCCAAAACCAGAATCTTGGTTTTCCTGAGGAGAGCTCGAGCCAGGCAAACCAGCTGCCGCTGACCCAAACTGAAGCCAAGAATATCCAGTCAGAAACAATCAGAACAGGTATTAGTCAAATGATGAAGAGGGAGGAATCTTGTCAAGAGTTTGTACCTGAGATTTTCTCCACCCTCTGAACACTCATGATTGAGTTTGTCAGGAAGGCCAGACACAAAGTTCTTGAGATGTGCGAGTTCCAGAGCTCTCCACACCTCCTCATCAGTGTAGCCATCAAAGGGATCCAGATTCATGCGCAAGGAACCTGAGAACAGCACTGGATCCTTGGGCAAAAAGGTGTGGTTGTAATTAAAGCACCACAATCTTTGAATATATACATATATTTTAATTGTGTCATTGCTATTAAGTAGGTTTTTTTAAATTTATTTTTATTTTTATTTTCCAGGTGTACCTGTGGGATGATGGTGATACGAGACCTCAGTTCATGCAATCCAATCTCTGCAATGTTTATCCCATCTATGTAGATCTTTCCTTTTGCTGCCTCAAGGATCCGGAAGATTCCGAGAGCTAAAGATGACTTTCCAGCCCCTGTCCTTCCCACAATTCCAACCTGAGTGGATTAGATGAATGGCTTAGTACGTAATAAAAAATAAAGAGACAAAATGTGTTCATTTCCTCCAGATGTTATATTTACCTTTTCTCTGTCATTAACACTGAGGGAAATTTCTTTCAAGGCCCAGTCAAGACCGCTGCGGTACTGAAGTCCATATTCCTGGAATCCAATGGATCCTGATCTGGGCCAGTGTAATGGGAGTGGACTGTCCTCAAATATCCATGGTGCCTGTGACAACCCAAGACAGACTTAGTGACCTCAAGAATGAATGTAAAAATATACTTTGGTCACTTTGCATAAAGGAATTTTTGGGAAAAACAAAGCATTTAAACAAACGTTACCTCCTTTGTTGTTTCAGCATATTCCTTTACTCGCTCAACAGACACAATGTTGTTTTCTACATCAGTCCATGCCCGCACAATCCAGCTCAGGATCCCAGTTACCTGAAATGTTATTTTTCTTGAGAACTTCTTATCTAATAGGCAGAAAATAACATGTGTGGCTTTTTGGCTTTTTTAAGGAGTTCCCTACCTGGAGAGAGTGGGACACAGCTAGCCCCACAATTCCAGGGCTTAAAGTCGCCCTTCCCATAACAGAGAGGATAGCTGCAGCAAGGACCAGCAAGTTACCCAGAAACTCTAGATTTACTGCCAGCCACCTTTTGGAATAACATGAAAGATATTGTACTGAGTAGATTGAAGGGCCAGGACCAGTAACAAAGAATGCAAAAGAAAAAAGAAAAAGAATCTGACCTGGTGGCCACAAATCTCGGGAAATAGGACGTTTGATTGTGGTCCACTCGGCTGTTAGCTACAAGGATGAACCTAGGCTGTTCACCAAAGGCCCGGATCACGCTGGCTCCTTGAACTGTCTCGTTGAAATGAGTATAGATGGGTGAACGACTCACCGACTCTAGTCTACGCAACTGGCAGGACGTGGCTACGTAGAAGCTCTGAAAACACAGGAAAATAGTCAGATAAATAACTGATGCTCTCTGTTATAATGCTCTCACCTGCTGAGCGATCTATAGTAGCATACCTGGATAAAGGCATAGAGGAGAGTGAGTGGCAGTATGATCACTCCTGCAAAAGGTGTTGCCATCAGCACGATAATGCAAACCTCCAGAAGTTTGAACACATAGCCCAGCATCATCTTTAGACCATCAGGGATCATGCAGTCAATGGCATCTATCTCTTTCGAGAAACGATTGAGAAGATTACCACTGGGTGTACTCTCAAAGAACGACATGGGAGAGTGAAGTACGTTGTTGAGAAGGTCCAAATGAAGATGCCGGGATGCAATTATTCCTCCAAGTGAAATAGCCACAGTAGTCCCAAAAATTGCAGTTCCTGCCATATGACATCACAGTTAATGATCACGAACAAAACAAAGCCCAAGGATACTCGTGCAGGTTGCGAAATATAAGGGATATTTAACCTTGTGCAAAGCCAAGAGCTCCAAAAACACCAAGCTTCAGATCAGTGTTGACCTGAGTTCCATTTACAACCGGGTCATCTGCCCACAGGCTTAGCCAGTAGTTGTAGGCCAGTGAGGCAGCCTGCTGAAACGCATAGAGGAAGATGATGGGGATGATGAGGGCCAGGCCAATGGTCCTGAAGTACTCCACATACAGCTCCAGTTTCACCTGTGTGACCCATTATGAAGAAGAATGTGTGAGGAACAGCACTCTGGATGATATAGTGCACTTTCAGGCTATATTATGGTATTCAGAACAATGAAGATCAAAAGCCTGTAATCAGGGGTTAAAATTAAATCTCTGTGGTGACCCGAGAATCTGAAATGCATGTCATTGACCTGTAGCTGAACTTTTAAATTTGACCTTCCAATCCAATTCTTTGGCTTTTGGTATTGAGTTGCATGTGAATGTATGTTTTGATGCGTTTACCCATTGTATGCAATGTCTGTGGATGTGGCTCTGTTACTTACTCGGCCTGTATGGGCTTTGTCAGCCTGGGTCAGTCTCCCAATTTCCTCCTGGTCCTGCTCCTGTTCTTTGTCAGATATGGACTCCATGGTTTGTATACTGGCACTTCCCATGTCTCCACTACATTAAACCAAATTGACAGAAAGGTAAATATGTATTCAACAACTGTTGAAACTTCAACAACTGTTGAAACTTCAACAACTGTTTTTGCATTTTCTTTTTCAAAACTTGGTTACTTGATGAGTTGCTCCTGGGAGAGGTCAATTGAGAAGTCTGTCATGCTGAGACGAGAGACTGATTTCCTGGTCCCTAAAACAAGGTGAATCTGGATTTTTAACCAAAATTGTGTTGTAGTGTTAAGTCATTTGTTAAGCTGGGCACTCAGTCTTTTTTATCTTACCTCTGTGGGTGGCACTTTCCTTGCGTTCGCTAACAGAAAAGGCTTTAACAAAGTCAGCAAAGGCATTTTGCCTGCTCAAAAGCTCGGCATAAGAGCCCATCTCTGTGATTTCTCCATCCACCATCACCAGGATCAGGTCCACCTGGGGCAGGAAGCTCAACCCGTGGGTCACCAGAATACGAGTCTGTTTTAGCAAGCATTGGGGAGCATCATTAAACAAGTTAGTTTGTTATTTTAAGCCTGTTCTTGTCTATTGCATGGTTGGACAATTCAAAATTGAAGAACATTCCCTTTTAATTCAAGAGTAAGAAGTTAAATTGTCCACATACACATAAAGTTGAATTGGAATGACAGGAAGATACATTTTCTAAACTGTAATTCAAAGAAATTCAGCACAGGTTATCTGTCTTTGTATATGAACCTTTTAGGCATTTTAAACTTTCCAAAACTTGATTTTTATTTATTTTTGCTTTTTAGTTTAAAATTATACTTTCCAGTTTGAATTTAAGTTTATTTTAATTCTACTTCCTTGCATTTAAATTGAAATTGCGATTCACCATCCCTTTACCTATTTCAATTTAAGGTCAATTCCTTCAATTTCACATATCACTTATTAGATTTTAGGGTCACACATTTTTTTTTTCTTTTCTCGTATCTTTTAATTTTTACCTTATTTTTAAGAACTCCATTAGGTCCAATGACTTTTTCGAAGATGTGCTGACCCACATGCGCATCCACAGCTGACAAGGGATCGTCAAACAGATAGATATCAGCCTTTTTGTAGACTGCGCGTGCCAGACTCACTCTTTGTTTCTGACCTCCTGACAGATTCAGCCCCTGTGAATATTGTAAAAATGTAGTTGGAGTTTTACTCTGCTGGTACCCTGCATATTTGAAATTTAAAATAAACTAGATTTTTTTTTATAGCTTTTCACTTTATTCTATCATGTCTGGTTCAGACAATCTAACAATTTACCTTCTCCCCAATCTCTGCCGAGTCTCCTCCAGGTAGGATCTCCAGGTCTGGTAGGAGAGCACAGGCCTCCACTACTTTCTGGTACCAGCTGCCTTTCCTCTCACGTCCAAACAAGATGTTGTCTTTGAGAGTGGCGTTCTGAATCCATGCTTGCTGAGGCACGTAAGCCACAGAGCCCTGAAAGAAAGTGCTAGCAAAATTATTTGTGGAATATGTGAATGATGCCAATATATATTTTTAATAATGTTCTAGAATGATTTACTGCAACTGTGACGTGGCCACTTTTCTTTTCCATCTCTCCTAACATCACAGACAGAAGAGAGGATTTTCCACTGCCCACATGACCTACCACAGCCACCAGTGAACCACGTTGCACTTTGACATTGATCCTGCAGAAATGAATCGTTGCCAGATTATTGTCTTCAAATGCTCAGAAATGCTGGATCTACAAATATATATTCAAAGGTACCTACCTCTTGAGACATGGTGTGCTATCTTTAGACCAGCTGAAAGTTCCGTTGTCAATAACAACACCATCGACATCTGACAAAAAGGAAATGAAGAGGTGAGCTCATGGTGTTCCAAACCTGTATGACTTTCTTTTCTCTGCAGAATATTTAAATACATTTTGAAGATTTTTCCATGCTCTTTTCAGTGCAGTTGCAATTAATTGTCTTCAAGATTCAAAATACCAAGATACCATCATAAAAGTGTTCCATACAACTCTTGGACAAGAATATTTTAAATATTTTGAAGACAAAATGGCTTTGTGAGAGACATGGGCTGAAATGATTTTCAATCAAGAAAAACTTGTTTGTCCCAGTATATAGAATATTTCATTTTGGTTATATGGAAGAAAGAAAGTCATACAGGTTTGGAGCGATTTGAAAGGGAGTACATTTTGACAAATTTCATTTTTGGGTGAGCTATCCCTTTAAGTGTGCATTACATTTGAGGCTCATAAAACTATACCACAAGTTAATTAAGGACCAGGTTTATGATAATTATTTTGCTTAATACATTTTAATTATATTTTTAACCATCATCCACGGGATATATTATTATATGTTAATGATGTTCGGGTGAAGTAGAGAGAAAAAAAAAAACTTCTCTTTGACCTTTAATATAAAACACATAGCTCCATTGTCTTTAACACACAAAAATGTGGAAAAAGTAATAGAAATATAATTACAGCTCCAAAGCTGAAAATCCCCTTCCAGTGACCACTGTATGAAGTCATCATGTGCATTTCAGCCACAACCAACACCCACCTCATAGCCACACAATTTCCTTGTAGTGTTTGTTGAATTACAGCATTTAAATGAATGTTTCTGACAGCCTGCACAAATGTCTTGTAGAAGAACTGCAAATATATTCTTCAAGGTGGGTCTTTTTGGCAGATCAGTAACTTATTTTTGTTTTTTGGATGTCGGGTTTTGTTATAGCTTCCTGCATTAGGATTCCACCATCACATTGATTGGGAAAAATCTGTTTATTGCTCAAAATGTATAATAATGTTGGTCATCTGAGGCGTATTAAATGTTTTATGTCAAAAGTATTTTCGGAAAGTCTGAAAAAAATGACAAGCTAATGCACTCACCAGGATTGTAGGGAGCTCTCTCCACACTATCTGGTTTCAGCTCGTCTTGACAGAGAAACTTTCCGAGACGTTTGAGAGAAACCACAGCCTTAGAAACAAGAAGAAACAAAAGATAACTACTTGATCATTTCCTTGAAAAAGCGCAAATATAAATACATAAGCGTTTGAATGTTTGAATTGCATTAGTGCTGCTCACCTGCATGGTGGTGCTCATTGCAAAGGGCAGTTGACTGAGTGGAGCTTTGAGAATGTTGATGAGAGCCATGGACACAAAGACCTTCTGAGCATCCAGAACATGCTTATCATCTATCAGCACATACACCCCAAACATGGAAAATGCAATCTGAAGGGTGTAGATTAAAATGAGGTTGTTAGGGCTATATTAATGTGTTAAAATGATGAAATCATCCAAGAATTATGAAATGTACCAAGAAAGTGGAGGAGTTGAAGGAGGCGATGGATATTGAGTAAAGGATCTGAGACTTCTTCAGAGCATTCAGCTCTTTCTCCCTGAAGCCAAGAACACGTTCTCTGAAAGCATTCTCCCAGGCGTAAAACTTCAGGATCTTTATTCCGCTCAAGATTTCATTCATAAGCTTAATGCGGCCGTCCATGTACTTCATCTGGACCTCCTGAGAGTAGAAGAAAACAGGTTAAAGCACATGTGAATTGAGAATCGTGCAAGCAAAATTGTTTACAACTTCAGAAAGAAACCAATATAGGTTTCAGTTTTTTGGATGTTTCAGTCAAAGCAAATAAAGACATTTCAGTTTTACAACAAAGAAAATCCTGTGGTTTATGGACAGAACTGCACAGACTGTCCTCATGCTCATGTTTTAAATTATCAGTAGACATGACGTTCCTGGGACGACACTGTGTGCCAACATGACCTCAGTCACTACAGCACGAATATTATCATGGAAATATCATTTGACTCATAGAACAACATGGACGATACCTGGAGCTTGCTTCTCATTTTGGCAATGAACCCATTTAAAGGGAAGATGAGAATTACAGTGGCGATGCCAGCCAAGGCAGATGGGCCGAGTCGCTGTACAGGGGATGAGACACTGAATTTTAGATCTGCTCTCTTATTTTAGGACCTCTTTGTACCTCCACAAAATGTTATTAGTAGCTTACATAATAATACTGTTAGGGTTAGATAAAGTTTTGTCTTTTTAAGTGTACAAGCTGTTGTACTTTGTCTAGAAGCATCTGTTCTCACCTGCCAGAGGAAGAAAAGACATAAAACAATTTCAATCGGGGCCACCCACACTGCATTGAAGTACACCACGAAATCCATGAGTTTCTGGGTGTCAGCCGAAACCAAGTTCACTATCTCTCCAACTGTACATGTTCTACGGGCTGCGTTGTTGATGACCAGGGACTGTGGAGACCAGAATGAATGTGAGAACCATTACACTCACCTAAAGGATTATTAGGAACACCTGTTCAATTTCTCATTAATGCAATTATCTAATCAACCAATCACATGGCAGTTGCTTCAATGCATTTAGGGGTGTGGTCCTGGTCAAGACAATCTCCTGAACTCCAAACTGAATGTCAGAATGGGAAAGAAAGGTGATTTAAGCAATTTTGAGCGTGGCATGGTTGTTGGTGCCAGACGGGCCAGTCTGAGTATTTCACAATCTGCTCAGTTACTGGGATTTTCACACACAACCATTTCTAGGGTTTACAAAGAATGGTGTGAAAAGGGAAAAACATCCAGTATGCGGCAGTCCTGTTGGCGAAAATGCCTTGTTGATGCTAGAGGTCAGAGGAGAGTGGCCCGACTGATTCAAGCTGATAGAAGAGCAACTTTGACTGAAATAACCACTCGTTAAAACCAAGGTATGCAGCAAAGCATTTGTGAAGCCACAACATGCACAACCTTGAGGCGGATGGGCTACAACAGCAGAAGACCCCACCGGGTACCACTCATCTCCACTACAAATAGGAAAAAGAGGCTACAATTTGCACGAGCTCACCAAAATTGGACAGTTGAAGACTAGAAAAATGTTGCCTGGTCTGTTGAGACATTCAGAGTCAGCATTTTGCGTAAACAGAATGAGAACATGGCTCCATCATGCCTTGTTACCAATGTGCAGGCTGGTGGTGGTGGTGTAATGGTGTGGGGGATGTTTTCTTGGCACACTTTAGGCCCCTTAGTGCCAATTGGGCATTGTTTAAATGCCACGGCCTACCTGAGCATTGTTTCTGACCATGTCCATCCCTTTATGACCACCATGTACCCATTCTCTGATGGCTACTTCCAGCAGGATAATGCACCATGTCACAAAGCTCGAATCCTTTCAAATTGGTTTCTTGAACATGACAGTGAGTTCACTGTCCTAAAATGGCCCCCACAGTCACCAGATCTCAACCCAATAGAGCATCTTTGGGATGTGGTGGAACGGGATCTTTGTGCCCTGGATGTGCATCCCACAAATCTCCATCAACTGCAAGATGCTATCCTATCAATATGGGCCAACATTTCTAAAGAATGCTTTCAGCACCTTGTTGAATCAATGCCACGTAGAATTAAGGCAGTTCTGAAGACGAAAGGGGGTCAAACACAGTATTAGTATGGTGTTCCTAATAATCCTTTAGGTGAGTGTATAGGCATCTTTGCATTTGTTAGTAAACAGTTCAAAAACCTACCTTCCTGTACACTAGGCCCATAACTGCAGTTTTAACCCTCATGCCCACCGTGAAGCAGGTATACATGTACTGATGGTTGAACAGGGACTGCAGACAAGACAACAGGAACATCAAAAAGGCAAAGAGGTATCCCTTCCACAAGGGGGCATCTTCATCCCTCACAAAGCCGAGCAGTAGGCTGAAGAACAAGAAACAGACATTGTTATGATTTACTGAGACCCAAACAGTAGCACACCATTTTTTGTATATATGAGTTGAATCTGGTTCTATTTTTTTCTTTATTTAACTTGGAGTGCAGCAAACACAAGCCAAACCTAAAGACTGAACAAATATGAGCCTTCTTGGACCTAATACAGCTGAGCCTAAAAACTAACCCCAGGCACATGCATCAAAGTGTTATCACTGTAAAGGAGCGTTTTGATGGTATTGAGGCCACAGTTCCTGTGGTTCTGGATCAGTGAACCCACCACAGTGCTCTTGGCTAGTTATATGTCAGATGGAGTGGCTTAATTTGATGATGAACTGCAGTTTCTTTGTCTTTTCAGAGTTACAGCTCAGCCACAAACAATATGATGCTGCAGAGAGCAGACTCTCCTAAGCGTCTTGGTGCATGGGATGAAAATAACAGTGTGGCTGTACCACAGCAGGATATGGGGGTGTTGGGGTGTTGGGGGTGACCAAGTGTGAACTCAGTATTGAGTTCACACTCAATACTGCAAAAGGGCAACAAGTTCATAGACATAGTTAAGGTTCCCTTACAAACTTCTGTTTTTGTTGCACAACACATTTTTAACAGAATTATGTGCCAAAGGTCTTGCTCTACATTTAAACATTGGCATGTTTAACTAAAAAAAAGCTTCTTACATAATGTAGATGTTTTAGCTTTGCACAGAAAGAAATGAATAATGATGAAAAATATTTTTAAAAGTATATAATTTGATGACATTTGACTTTACAGCTTGTGTAGTGCAGTAAAGTATTGTATTAAAGCAGTCAACGATTCTAAATACACTACCACTCAAAAGAAGTAATTTAAAAAAGAATACTTTTATTCAGCAAGGCTGCGTTAAATAGAATTTTGTAACAAATGTATTTTAATCTGTTTCAAATAATGCTGTTCTTTTGAACTTTTTATCCATCAAGTAATCCTGTAAAAAATGGTTTCCACAAGAAAATGAAGCAGCACAACTATGTTTTAACATTGATAATAATAATAAATGTTTCCTGAGCATCAAATCAGCATATTAGAATGATTTCTGAAGGGTCATGTGACACTGAACAGTGTGTGGAATCAGTAAATGATTGTTAGGCTGCATTAACTAGGTCAGCCGGAACCGGGAACACTTCCCATAACACCTGATGTACTCGTTACATCATAAGAAGAATGGCATCTACGCTAATGTTAGTCTCTCTGTTTATCCCGAGGTTTACTGCAGTCAGCCGGATCTGGGCCGTATCCAGATCAGATGGTGGACCTGCGCCTGGACCAACGCATCCCTGAAATGTCTGCAGAGAGCGTGTCAAATAAACTCCCCCCGTAAATGCTGTATCGACACGACATCCTCATTAAACCCGTCTCCGGCGTGACGACTCCAATCTTTCGAACAATCTTACAAATATCTATTTACCTAATATGACTTAAGACCTGCAATGTTGCCAGAATTATAATCATACACTGTTTGTTCGTCGGCCAGAGGAGAACTGGTATCCCGACTGAGCCTGGTTTCTCCCAAGGTTTTTTTCTCCATTCTGACCCTGAAGGAGTTTTGGTTCCTTGCCACCGTTGCCTCTGGCTTTTGGCTTGCTCAGTTGGGGACATCCAAATTTCATCTATATTACCGATCTGCCTGCATTGACACTATATGATGCTTGAAATTAGCTGGATAACATCACTGTTTCACCAGAACGGCTGTACAAATTCTGTTGCATTATTTTCCTGTTAACAATGTGAAGCTGCTTTGAAACAATTGGACTTGTTAAAAGCGCTATATAAATAAAGGTGACTTGACTGAAGACTGAAATAAACATGCTGAAAATTTAGCTTTGCCAACACTGCAATAAATGACATTTTAAAATATATTATAATAGAAAACTGTTATTTTAAATGGTTATAATATTTTACAATATTGCTGTTTTACTGTATTTTGATAAAAATAAATGCAGCCTTAGAAGAAGACTTCCTTCTAAAACATTAAAGCATCTTACAGACCCCAAACGTTTGTACAGTAGGTTTTGTACTAGACTAGAGTATCGTTGTACATGCCATGAAAGAATTACTGCCTCTCTCACCTTAACACTTGTGGTATGGAGAACATGAAAGCATCTTGAATGACCAGACAGATAGTCCCAGTCAGAAAGTAGGGGCCAAAGTTTTTGGCTAGCGTACGGAGCAGACAGAAGCCTGAGCTTTGTTCTTTATGGAGTTTTCTGAGCAGCTGTGTCTGCTCGCTCAACTTATAACCAAGAGCTTGTGATCCATTCAGAGAGCTCTCTTGCCTGTGTTTGAAGGAGAGAACACAACATTTGTAACCCTACTTTAGTCTCTGGAATAGCATTCTGCTAGCATTGTTGCAACAAAGTAAAAACGCTGCACAAATAATTCAGAGTTATGAGCATGCAAATTATGGATGTCACATATACTGACTAAATGTGCTCAACAGTTACTGAAACCGTTATCTCAGGATGGAAACGGCAGGTGTCTTACTGCTGCAGTTTAGCGCATTGCTTGGCCCACTCTTTCTCTAGATCAAAGATGATTTTTTCAGATGTATCCTCTTCTCGTAGAGACCAGAGGTCTTCAGCTTTTAAAGGTGAGTGGTAGCCCTTTACCACCAATCTGTGGAGCACAAATGTGTGTTTCTCTATATCTCAATGGGTTTTTATTCTCCAGACCTTCACAAGAATCTCATAAGTTCATGAAATGAGAGACGAAAAGATGACTCTACCTGCCGTACCACCAGAAAAGTACTTTTGAAAGGAAAGAAGCATCCTCAACTGGACATGGATTCTACTGGAAAAAACAATATTTCCAGGTATTATTTTTTGACTATTTTCCCAAATATTAGTTTACTCATAAAAAAATAAAAATAAAACATTGATGACACTCTACCTTTACATATACAGGTTTGAAAGTTGCTGGGCATTTATCAGCAAAACAGCTTAAGATGAGCTGAGCCAATTGGAGAGAGAAGAATGTGAAAAATGCCACGAATCTCATCGCATCCGCAGAGAAACCCTGTAACACACATGACTGTCTATTAGTAGAATGTAGACAACAGCGTGGAGAACAATACAGTCGGTACGCTCATTTTAAAACATCTGGAAGCATAAATGTTTATGCTGTGCTTTTTTTTGTGTTAGATAAACTAGTATAAAATTAACTTAGCATAAAAATAGATAGTATTGATTATTATTTTTTCTGTATCCCTTCCCTTTAAACTACACACACACACACACACACACACACACACACACACACACACACACACACACACACACACACACACACACACACACACACACACACACACAATTGCTTAAATGTTATTATATTAATATATTATAATTGTTTTTATAATAAATATTTATAAATATATAAATAATTGATAATGCTTGTATTGTTCTCATCTCCCAAGCAATTACATAATTACCAAAAACTTAGTTGTGTCCCATCATGTTGCCACACAATTTTCCATATATATAATATTTAGTTTGATTTAGTTGTTGATCAAACTTTTTTTTTTTTTTTTTTTTTTACCTTATTTCAACTAATTTTATTTACCTATTTGGTAACACTTTAGAATAATGGTCATTAGTTAACATTAGTTAATGTATTAACTAACATGAACTAACCATGAGCAGTACATTTGTTACTGTATTTGTTCATCTTTGTTACCGTTAGTTAATATAAATCCAGCTGTTCATGGTTTGTTCATGTTAATTCACAGTGCATTAACTAAAGTTAACAAGATTTTAATGAAGTATTGGTAAATGTTGAAATTAACATTAACAAAGTTAAAGAAATCAGTTCATTATTAGTTCATGTTAACTAATGTAGTTAACTAATGTTAACTAATGACCGTTATTCTAAAGTGTTACCATTTATTTTACTTTTCAGGCACAATTTTTATATCATACTCATGGAGCGTGCCATGAGCTTTTTATTTATAGCTTGGGTTAACGTATTTTTGTTTAATACACGTTTTTGATCTCATCATCAAAATTAGATCAAACAATAATTGGTAGATCCCCTGTAGACCCGCACCTGCAGTACTGAACAATGAACGCTTGTTTTATTGCACAAATTGAAATGTACAATTCAACACTGAATTATTAAATAACGCTGCATATTTTAATTTCTGTGGAGATGACCAATCAGGCACATAAGTGATGCATACGCATTTGCCAGGGATTTCCCAAGGAGTCATTCGCCACATAACCTACATGCTTCCTGTGGGACTATATCCGTATTTTCTCTTCTGCCTGCCCTAGCACCAGGGCTGTTCTGAGATCAGCCGCCCACTTTGTCTCACCGCAGTGTGCGGAGGTGGGACTGGTGGCTGATGTGGGGAGTGTTCTTTTGGGGATGTTGCCTGCTGTTCCCCTCCCTTCCTTTCAAAGACCTCAGCTTATTATAATGACCTAAATGTTCCATCAAACTAGGATTAATGACACAACAAATCTATTTATGAACACTTCTAAATCATGGTATAAAAAAATACAGACCACAGAAAGATCTTTATTCCAACAGACTGAGACTATTCATTCACAACTTCTAATAGTAGGCTAGAAAGTTGTTGGTAATCGTATTCAGTGAGTCTTCAATCGCACTCTGCCCTATGAAGCTGTCTTGTCATTTTTCTCCTAGTATCCATGCTCTTGTCATAAATGTACATCTTTTATTCAATTATTAGCTTGTTAAAGTAAATTTCGTAAGCTTATTGCATAGTTTTGTTTGAAGTCAATAGTTTGTGTGTGTGTGTGTGTGTGTGTGTGTGTGTGTGTGTGTGTGTGTGTGTGTGTGTGTGTGTGTGTGTGTGTGTGTGTGTGTGTGTGTGTGTGTGTGTGTGTGTGTGTGTATGTATGTGTTTGTGAGATAACAAAATGGAACATGCCGAATTGTGCAGGCATAGTTTTTGGCCAGGCTATCATACAAAGAAATTATGAACACATGCAAAAGCAAGTATTTAATTAAAGATAATATTTAAGAATTATAAAACAATTTTGCTTAGAGAGGAATAATGTTTGTGTTATTATATTCCATTTTGTTTGAGACAAAGTTTTACCACATTGCACTTGATCTATTTGTGTGTGCAAGGTTCAAGATTTGTTAGAGAGAAAATATGCTGAGGTCCGGGTTTTAGGTTCAAAACAGCAGCCATGCCAGAGCCCTGCATCTGCTGCTGAAATTTTACAGGGGCCACAGAGTCTATTCCCATGGACTTCTAACAGAAATGGTGTCAAATGGCCAAGCTACAAGAGCAAGTGGCAGCGCAGACCTCTTTAAGAACATGTAAACACAAGCTTCATTTACTGAAATGGTCACAGTCCAAACTCTGGACACCACAATGCAGGACGCTATGATTATTTTTCTGCCACACTGTGTGCTTAAACAGTTTGGAGAAACTCAAATTGGTTAGGGAACATATCCTCCCACAGTGTGGTGTGAGAGGACCAAGCATCAGTTGTTTTGCTGTTGCTCTTGGACCTGCTGCCCATTGGCTGAGGGCTCATTTAGGGCACAACAGATCCCACCACAAACCAAGCTTCAGTTCCTATGTAAACGTATGGGCTGTCATCACTGAGCTCTATGCGGCTTCATTGCTGTTTTTTTTTTTTTGTTTACTTCCTTACAGTATTTTTACTTCCTTACTGTACTTGAGTAGCCTAGATTTTTTAAATATCTGTTTGTAAGTCAGTATTTTCATTTTGGGAAACTTTAACTTTTACTACAATACACGCCAAAGCATAATATCTTACTTTAAACTCTACTACGTTTCATTAAAATGTTGTTCTTGTGCTGAGACATGATACCAATGTTGAACTCGTAAACAGGTTATTATCGATGAAGTTTTTTTTAAAATTATGATTAACCTGTTGAATCAGTTTACAAATTACAATGAACGATTCATTCAAGAAAAGGACTGATCTGATCTAATTAGTAATGACTAACATGAGCGAAGAACCAAGAGTAAAATGATCCCTTAGAGCAGGGGTGGGGAACGTTGATCCTGGAGGGCCACTCTCTTGCAGAATTTAGCTCCAACCCTGAAAAAAACACTCACCTGCCTGTAACATCAGTAATCCTGAAGACCTTGATTAGCTTCAGGTGTGTTTGATTAGGGTTGGAGCTGAACTCTGCAAGAGAGTGGCCCTTCTGGATCAACGTTCCCCACCCATGCCTTAGAGCTTTAGTGTTTGGAGGATTTGACTGGTGGCATGGAAAGTCAGTTACTAATGTTTTGTCTATTTACTATTGTCTAAATATGAAAATTAAGTGAATTATATGTGCGAAATGGACCAGGGAGGAACACCACTCAACCACCCACCACGCGATAAGGACCAGCATGCCTGGGATGACCTGGTGATGACATTGGTGGTATATATATATATATATATATATATATATATATATATATATATATATATATATATATATATATATATATATATATATATATATATATAAAACAAAATATGCACATAGCCCTAAAGATTATACTTTCAGACATATACTGTCTGTGCATGTGAGCTACATGTATATTTCCCATTCCAGCATCAAGATGTTTATTGCTGTGTCTGTGACAAGATGCAGTGAAGTAATTATGGAGTGGGAACATCACAGCAGGCGAGAGACAGACAGACCGAGGGAGACAGTAACGCCATCCGCAGACGTATGCGGCTTCTCCTATCTGTCCGGAAAAACACCAGCGGTGATTGTGACTGCTCTCTGCATTGCCTCAGCTTCAGACAAAGAGGGCATTGAGGGAAGGGGAAAACCGACAGGCCTACCCAGGCATCAACGCTGAGAAGAGCAACATCTGAAAGCACTGTTTACGCAACGCTGTGTTAGGCTCTCAGACACAACACAGATAAATTTAGAGAGTGAGATTGAGTAATATTCATTAGAAAAACCATACAAAGGCCCTTTAAATTAGATGTCATTTAAAGATTTTCAATGTACAATGTAATTTCAGCCCCTCTTTATACATATTGGGTGAACTCAGGTAAATTAAGATGTCAAAATATCTCTCACTAAACTAAGTTTATATAATAATAATAATAAAATATATCTTTTTATACAATAGTTTGATATATTAGGGATACACAGACCTTGTCTATGATGGCTTGTATGTTGGCTCTGAGAGGCACCAGTGAGCAGACGATTGCCAGCATCCAAAACAGGAAGAGAAATACAGAGGACCGAAAGCCCCTCAGCCTTTCCAAGTGGATCACCAACACTGCCAGTATCTGAGGACACAGTTTATGCCAGTCAGTGTGCTAGACGAGGTCAATAGAGAAATCCAAAACACTCTAGGAAAAGAGAACCATTAGACAGATTAGACATGGTTTTGTTGATACATTTTGTATTGATTCTATATAGCAGAGACTGTGTTTAGTCTGTGTCAGGACTGGGCAGTTGTTTTTACTTCAACCACTGTTGACACTGCTGTCTGCTGTGACCAGAGGTAAAAGAGACTTATTTATCCTGATCCCTTCAGGAAACTTCTGCCAGACGTCTAGCCACAAAGAGATTTGTTCATTCAAGCTTAAATATAACAGATCATAAATCTTAACTGTCCTCTAAAAGAGTTTTGTTGAAAAAAGAGAAAGAATTCAAAACATGAATGTGGACCCTTATATTTCTGAAATCAACATTGTGTTTCATAAGAGTCATTTATGGAAAGGGGAGGTTCGGGAGAATAGTAATAGTAGTGTGATTTACCATGGTAAGGCTGCGAATTATAGGGCTTAGGAGAAAGACCATGTGACGCTCTATATCTCTGCTCCTTTCCACCATCAGATAGACCATCTCCAGGAAACCAAAGGAAGCCAGACAGAGACCCAAACCCTACAAGACGTGAACAAAGACACGTAAGCATTAACTGCAACATTGTGGCATCATGCCCCCCAAAATTATTTACTTACACTACTGATAAAAATCTCTCATGCTCATCTAGGCTGCACTTATTTGATCAAAAATACAGTAAAAACAAGCAATATTGTGAAATATTATTACAATTTAAAATAACTGCTTGAATATATTTTAAGGTGTAATTTCTTCCTGTGATGGCAAAGCTGAATTTTCAGCATCATTACTCCAGTCTTCGGTGTCACATGATCCTTCAGAAATCATGATTTACTGCTCAAGAAACATGTTTAATTATCATCAGTGTTGAACACAGTTGTGCTGCTTCATATTTTTGCAAAAAATCATGATTTTTTTGGGTGAATAGAACAACATTTATTTGAAATAGAAATCATTTGTAACATTATGTAATATTACATGTCTTTACTTTAATTTTTTGATTAAATGAATGTGTCCTTGCTGAATAAACGTTTTAATCTCTTTAAAAAAAAAAAAAAAAAAAAAAGAAATCTTACTGACCCCAAACTTTTGAATAGTAGTGTGTTCTCTATTAGAATGAATTTGCACTACATGTCAACTGGGTCAAAGTCTGTTTTTCTTCCCGGAGAACCATTTCCCTGCCTCTTTAATGATGTCACTTATTTCTACATTTCCATGCACATTACAATAACCTGAGTTTTAAGTTAGTGGCTTAGAGAGGTGGTAACTAGAATTTAGTCAAGTCTTGATGACCGGTATGACTTACTGTCTTGGCACAGCAGAGGCTGGATATAGATATGCGTCCATTGTCGTAGAATTTGAGGTACAAGCAGTAGAAAGGGGCACAAACCCAGAGATAGAAACAGGGGAACCACACCAGTACTGTGTGCTGGAAGCACTGGGTGAGGTCTGGATGTGGTGTGTACCATGTGACGTTCCAGTCCTGAAAATGCAGTGTTAAACCATTAGTCCTCTTTAACTTGTTAACTTGTTACATCAGGAGTGATTCTATAATTATTATCAACTAGGCACAGTTTACAACTTATTCGATTTTATTCACTCTCCGCACTCAGGCTTGAATTAGTGAATTAGTGAATAAAATGCAATTCATCAGATTGCTGAATGTTCATTGATGTTCCCTGGTGTTTGTTCAGTCCAAATGGCTCTGTGTATTTGTGATTTATTATAGTTGTCTTGCAGTGCTGTGGTGTTTGCAACAGACAAATTGTGTGAAATTGCAGAGAGGTGAAAGGTAAAGCTCCTGTAATAAATCCTCACTGTTTTTCCTGTGCTTTTAAATATCACTTGGTTTGCCAAGTGGGTTTATGATGAGTATAGCTGGATTTGTCTTGGTTGTTTTTACAAGTCATGACAGGAAAAAAACATCTTTATGTATTGTTGTATGTTGTATTGTATAGAATATCAAAATCAACTGTAGGCGGTCGATCCTTTTCCTATTTAGCGCCTAAACTCTGGAACAGTCTAGCATTGTTCGGGAAGCAGACACGCTCTTTAAATCAGTCAGTTTAAATCTATCAGTTTAAATCTGTCAGTTTAAATCTAGACTAAAAACGCATCTCTTTACTATGGCTTACACATAAAACATGATCAATTTCTATTATTCAAATCAGTAAATGATTGTTAGCCTGCATTAACTAGGTCAGCCGGAACCGGGAACACTTCCCATAACACCTGATGTACTCGTTACATCATAAGAAGAATGGCATCTACGCTAATGTTAGTCTCTCTGTTTATCCCGAGGTTTACTGCAGTCAGCCTGATCCGGGCCGTATCCAGATCAGATGGTGGACCTGCGCCTGGACATGACCAATGCATCCCTGAAATGTCTGCATTGTGTCAATTAAACTCCCCCCGTAAATGCCGTATCGACACGACATCCTCATTAAACCCGTCTCCGGCGTGACGACTCCAATCTTTCGAATAATCTTACGAATATCTATTTACCTAATATGACTTAAGACCTGCAATGTTGCCAGAATTATAATCATACACTGTTTGTTCGTCGGCCAGAGGAGAACTGGTATCCCGACTGAGCCTGGTTTGTCCCAAGGTTTTTTTCTCCATTCTGGCCCTGAAGGAGTTTTGCTTCCTTGCCACCGTTGCCTCTGGCTTTTGGCTTGCTCAGTTGGGGACATCCAAATTTCATCTATATTACCGATCTGCCCGCATTGACACTATATGATACTTGAAATTAGCTGGATAACATCACTGTTTCACCAGAGCGGCTGTACAGATTCTGTTGCATTATTTTCCTGTTAACAATGTGAAGCTGCTTTGAAACAATTGGACTTGTTAAAAGCGCTATATAAATAAAGGTGACTTGACTTGTTCTTTTTTAAGCTTTACAGCTTGTTTGCCTGCTAAGATAATAAGGACAAAGTGAGGTACTATTCAATTTAGCCCCATTCTGATTGTAGAAAAATCCCAAATTTCCACAAATGTAACGTACAAAGAAACTAATCTGAAAATGTCGCTGTTGCAGACAGATATTATTTCCACTCAGAAACAATGCTAGCAGCAGCACATTGGTATTGCTGAGTGATAGTCTGAGGTGTGTGGTTTTCTCATGATCAGCGGGTCACCAGTAGAGAGAGTGAGCAGCTTCAAGTACCTGGGAGTAAACATCTCAGAGGACCTGACCTGGACTGCTCACATTCAGACACAGGTGAAAAAAGCCAGGCAAAGACTGTACCACCTGCGCCAGCTGAGGAAATTCAGGGTTTCACCAGCTATCCTGAAAACTTTCTATTTAGGGGCGATAGAAAGTGTTTTAACTCAGTGCATCACAGCGTGGTATGGGAACAGCACCAGCCATGACCGCAAAGCCCTGCAAAGAGTAGTGCGCTTATCCGAGCGTATCTCAGGGTCAGCTCTCCCGTCTCTGCAGGACGTCTACACCAAACGCTGCAAAGGTAGAGCTACCAAGATCATCAAGGACTCTAATCACCCTGCAAACCCTCATTTCACGCTGCTACCATCTGGTAAGCGCTTCAAGCCTGATGGCCAAAACTGAGAGACTCAGGAGGAGCTTCTTCCCCAGGCCATCAGACTCCTGAACTCAGTCACTTAACATCACGTGACTTCACGTCAGGATAAACATCGATACACTGACATTGCACTGCACTTTCTGTTCTCGTTGTTACTGTGTAACAACCTGTTATAAACCTGTTTGCACATTATACTCTTTATACATTTGTTAACCACATATTTATAAGTCTACAGTTTACTCACTGCAAAGTCTACTTCAATTATTTTATTCCACTTTATCCTTATTTGTTACCTTTTTTTCTCTCTTGACTTGATTATTTATAATTCTACAGATATAGACATATATATATATATATATATAGATAGTACTTTTTTTTATATCCTATTTCTATTATAATTTCTTCCTTGTGTTTTTAACTGTGAATTTGCACTGTCCATGGAGCGGACCTGTTTACATTTCACTGCCGGTTGTATATTCTGTATATAACTGTGTATGTGACAAATAAAACTCTTGAATCTCTTGAATCTCTTGAATCTCTTTAAACTGTATATTTAAAGTAAATGCAAATATATTTCACAGTTGAAAGCAAACAGGCTTTGATTATGTGACATGAAGATTACATCAAAGTTTGAAATCATTGCCAAGACTTCTCTCTCAAGCTGAATTTCACAGGCTCGTTCTATTCAGACATCAGTAATTCACACTGTATCTTTTCAGTTATTTCTGGCTTTTCTATGTTGGAAAATAGGCTGATGTCCAAACGCAGCTGTAGAGCTGTTATGTTACACTTTTTTTTCTTTCAAACTTTCTCTGGACTAACAAGAACTTGTTTGGCTGTGCCTTATGCTGTGGTTATTTCGGCAATGGCACAGCTCTGACAAATACTGCATGCTGGTTGGAAGGAGTCTTGTGGTATGGCAGTATATAAGAAGTGCACCTTTGGCAAGCCACAATGTAAACCCCATATACACCATGAGAAGCACCATGAGCACCACCATGAGCACCAAGCACAGCTCCGTTTAAGCTTGTTTGCTCATGTACATACAGTTACCTGATGAAGATTTCTGTCCTATAGATCTTATTTTTCTCCAGTGCATTTTCTTACTCAAAATTGAACATTATTTACTCAGCCTTAAGTTGTTCCAAACATTCCCATTTTCCCATGGATTTTCAAGCTTTTACACTTCAAAAAGGATGCAAAAGCACCATAACAGCATCATAAAAGTCATCTACACATCTTCTGAAGGTATGCAATAACTTTTTGTGAGGAATAGGCCAAAATTTAACTTGTTATTCACTTATAATCTTTCCTTCCATCGATCTGTTCACGGTTGCAAACAGATTGAGTTATTGAAGATTCATACTTGTTTTGTGAACTGGATGACCTGATTCTATTAAAATCGGAATCAAAAGAATGACTCATTCATAAAATAAAACATCTTTGCTTTTTTTGAGAGTAAATGGGAGTTTTTATTTTGGGTGATCTGTTTGCTAGATTCTACACTCTAAAAAATGCTGGGTTGAAAATGGACTAACCCAGCAAGTGGGTTGTTTTAAGCAAACATTTAACCCAACCGCTGGGTTAAAACAGCCCAATCACTGGGTTAGTCCATTTTCAACCCAACTTGGGTTGTTTTTAACCCAGCATTTTTTAGAGCGTAGTATCTAGACCAGGGGTGTCCAGTCCTGGTCCTGGAGGGCCACTGTCCTGCAAAGTTTAGCTCCAACCCCAATTAAACACACCTGAAACAGCTAATAGTCTTATTAGGGATACTAGAAACTTCCATGTAGGTGTGTTGAGGCAAGCTGGAGCTAAACTCTCCAGGGCTGAGTTTGGGCACCCCTGATCTAGACTCTGCAAGTACAACCCAAACACATGCTGCAGGTTCAAGATGAGACACTTTGTTGTTTTGGCCTCATCTATGAGGGGGTGTACTGTGGTCTGGGCCCAGGCAAGGAAAGAGATTCTCATTCATGTGGCAGCGCACAGCACAGTCACAGTTTTCCACAGGGAATTCAGTGGACACCATCTTCTACCCATTCTGCATCTTCTAAGACTATGTTTGCACTGGTCTAAACCCAATGGCAACCACAGTCTCAGGAAGTGATTCAGAGTGGCGTGTGTACCCTTCCTGCAAGTGTAGGAGTACAGACTGCCGGTCAGCACAAATAACGTTTAAAAACAGTTTAAAAAATACACCGCTGATGGTTGGATTTACGTAGAGGAAGTTTGTAAGGGTGGCTTGTAGTTCACAAATCTCCAGTCATCTCTTTTTGGAAATGGCCCTCAAATGTTTTATTTTTTATTTTGATTGCACACATGCAGGTCAAACAGGTTGATGCTGTCAAATATTCTTCATTAGACATGAGCTTATGACCTTTTCATCTCATTCAACATGCCTTCCCAGCTAGAAAAAAATGTGATTCTCTAATGCTGTTCTTATATTCCCATTACATAATGAAAATGTTATTTCAAATAGTTCTGAGAATGTTCCAAATGTTTTTGTAATGTTTTAGAAACATTTGAATGTTCTGAATAACATTCCATTTGGTTAAACAGGATTGCACAAAATTATATTCTAACAGCAGTAAAACAAAATAATTAAATACTAGAACTAATGAAACACTGTAGACTGTAAACCAAAGTCCCATTCAAGGAACATTAGTACACTCTGCGTATTTGCTACTCTTATCTACTTTATCTTATCTGCTTTCCAGACTAATTTTTAATAACAAGTCAGCAACAAACTCTGACATGAACTGTCACAAAAAATGTTGATTCATACGCTCAAATAACGCTAATAAATCATATATTTCAACTTGGTCATGTCAATGCACATGTGTATTGCCAAGTGTGAGTCTGGATGAACCCGAGCTTCTAACGGCAGATGGAATTGTGCAGACACAATGACTTGACCAACTCTTTTATTCATAGACATGACGTGTGTTGTAGTTTCTCTCATTCTTATTAATATGAGCGAACTGCCTTGGTACAGTATTTACAGTCTTTGAATAAACTAAACTTGTTGATTCTCTTACTGTTGATTTGTTATTTAAAACAACAAAGGTTAAACTTCCCCATTTTGGCAACATTCTGAGATTGTTCCCTGTTGGATGCTGCAACTCTAGAATTTTTAAATCATCTACAAAATGTGGTCAATTACTTACTGAATGTACATCATCTGGTCAACCATCATTAAGCAATGATAAATATTGCTGAATGATTAGTGTGTACCAGACTCCCTCATCACAGGGCCTGGGGCAAAATTCTCTTGATGAAGTCTTGACTGTCACGCACACCAATATCATTACACCTGATTTTAAAAGAGCCTCATCTATTACTCAGAATAAGAACACCCCTTCATCAATCTTTAATTTATTAACTTGAATTTCAACATTGAACATCTGTAATCATTGTTAAAAATGTAGGTTAAAGTACAGTTACATCATGCACTGCACTCTTGCTGATACCAGCGTGCAGCTGTTTGAATGTAAACACAAAGATATTTACAGCATGTAAATAAACTTTTTTAAACTGTTGTAAAAAAAAAAATAAGTTCACTCATTTAACATGTTATGAGTGAGTGAGACAGAATAACCATATAACTGAAGATTCAAGCTTTTGCATTCTGAAGTTTTGCATTCTGGCCTGCATTCAGTCTCACTCATGAATCATTGGGAGAAAAATTCATGACTCACCCCAAATGTCTGTTGTAGAGTCAAAAACACTGATCACTTCTAATAATAAAGTGGGGCATAAATGGCAAAAACTGATGACTAGATACATTTTGTGTTCCCTCACAAACATGCAGTTCTTTTTAAGCAACCTTCATATCTGTTTAACTTAGGTTTTCATTGACTATTGAGTTTATTTCTCTATAGTGACGTGCATCGTTCATCTGAGACTCACCCAGAGAGGGTCCAGGCCACTGAGACTGCAGAGGGTGTCCATCCAGGTTCCTCTCTTCTTCACTTCCTGTAGTAAATCCCTGCTCCCTGGGCTCAGCAGTGTCCCACTCTCCTGTTTATGTAGTCTCTGTTGGCTGAGTAAGTGTGTTTGACAGTAATTGTGCCTGTGTGTGTGTGTGTGTGTTTCAGCCCCTTTTTTGTAAGCCAGCCTCCTGTCTCCTGACTCGAGTCTCGTCAAAGCTACAGTCTGAGACCAGGTTTGTGTAACTGTCCTGTTTATGAGCGCTGGCCTGCCAGGTGGGTGGATGATTTGGACTATGTAAAACTATCTTCCCTGCTCTCTTTCGTTGCTCTGGCCCACGTGTGCCGAGGCCACAGTACCACAAACACTCCCCTGGAGGAGAAGAGAGGGCCGCAGACGTGGCCACACCCCACTCTCCTTCAGGTCTCGCCTCTGTAAACTCCCCCAACACCACCCTTATATCCTCCACCCTGGTTTTTAATATAAAGGGAAATGTTTAATAGCAAGTGTGATTTTTATTCTTCAATGAATGTGTATGTGTGCATTTTGTGTGGGGTTCAGTGGGGCTGAAGGTCTCCCTGAAGGAAAATGTGGTTATTTATTTATTTTTATTCATTCGGGCGGCATGGTGGCTCAGTGGGTAGCACTGTCGCAAGAAAATCCACGGTTTGAGTCCCAGCTGAGCCAGGAGTCCTTTCTTTCTGGAGTTTGCATGTTCTCCCTGTGTCAGCATGGGTTTCCTCCGGTTTCCCCAGCACAGTCCAAAGACAGGCAAGTTAGGTGGATTGGATATAATTGGCCATAGGAGTGTGTGTGTGTGTGTGTGTGTGTGTGTGTGTGTGTGTGTGTGTGTGTGTGTGTGTGTGTGTGTGTGTGTGTTCCAGCGCTCTCTGTGCTGGGTTGCTTCAGGAAGGGCATCCAGTGTAAAACCTGTGGCAAAATCCAATCCAGTGTGCAGATAATTCCAATAAAGCGGATCCTGCAAATGAGTGGGACTAACACTAGGGAAATATATTCATTCATTCATTCATTCATTCATTCATTCAAAAGACTTTTGATATGATATCAGAATTTATGTTTTTTTTTAATCGAACATTCATGGAGCAACATCATTTTGTAAAAGAAATGGTAAAAGTAATAAAAATAATGTAAACATAAAGGTAGCTATAGCCTGGTGGAAACTAGCCTGGTTAAAACCAGACCATTCTCAGTAGTAACTGAGTTATGGTCTGGCAAAGCTTCATAGACAAATCATTTCCAAAGGGGCGTCACCAACGGACGTCGCTCAAATGCCTCTGGGCGCAATTGGATAGACCTAAAACCAATCAGAGCGATGAAGGAGATGACGTATGCAGAGCGACGGAGAAACATCTGAGACTCTGACAGCAATTCTCTGTTTTTAACGAAAAGGAAAAGTTTAAATCGCTTAAAACAGACGCGATAGCTGATTCGAACGAGTGATGTTCCAAGGCAGCATCCATCTTTGTAATGTACAAAATCTGCTTCACCGTTGCTGCGCTGTCGTCATCGTGTAAAGCCCGCCCCAACGTTTCTGATTGGTGCCGCGATTTCGAGGGATTAGAAATGGGCTTGAATGGGCTCTTTGCCAGACTAACTTGCAGAGCAAATCTAAATTTGCCGGAAGTTGTCTGGGTTTTCCCAGGCTAGGTGGAAACCCAAATCAGTAGCATACACATACACAACTGAATTGCATTGGTTTCATGCTATCCAACAATTTACTAAACTGTGTTTTTGTTGCAAAGTGTTGCATTTTATTTTTAATCACTAAAAGTCTTTTGTCTAAACGGATGTGTACTATTTTTAGAGATTCATTGGCTACATTAATCTGTATCGATGTAAACAATTATTACATTTAATTTCTTGCTTTTTAGTGATTTTGGAGAAAATATATTTAAAAAGCCTTTAAGGGAGTCTACAAATATTGTATTGTCACCCTATCAATAAAAGGGGGACCCTTTCAACAGAAGGACCCTTGAAAAGTACTCTTGAAAACAGCTCATTCCTGCCTTGGGTTGCAGAAGTAGAAGTTTATCTGGATCAAACTTATCAGGTATTAGAACAACTGCATGAGGAATGCAGCATCTTAGTGTGCTTTATGAGTAGTGTGTGTTTAGGTGCGAGTGGGTGCTGTTTTATGTCCTGTGTCCTTATGTCAATGTCCTGTGCTGACACAGAGAATTTGCTATGGTTTGTTTGGATTTATTTGAAATTTTAGAAGCTCTATTGGGTTACAACATTAAAAACTGTTCCCTTTTTTTCTATACATATGGTGGAATTATGACATAAGCTTCTCTCTTTATTTTTCATTCAACTCCGACTTGACTGTAGACAGTCATTAAAACAAACACAGGGATGTTAATGGTACGTTGGACAATTTATCATCCTTTACAAATGAGAATAGCGAACTTTTGATTGGTAGTAACATTTAATATTCGTCCAAACATGTTGATGTGGAGCAAACAACCACAAAAACATTTCATTTTCAGTGGAACTTTACTGCTTATAAGTGTTTTTACAGTGAGACATTGCTCACTATTTCTGTATTCATTAATGGTTACTGTCCCAGCCTGTTTCCACAATTAATGAATTTCAGATGACAGTGGAAACTGTCTCTTTTTTTTTTTTTTTTTTTGCAAAAAGAGTTGCAATCATTTTCAGAAAGCAATAGATTTATAAGCTAAAAATTGATTTTCCAGAATGCCCCCAAAATATGCAGATTTTCATATGGATCATACACGAGTCAGTGACTTTTCATATGCAGTCACTGGAATTTTCCTCATGATTTATTGTGATGAATACTTAATTGTATGGCAGGGTAACTATACTGTGTTATGTTTATATTCTGGGATGCATACATTTACAGCCAGCATTCTCCAAAGCTTGAGGAGATGATTGTATGCTCGGAGTCACTGGCTCGTGCTTTTGGCATTGTCCACTGAAAATGAAGATCACAACAGTGACATTAGGCTGAAAAATTGCTCAGTGTAAACTGTAATTTCTCCTGTTAATTTTCATTACAAGGAGAGACTTTACATGTTAACAGGGACAAAAGATTCAGGTCAAAAGAGTCTACAACAGGTGAGTCTCTTTTGCCTTTTGTCTGGTTTTTCAGTTTTTCTGAACTGCTTGTAAAAGTCTATATGCTGCAAACTCATACATCTGGAATAATTTGCATGCATGCCTGTTGTATCTCCTCTGTCTGATAATGTTGAGAATAGACTGATGCAATGTTGCACAACCTAATTTCTTACCATAAACAGGGCTGGCAAATGTTCTATGGTTGTCAGCTGAATGGTTTAACATGCAATCTTAGGATGCTTGCTTTGAATACCTCATTACTGAACAGGCCAGAGGGCAGTCACTTTACTTTAAGCTTGAATATTTAACGCATTATAATTACTCCTAATGCTTTTATAATATCTTACAATGCACCCTAATCTCATTTGTATGTTCTTGTAAATAATAATGACAGTTCTGTCATGACAACTCTCTGGAGATTGGTAAGGTAATAGAGATTGGCATGGTAATGAATATGGCAATGTTAATGTATTTGGTCTTGGCAGAATAGATCTGCTACACTGTTGCAGAGCAAGTACAGAAACTTGCTGCTGCCAATACATTCACAGACATTGCTGTGAGCTTGTAAGACATGCTGCTGCACATGTAACACACATGGAATAACCCCCGTAGCAAATCTATACAGGTGGAGCTGGGGAAGGTGAAGGGTTTCTGAAAGCGCGCTGCAGACTGCTAACAGCAACGCTACCAGTATTTGTTTAAATGTTGAGCCGCAGCAACCAATCAGCTGTGCTATGTAAATAATGATGTGATCACTACCAAATGGGTTAAAGACCTATCAGCCTACGCTAGAGTTTCATGCCAGAACTGGGAAATTATAATAAATTATAATAGGCTTCTCCAGCTAAATAGCCATATGTGAATAGTGACATCCCTTTTCTGTTTAACTTGAGCTATCTTGTTTTTTGTATTCACTATGGAAAAGAGCAACTTAAATATTCTATAACACAAGTTTTGAATAACATGAAGGTGAGTAAATAATCTTCATTCTGTTATGTTGGGTTGAACTATACCTATTAACACTTATAATGCTGAAGTCTTATTATGGTTATACTTTCAAAACAGTAATATTTTCATATTTATTCTGGAGCAATGCCTTGCCTTAAAATGTTCCATTGTAAGTGCAATACTGTAAACATGATTTTTGTTTATTTTTACTATTAATTGATAGCATTCTGTTAATATATAGAGCTTTAATCAGACATTTCTTTAAAAATACCTTTATAATGTACTATATATAATACAGGCTTGTACATTGAACTTAATTTGGCCTTTCTTTCCCCCCACAATGAGCTCCATAAACCTTGATCTCTTTCTGTTCTGTTGTTGGACCCTTCTAATGGAACGTAATGCACGAGCACTTCCCAAACCAAAACAGAAGGAGGGAGCAGACAGAGGAAGTGTCAGAAACATACAGACAGAGGCCTCAAACGCGAGCTCCACTGAGGATAACTTAAGCAGCCTGTTTGCATAAGATGTTGTGGGAGGTGACTCACTGACAGTGGGGATGCATTGAGGAGATAGGCTGTTTGGTTCCCTGCCATCTCCACACTCTCAATTACAGCATATGGCTGGGCCACTTCTGGCTGGCCGCGAAAAAGCGGCCTCCGCCAGACGGGCTGGGAGCAGCAGCCATGCAGTGGTAAACCAGATGCAGATCACCTACACTTCCTCTGGCTTTTTGCACAGCAGCAAACACAGTCTAGTCAAAATAATAGCATACGGTTCTTTTTGAGTTCTCAGACAAAGTGTAAATATACTCACATCAGATGGAGACAGAAAGACAAAAACATTATCCTTCTCATGATCAGGAAACATACTCATGTCAGAAAACATTTTGATAATTTAGGCCTCCGTACACAGCAGTCATTCCTGATTGGGATCCATCTCTGGCCCACTAATGAAAATAGCTTGGGGGCCGTTCTGTTTTTTTATTTCTTTTATGTGCTGGATTTGTTTGACCATTGCACTCCTCTTTTTCGGTACCTCGCAAATGACACCGTGTAAAAACTTTAAAAAAAATTAGTCTATAGCCCTTTCATGCATGAATTATGTATATCATGCAGGATTTTTTTCCTATGTGTTTTTATGGCTCTTAGGGCAAAACAAGATTTGAAAAGTCATTTTTTACACCGATTTTTCAAAGAGATTTTCAGATGTCCACTAGAGTGGACAGCATGCGTTTATGGTTTAAACTGAAGATATACTGTATTAACCATAATACAGTAATAACACGGCAATATTGTGTGCATTTAACAAACCAATCTATAAAATTGTATAAAATCATGTGAAAGCTATCAAATATATACAAAAAATATCGAGGTGAAATATTGCAAAAGCAACTGAACTTCATACAAGTTGAACTTTGCATGTCTTTGATATCAGAACATGAGGATGTGATTCCATCAGAGATCTCTACAACCTGTCAAGGTACAACTGTGAAAACCCAACTCAAATGCTCCCCCAAGTGTATGTCGATTTACCCTTATTAGCTGATAATTCTGATTATGTTCAAGATTAATTTCTACCATAGCTCTCCTCTGAGAAGGCCTAGCGATCAGATGTTTTCAATCTCATCTGAAATGAGCAGTGTTGGGGGTAACGCATTACAAGTAACATGCATTACGTAATCCGATTACTTTTAGATGTAAAGAGTAAAGTAACACATTTCAAGTAACATGCAGTGCGTAATCAGATTACGTTTTGATGTAAGGAGTAACCGTGCATTACATAATCAGGTTACTTTTTGATCTAACAAGTAATGCATTACAAGTACCGTGCATTACGTAATCAGATTTCTTTTTATGTCACGAGTAAAGTAGCGCATTACAAGTACCATCCATAACGTAATCAGATTACTTTTTGATCTAACGAGTAAAGTAATGCATTACAAGTCACATGCATTAAGTAATCACATTACTTTTGTGATGTTAATGCAAATTACATTACTAATTACATTCTAATAACACAAATACATTTATTTAGTCAAAAAAGTTACTGCAGATAAAGTATTTTCAAAAACAATAGTCACAGTAATAATATAAATTGTAGCTGAAATATAGCTATTGATGCATGATGTCCACTATAATGGACAGATGATTAATCAGAATTTTCTCCCAATCTAAAATCAATACTTGGAAATTTTAACTGTGATATGACTCATAAGATGCTTGAGCATACAACAATTTTTTTTTTTTTTTTACCTTCAAGAGTCTCCTAGGATAGAAGGAATGGATGGATATTCGGAGCATGGATTCAAAAGCTTGTATAGAATGATGCACAAGGGTCCACTGTAGAGGGTGATGTGCAACTGTGCCATCAAAACCCATATGCAAGAAAATGCTCTTTGAATAGCTGTCCACTGTAGTGACCTCTATGCATAAAAGGGCTAGCCCTTGCTTTCCTTTCTTTTTTATTCCACTGCCCTGTGTCCACATTTTTAAATGCATAATGGTGTGAATGGCCTGCTTGAGGACCAATACTAGAAGTCATATATTGTAGGACAAAGCACATGAGTTGATGAAATGTAATGTTGCTCAACTACATGAGCACACTATCATGAAGTCAGTGTCTTTTATTGTTCCCATTTGTGCTAGCTTACTGTAAGTATTCCAGAGTTCATTTCATTACTCATCCTGTGGTTTTCACTAATTTACCCATCCGTCGTGTAGAGGTTCAAAGTGGGGGATGTAAAAAAATTAAACAAAAACACTTGGATGGACTAGAAGGATGTACTTCAAAAGATGTACTCTTTCATTTGGTCCTATAATCATTTATATTCTTGGAAATCGGTTACTTTTAACTCCCTCAGAGTAGTGGTCGACCGGTATGTTTTTCAAATGTGGGTTCTTGAATTATTGCAATAGTTCCTCCTTAATTTTGTGTTTAAATTATTAACATTGCATACTTCTGTTCCACTGTTAGTAATCTAAATATTTCTGTCTCTAAATCTTTATATCATTATTGCGACATGTTCTGATTTCTGACAGATTGTTCCACTAACAAAATATGCCTTAAGAGTAAATGTCCCCACAGTTCATGCATTTTACATAGTTTGACAACTCTTAAATGAGCTCTGGACACTAAATATGGAAAATTATTATCTGGCTAATTACCTTTGATGTAAGACAACCTCATCTTCTCAAAGAATACCAAAACTATCTTTCGTTTTCAGAAACTGGTGTACGCAGATGATTTACAGGAATTGTGAGCCCAAAGGCAAAAGACTTAGTCATGATGACGAGCCATTGTTCTTTGCAGAGGGTTTCAGAGGTTCTGACTAAATTTCCCTGAAGATTTTAAGACAGTACCAGTAACTGACTGTACAACAAGGACAGCTGAGGTTAATATATTGGCCTATATGCTTTTGAGATGGTGTTTTAACTAAGCTCATGTTTCATAACAGCTGAAATTGTGTTAGTGGTGTAATTATAACCCTATATATGATAACAGCAATAGGCATGAGTGTAACAGTTAGCAACTTGCAGAAGAAAAAGAACACTACTTGTATATTGTTGTTCATTTTAGACTAATTTCTGTTTATATTAGTAGCATTCATTTTTCAGCAAATCTTTTCATTCATAAGGGCAAACCTTCGCCGTTTTGTGGTCATAGCCTCTTCTGTTTGTTTTCTTATGCTCTCAAGTCACAAGAGTGGGAAGACATATTGTGTAACACCGTTACAATCAACAAACAGTTCCTAGCATGCTATTGGTGAGAGACATTTTCACTATGTGGCATCTCTGACCACTGCTGCCTGTCTGAAACCACCACGCCATGATCAGTGTCCAAATGAAATACACTGGCTGACCTCAAGCCAGACCACATTTCACACCAGCAGAGCCGACAGCACTCTTGGCCTCTCTATGGGTAATTGCCTGTATCAACAACAGCCTAGTTTGACACAGTGAAAAACACTGAACACTGATGGCTTTTAAGCACCTTGGTCTGACATGCAATACTTCAGCATTCTTCAGCTTTTTAGTGTCTGAACTCTGCTGACAGACAGTGTAATCCGGTGCTTCAAATAGATTGCTCCTCCCCTTTTTCAATTAGTTATATAGCCTACAATGAATAAATATGGCTATAATTGGCTGCATACTTCTGTATTATTAAAAAAATAAGCAAATTCAAAATAGAGCTATAACAAAACACTTAACTAAACAAACCAATTTCTAAAGAGTTGCTGCCATCTATTGGCACAATAGCTACATCCTAAGAATTAAAGAGCCTCTCAAAAATCCCAATGATTTTCAGTATAATAAAAAATAAACAACAACACCACTTAGGTCCATGTGTTACACTAACCTTCATATCTATCAAACCATTTGATATGATCAATGTTATTTACATATATTGAGGATAATGTTGATAATATATTTTATTTACTGTTTTGTGTTGTTTTACTTTAGTTGAATTAATTTGACACAACAACCCTTTTTGACCTCAGTTGTAGTCCAGTCCCAGGCTAGGTAGCCAGCCATGCAGAGGAGTAAGATGAACCATCAGCTCCTTGTTTTCCATATATTTGAATACAATAGAATGTTTCAAATGAAATGGGGATTGAAGATGGAATGGCAATTCTTTCAAACAAAGAAATGTCCACAATAAATTCATGTAAAAATAAAATAAAAATGCCCATGTTATCTATTTGTACTTATCTTTACACAAGGTTGATGTGAGTTGGGTCAGCCCAGCAAACAACTGGTTTCTGCATCAGATATCAACAGCCACACAAATGTATGGAGTCATTGCAAATTTGTGGACAAACAATGAAGACACATTGAAGGCACACACACACACACACACACACACACACACACACACACACACACACACACACACACACACACACACACACACACACACACACACACACACACACACACACACACACACACACACACACAAGTGTCAGGAAATGTATTTATTGTAAGATACTGTATCAGTTAAGTTTTTTTTAAAGCCTGTTGTTTGATTAAGCAAGTTTCCTCTTTTGTTGCAGGAGGTAAGAAATGGATTTGCTCTTTAACTTCAGGTTTAGTAGAAGACCTCCGGTTCTTAGAAAGCACCTTAACAAATGAATTGTTTAATGTTGTCTAATCAATAATTCCTGCATTCCTTAAAGTAGAAAAAAAGTTTTTAACTCCATTTCATATGGTAAGTGGCATTCTTAATGCAGATAAGTATATAACTATATATTATTTATTTGTTCAATACTTTTAACAATTTTCCTAAACTCTTAACACACCAACAAAACACAATTGCCAAAACGATTAATTTTATGCTCAAAATCACACATTGTAAACTAAACTCCAACACTAATTTTCAAAATAATACACTAACACAATACACTATGTCTGCCAAAACACTAATACATGTTCTCTTCCAACAGGAAGATTTAGTCAATCATAGCACAATGTCATAAAAACACTAACACCAGATGGAATTACAGAAACTGCATTATTTTTTATGTCAGGTATGCCCTTATACAATAGACAGCCTCTCTGTATGATAGCCTGTGGTTTATGACATATTCTATGATAGTAGCTCTTATTTCATCAGTTACCCTAATTCTGGCCCTTCTTTGAGCACCATCATGCATTCTAACTCCTCAATCTCTACCTTGTCCTCGTCCAGGCATTCCTCTCCCTCGCCCTTGTCCCACTCCTCTCCCTTGTCCTCGTACTCATCTTCCTCCCCCTCGTGCAGGCATTTTTCTTACTTTCTTTGTGTTGCTCTATATTGTTCCACACAAGATCAGCCCAAAGAGGCCCTCTTTTACAGTATACCATATGGTAACACCTGAACAAGTCCTAGATGGGAATCAGCTGTGATTTATATATTTGCATAAATTCAATCAGCTGTTTCTCAGTAACAATGAAATAAAATATAGGGGATATGTTTGTGTTTCAATTCACAATATAAACAGCCTTGACTTTAGCCTATAAGGTTAGGTTTACAACATGGTGTTATATGTTCTGACGTACAGTGTTAAAGCGCTTGTAAATTTGGCAGTAAAAATCCATTGTTTTGGTCTTGGTTGAGCTTGTCTAAAAGATGTTCAAGCATTTTAAATTTGTGTTAACTGTATACATTTTGTGTAAAAGCAACAAGAAATGTGTTAATTGTATAGCCTACACAGATAGATGTTGGTTAACTGCGTTAAGAGTTTAGGAAAATTGTTAAAAGCATTGAAAGAATTGTCATAGTGATTGTAAAAAACTGTAATATCAAAGATTGTGAAACAAATCAGAAGCAAAGAACAGCAGAAAATATGTTGCAGCAGTCTGAATGAAGTTACTTATTCAAATGAACGCTTTTGTCAGGATAACATTTGGACAGACAGAACAGGATATTGGACATTAACTTTTGTATTGGATTTGGATAACTCCAGTTTAGGCTATGACTGAACCACTGGGTGGCAGTAATATCACATAGCCTAACATATTTCTATAAATTCATTTTGGGAGACGTTTGTGTAAATGAGGAACGAACAAACAAGTTAGGCCTTATCGTCCATAGCTGGTACATTCCATTTTTAGACCTATAGAAATATTTATTTTTAATTTATTTCAACAAACCATACTGCATAATGTAAATCCCATATGTAAGGAGTAAAACGGGTCTGTCAGAAGGTCGTGAGTAGTGCTGTATACACTGCAACTGTAAGACCTTAATTGCACAAGTCGCTGGCCGGGGGAGGGTACAGATGTGAATCTGTGTTTTGGATCAGTGCCGGGGATCTGACAGTGAGATCTGGCAGTAATGAAGGCCTGAAGCATCTGGCCGGCTGTGAATGGCTGAATGCTTAAGATGTGAGGTGTGTCCTTTCCCCCGGGACATGTCAGAGTGACGCCGGATTGGATGAGCTGATGAAGGAGGGCGTGGCGTATGCCTGATCTGAGCCGGAGGAGGACGAGGAGGAGAGCTGAAGAGCGAGACAAAGGAGGAGGGTGATTACTCTCGTTCCCACCACACCCTGCCAGGCCGAGTCCCGACAAACACATAATATTTCACAGTTTCAGTGTGTGTTTTACAGTGGAATATAGTACATCTACAAAACATTGTAAAGAGATAGCCTACTGCAGATCATCTTTTATTGATACTGCGTATTTTTCTTAGGCTGGACAGGCTGGGAGACCTGTTTTTACAGCAGTGATTCCATCTTAAATTCAGTTGTTTATGTTATGAACAAATAAGACCTTGTATTTTTAATTGACTTTAATAGAGTTCACTGGAACATGATGTAAGACTATAAACAGCAAATTCACTCATTCCAGCATTTTCCTCTCCAACATTAACCCTTCTGTCTGAAGTGCGAGGGGATTTTTGTGCATGCCTTTTCCATATGAAGGCACCACAAAACACGATAGGCTAGGCTATTATTAATATGGAAAAAAGGACACTTTTACTAAAATCACAATGATAAAACATGGTTTAATTATATAAAAACATTTTCAATCAAAGTAAAAGGTGAAGTTTAAAATTATTCACAGGCTTTTAAAGTGGTTCTTCAAAGCGTTTGGTAGCCTTCATGAGCACATCTGTAGACATACATGACAGATATGAAAACTTCCTTCACTTAAAATAATCCATTACTGAAATAATTATAAAAACACAAACACAAATCCCATTCATGTGGCCACATTGATATAGTAATTAGGCTATATTGCTAAGCAAATTACAATGCAGTTCTGTAAAGGGCAGAGTAAAATTAACATGGACAATGCATCCATTTTCTGACAACCCCTTCCCTCTCAAATGTTGTTTTTCTTCAGAGACATGTGTATGTCATTAACTTATATAAATAAACAGATATTCAATAAGCTGCCTGGTGAAATGGACGACTTCCATTCGGCTTTGTTTTGTCATGCATTCAGACTCATTTTTGCTTAAATTTTCAATAATTGTCACAATAAATTTAAAAAGTCATTCTTAGTGACTTGTGTCAAAATAGAAAGACATTATGCTCAGAGTCAGCTAAACAGCTCTTGTCACCAAATTAACAATAAAATCTACATTAAAACATGGGTTAAATATTTCATACAGTGCATAAAGTGTACACTTAAATCAGTTTGTGTTCTGTGTTGTGATGTTTTGTACACCTGGTTACGTGCAGTACACCTGACTTCTTCAAATGAACCTTTTTTTCTATTGCTATTTCACATTTCATTAGATTATGCATTTACATCCTGAAACCTATATGTGTTTGGAGATGTGATTGTCATAACAATGCCTTGAATTATCTGAAATGCACATTTAACATAGGTTAATGATAAATATATATTTTTAACCACCATTTCATTGAAGTACAGTAACATTTTCCAGTCAGATGTCACCCCCAGAACAAATGCTCATCCTGCATTCTGGTTTGTTTGAACCTGGAGACGGCCAGGTGCACATTCACTGGGGAGAGCAAAATCTTCTTGCACTTGGGATCTTCTCTAGGACCTCCTGTCTCCATTTTTAGTCTTGAGAACAACTAGGACCACCATAGCAGGGATTAGGCATATGGGGGTCATGACAAGGGCAAGGATGATGCTGGGAGGGGGGTCCCTCAGTGCCTCTGTGGGGCATTCTTGAAAATAGGTGGTGTGGATATCCACAAATATGCGTTCAACAAAATTATTCGGCCAGGGAAGCAGCAGACATTCAGCAAGAAACTCAGTACACACAGTGAAATTGTTGTATGCACTGCAGAGAGACAGACAGAAAGAAAGACATCAATTACTATCAAGCACATACAGCATTATATGGCATTTGATAACGAATCCTTAGAAAGTACCTTTTTACTCTCTCCAGAGAACACCAGTCAGTACTGTTCATAGACTCCATAGCCAAATTGAAATTATACATACACCAGTTAATCACCAGGAATTCATAGCATTCTTGAGTTCTGAAGGAACTGTTCATAAAAAATGAACGGTATGGGTCACATATGCTCTCGTTAGCACAGCCTGTGATGTAAATGAAAGGAAATAAATAATTGAGTCAATGTGAATAATCCTGTCAAAAGTAATGTAGTTTTTGTGTATAATGTAAGCTATCTTTTAGGTGTCACAGTCAAGTTTTTATAACAACAGTAGGCTAATTATCAGTAGGCTATTATATATTAAGTAATGTAGGCTACAGTACATACCAAGTGTTCTTCCATCTCCATGGCCAAGATCTAACAACAACAACAAACATATATATATATATATATATATATATATATATATATATATATATATATATATATATATATATATATATATAAACATCATATTCATCTTATTAGATAATAGTTTGTGACATCTTCATCCTGAAAGCACAGTCTAGTTTAAGATAAATGAAAGCTTAAGTTGTATATTATCGACGCACACAAAACTTACCACAGAGAAAAGACAGAAAGACGCCAAAGAAGCTGAACGATACCCTCATATCAGAGCAAACGAGCGCTGGCGAGATGGTCTCAACCCGCCACTGAATGTGCCTGAACTTTTACACCAAAGAGCGCGAGGCATAACAGGAAACGCAACGGGTGAAAGCGTGATGCGCCGTCTCCACATGTGGAATCGGGGTTACCAGATGTTCAGAAGCTGCTGACCGAAAACGCTTTAATTTTCCACGTAATAACGCTTCTCTCTCTCTCTCTCTCTCTCTCTCTCTCTCTCTCTCTCTCTCTCTCTCTCTCTCTCTCTCTCTCTCTGTCTGTCTCTGTCTGTCTGTCTGTCTCTCTCTCTCTCTCTCTCTCTCTCTCTCTCTCTCTGTCTGTCTGTCTGTCTGTCTCTCTCTCTCTCTCTCTCTCTCTCTCTCTCTCTCTCTCTCTCTCTCTCTCTCTCTCTCTCTCTCTCTCTCTCTCTCTCTCTCTCTCCCAGTCAGACTTGAACAGAAAAACAGTAAATCCTTTTAATGCCTTTTCACTGACTTTAAAAGGCGCCATAATTACAGTCCCTTAATTTGTCATAACTAAATATCAAAATATAAAACAAACAAACAAACAAACAAACAAACAAACAAAAAAATAAATAGGTGAATTACATTTCAGTCATAAATGTGTTCATCTGTTATTAATTTAACCTACAAAACTCGTCATGTCTATATTTAACAATGCAACCTGTCAGTTTACGTAGCCTATGTCTCACAAGCCTTCCCAAGTAGGCTATAGTTCTTGGTTCATTTGGAGCTGGACATGGCGAAAGTAATATCTTGCTTTCTGACAGATTCTTAAATGTGTTTTTGATAAAGAACCGCTTACGAGTAATCAGTTCGGAAATCGGGACCACACGGGTCGTGCTGTATGTCTTTGATTCACTTAAACGAACCGTAAGGGCAAGCTCACACTACAGGACTGTAAGACTACCCGAATTGCTGTGGTGCTCACAATACACATCAAGGTTAGAAAGGATATTGTTCTGTTTTGTTTTCAGTGGCAAGTTTTTTTTGTTCACAGAACATTTTCCTAAAAGGTAGGATAACATTATCTCTAAAGAAAAAAAAAAGAAAAAAAACATTGTTAAAACATTATCCCCTAAGTATAAAATGTTTATAGTGGTAAGTTTCCCAGTGGGCACTAGATGTGGAAAACTCCACAAACAGCATTTCACAAGTTCACACTTACAAATAACCAGATAGTAAATAGTACGCATAATAGTATACATAATAGTATGCGTATTTCGCATGCTGTCAGAGGAGAGGTCTCTGAGCTCGGTGTCAGAGAGTACTACCCCCAGGTCTCTGATTCTGTATATAACTGTGTTTGTGACAAACCCCATATTTCTGGTTAGGTAAGTAACCAGGTGAGTGTGAGGAAGACGGGGTGGTGGAAGGATGCTGAAAAACTGTAGAGGAACATTGGTGAGTTGACCAGGTATTTATATAATCCTCCACTTGTGCTGATTGGGTAGACATGTTGATTACTGACTGCTGACAGCTGGTTGGAATGACATGATGATTGGATAGATCATTTGAACATGTTCCTCCCGAACTTTGTTAATAAAACATCATTACAAGCTTCACTTATTACAAACCAGTTGGACTTTATTTCTTTATTTTAACAGAGTTGTTTTATTAAAAATAATTGTTTGGTTTACTTAATAGTTAGTCACCATTTTGGTGACCAGTAGGGTTGCCAACTTCTGGAAAAGAAAATAAGGGACAATTGTGGTTCTTTATAGGAAAATAAGGGCCAGAATAAGGGATACTCAAGTGTATGGGTTCTCAGACAAACACATTTGGGTCATTCCGTGTCAAAATCAAACAAATTTCTGAAACTTTCCTGGCTCAAATTTTTGATTTTGTTCATTTTGTTTCTGAAGAAAGACAAACATAAATGAAGAAAAAGGACAAAATATTAAATGTGATGGATCTATATTTACTGAGTAGTTCGGTATTTTGTAGTGGGGGTCAGAATGACAATTTTCACAGGGGTGTAAAATTACTTTAGAAAGATGGCAGCATCATTATTTTATTTTTACACAGAGATTGGCAGGTCTATTAGGTAAATCTGTTGACTTTAGCAATCCTTGTTGCATTATATGCCAATGGTGACAGTTCAAAAATGGGAAAAAGCACTTGTGTTTTTTGATCAAAGTTTGCACGCCTGTAACTCATTTTGAAGATACCTTAATTCTTAAAAACACTTTTTACTTCTGGTTTCTTCATTTTTAAGGCCCAATAATTTCCAGAGATATGGGGATCTGAATGTGGCTCCATGAGTAAATTATGTTGAAACTAGAAATGTGTCTTTTCTATCAACACAATTAAACATGAGTGCCATCAAGACTTTTTTTTTTTATTTTTTTTTTTACCATATTGTAGGCCTATTAAAAGTATTAAATATTATAAATAAATATTAATTCTTAATAAACTTTCCTTTTGTAACCTTAAGAATGCGCTACAAGTTCCTTAAATATAAAATGTTTTTTTTTTTTTTTTAAACATTTAACATTAACTTACAGTGAAAGACGACTTCCCTTTGCGATCACGTCTTCCCTCAGGGAGAGTGCATGTTTTCTTGCATGGCTGAATGTTGGACTCATGAACAATAATCACGTTGTTTGCATCCGCCCAAACTGATTTGCCAAAATCAAAATGCGAACAGTGAAAGGGATTTGCTGTTAGCGCGAGCCACTCGCTTTGAAGCGGGAGCGATCAGCGACAGAAACAGGATTCTGCTGGGTCTTCAGCCTTCCGCGAACGGCTATGTTCGCAAATCAAACAATGATTTGTCTCAAAGGGATGATTCATTCTCAATTTAGAGCGTATGCCAGAATATACGGGACAAACTGGAACGCTTCATTGATGCCTTAAATACGGGGCGATTCCGTATTAAACACAACGGTTGGCAACCCCAGTGTTTGCTTTAGTTGGGTAGTTTGACTCTTGACTTTTTAACATTAGTTGTTTTCTGTCTGATGTTTGTTCTGTTTGTTATCACTGGAACAGAAAGAGAAAATGTGATCAGATGATGTTGGCTATTTCTTGGTGATAAATCTATAATTCTCATTTAGTGGTTTGATTCTCTGATCTCTTCCAGATAAGCTTTGATTATATAGGCTAGATGTTATTTATTTCACGTGGCTGATTATAATAGACCTGCAACAGACATCCAGCATGAGATCCAACAGGCCTTAACCAGATAATCAGAAAAATTAATTGCTTTCTATTGGGTTGTCATCTCATTGTTTTGTCATAGCAGCGCTCATACTACACAAAGCAATGCTGATAATGTGCACAAACTACAAGAAATCTGGTCAAGAGGCAGTCCTGACCAAGAGCGGAAAACTTTTTTTAAACATAAATTTACATGAGAAATTCAAGCAAGTGATTGCAAGATTTTTCCGTTTATACCATCTGCACTGTGATTGGCTGGATTAATTCCACCTCGTAGATGTATAGAGTGGTGCAGGCATGACATCACTTTGTAGGCCAAAATGTGGATGCGAGCTCCATCGTCCCGAAGTCAATGTTTTTTTTTAAATGCGGTTTTGGTTAAATGGCTAAAAAATAAGGTATTTGGTACAAGCTCAAGACACTTTCACATTTTATTCTACAACAAAACTCATCAGTATTACCCAACTTGTGTTTTTTTAAGCTGTTACGTGTCTTGAAAAAGGCGGTTGCTAACAAGTTGCTAAATGGGCCTACAGAGGCAGTCGAGGAGATTAAACGTCATCACGCCGAAAAGGTAAGCTCAGTCAACGTTTACAGCCTCATTATGCTCATAATTGTGCTCTTATAAACTCTAACTCAAACTTTCAGGGAAAATGTTTTTAGATAAAAACTGAAAGAGTTTTCGGAGGCTTAGTGATGTGACGTTGAAGCTGTGGACCATGGTGTAGTTTGTTTATAGCTAGCTTTTTACTTTTGGCGACTGCATTTAGGCATCAAATGTTGTGTTCATCTGTGAAAATTGATGACAAAACATGTAAGTATCATAAACCTTTGTTTGATCACAGAGCTTGTTTTTTTGCGATAATCCAAAAGACTGTGGAAAAATCCTATTGGATTTTTTCCGAGGTAACCAATGTGATGCTAACTGCCGATTGGCCTACAAAGTGATGTCATACCTGCACCCCTCTATGTAACAACAAGGTGGAACTAATCCAGCCAATCACAGTGCAGATGGTATAAAACAGAAAGACTAGAGCAAATGTGTGAATTTCTCGTGTGAATTTATGTGAAAACATGTTTTTTTTTCCGCTGTGGGTCAGGACTGCCTCTTGACCAAATGTCTTGTAGTTAGAGCACCCTGTAAGCATTGTGTTGTGTAGTATGAGTGCTGCTATGACAAGATGACAACAGATGACAAGAAACCTTGTTGTGTAGTGTGAGCACCACTGCAATCCAGGTAGTCTTGTCCTGTAGTCCAGCAATCCAGTTCTGTAGTGTGAGCTTGCTCTTAGTAGTTGTGGCGAGTAGTAGATAAATTACAATGCCTGTTCGAGAAAAGTTAACTGAGCTTCATGAATGTCCTTTCTTGTTTTAATGGAACTGTTTCTGCATAAGAACTGGTTCTCAGTTCGACTCGTGATATTGTAAAGCAGTGTTGTGTTTAAAGGATTGCTGTTTCCCCGAGGCGTGGATCTTTTCTGAGATGAGCACTCCCAGACCAGATGCACATCTGCAGACGGGCCTCCCCCTTTAAAAAAACACTCAGTTTCTCTCAGGTTGATTCCTTGTCGGCTCAGTGGTTTTGATTTATTTGCATTTTTTGCATCTGTTTCCAAACAGGAAACATGAGTGAACATTTAGGGGCAGAGCAGGGCGGCTTGATGGAATGGACACTTTTAAGAATAACTGGGTCATATTAAACAGAACGAGTTCGGGAAACAATATAATCAGAGTTTGCCATCTGTGCTCGAAGGGCCGCACTTTTGGTTTGAGACCAGCTGTGATTGAAACAAACTCTCAGCTCACTCACTTCAAAGGAAGAGAAAGAGGCGAATCCAGGGCCGAGGGAGGGCTGGAACAGTTTATGTAACACTTCTGGTCTTGTGGATCTCATGTTGACCATGTGAGTTTGTCTTCAATTGGTACCAAATTATAGATTAATTCTACTGGAAACCATTTAGTGTAGTACTGATTTTATTTTTTAAAGGTTTGATATTTCAGTTTTTTTTCTTTTAGCAATTTACTTTCAAACTTTTGGACAATATATCACCAAAGCCCTATTCGGACGGGATTAGTTTTATATGGAGAGGTGGGGTAAATTAATTATTACCAGATTATTACCAGATTATAATTATTACCAGAGTTTCTCAGTGATTTTAGTCCCATCCGAATGTGCCATCTCAGTAATCATTACGGACAATGTCAGTAAAGATTACGGCAATTTATACCTTCTGTAAAAAGTTCCAGAAAAATTACCTCAGGTAATGCTAATCCTGTGCAAATAGACCAGCTGTAAATATGTACGTAAATATTCTGTCATTTCCTGCTTAAAAGTAGTTTTTTGTGGTTTTTCAAGTATGTAGGCAATTGAAGAAGCATTCAGTTGCATTCTAGCCAAGCATCATTCTAGATCATATCTACAACCCCGATTCCAAAAAAGTTGGGACACTGTACAAATTGTGAATAAAAAAGGAATGCAATAATTTACAAATCTCATAAATTTATATTTTATTCCCAATAGAATCTAGATAATATATCAAATGTTGAAAGTGAGACATTTTGAAATGTCATGCCAAATATTGGCTCATTTGGGATTTCATGTGAGCTACACATTCCAAAAAAGTTGGGACAGGTAGCAATAAGAGGCCGGAAAAGTTAAATGTACATATAAGGAACAGCTGGAGGACCAATTTGCAACTTATTAGGTCAATTGGCAACATGATTGGGTATAAAAAGAGCCTCTCAGAGTGGCAGTGTCTCTCAGAAGTCAAGATGGGCAGAGGATCACCAATTCCCCCAATGCTGCGGCAAAAATACTGGAGCAATATCAGAAAGGAGTTTCTCAGAGATGAAGTTATCATCATCTACAGTGCATAATATCATCCAAAGATTCAGAGAATCTGGAACAATCTCTGTGCGTAAGGGTCAAGGCCGGAAAACCATACTGGATGCCCGTGATCTTCGGGCCCTTAGACGGCACTGCATCACATACAGGAATGCTACTGTAATGGAAATCACAACATGGGCTCAGGAATACTTCCAGAAAACATTGTTGGTGAACACAATCCACCGTGCCATTCGCCATTGATGGCTAAAACTCTATAGGTCAAAAAAGAAGCCATATCTAAACATGATCCAGAAGTGCAGGCGTTTTCTCTGGGCCAAGGCTCATTTAAAATGGACTGTGGCAAAGTGGAAAACTGTTCTGTGGTCAGACAAAGTTCTTTTTGGAAAACTGGGACGCCATGTCATCCGGACTAAAGAGGACAAGGACAACCCAAGTTGTTATCAGCGCTCAGTTCAGAAGCCTGCATCTCTGATGGTATGGGGTTGCATGAGTGCGTGTGGCATGGGCAGCTTACACATCTGGAAAGGCACCATCAATGCTGAAAGGTATATCCAAGTTTTAGAACAACATATGCTCCCATCCAGACGTCGTCTCTTTCAGTGAAGACCTTGCATTTTCCAACATGACAATAATGCCAGACCACATACTGCATCAATTACAACATCATGGCTGCATAGAAGGATCTGGGTACTGAAATGGCCAGCCTGCAGTTCAGATCTTTCACCCATAGAAAACATTTGGCGCATCATAAAGAGGAAGATGCGACAAAGAAGACCTAAGAGAGTTGAGCAACTAGAAGCCTGTATTAGACAAGAATGGGACAACATTCCTATTCCTAAACTTGAGCAACTTGTCTCCTCAGTCCCCAGACGTTTGCAGACTGTTATAAAAAGAAGAGGGGATGCCACACAGTGGTAAACATGGCCTTGTCCCAACTTTTTTGAGATGTGTTGATGCCATGACATTTAAAATCAACTTATTTTTCCCTTAAAATGATACATTTTCTCAGTTTAAACATTTGATATGTCATCTATGTTGTATTCTGAATAAAATATTGAAATTTGAAACTTCCACATCATTGCATTCTGTTTTTATTCACAATTTGTACAGTGTCCCAACTTTTTTGGAATCGGGTTTGTAGATCATGTTGTGTGTTTGCACATGTGATATCAGAAAACAACATAATACACACATAAAGACAGGAGGTGACGGCAGTGCATAAATCGAGTTGCCCCTTGCACTTCTTGTAGTTTTACTGTGATTTCTTATCCTGTGTGAAATGGCCATTAATATTACAGACGTCCTGTAGTAAAATTACATTACTCCATCTACCTTGTAAAAACTAATCTTGATTTTTAAAGATAGATGTGTTTTAAAACTCCAAACATCCTTTATACAATACCATAATCCCAATTGCGAAAAGAGTGTCTCTTTTCTATATAGAATCTATATTAAATCATATTTTTGCATCACGTCACATGTATTTTTCTTTTATATATTTTTTATTTGACCTTTATTTAACCAAGACAATCCTGGCCAAGAACGGGCAGCAATTACAATCACAAATTTACAAAACAAAACAAATATTAAAATTAAGGTTATATAGTTGCCAGGTTTTTGCGTTTTTTGCAATTTGCTGTTTTTGTTGTCATTCATAAAGCTATTCATTAGATAAATTCATTAATATAAACAGGAAACCCTTTGAAGTTATATAAAACACTGTTAAAAGTGATAAACATTTAAGTATATGTTGTCTGAGCTGTAACAAACTCCCCAAAATAGGCGCGTTTTTTTTTTTTTGGTTATAAATTCATTTTTGAAAGTGTATAACTCAGGTCCTGTGTGCTCTAGTACCCTGCAGACAGTTTTGTCTGTTTCCACCAGATGGCAGCAAACACTGGTAAAAAGAATTTTGTCTGTATCATGTTGTATGCAAGATTTATTCAAATGGTTCTGAAGGGAGGAATATTATTTTTTTTTAATGTAATTTCTGCCTACCCATATACAGTGGTATAAATGCAATATCCCAGTGTCACACAATTTGCAGGGTGCTAGAGCACACAGGGCCTGAGTTATACACTTTCAAAAATGAATTTATATCCAAAAAATCAAAAAGCACCTCTTTTTTGGGGGTGAGGAGAAATAGAGGATTCCCTGTGTGTTAACTAGGGATGGGTATCGGTATTACTACTCTTACCGATACTGCTTATCGATCTGGTACTTTGACGGTATTCTTATCGGTTCTTTTTGTTATTTTTTTTAATAATAAAAGAAAAATTAATAACATAATTAACATTGTTTTATAATCTGAAAATGTAAAATATGTATTTATCGAGTATCTTTCTCTTTGCCTTTTGTTGTTTGATTCACATTAATGGCACAATTGCCACAGTTTAGTAGACGCCGCCCCTTTAAGACCGAATGCAAGTCTAATAATATACATAATATTTATAACTATTAACGCCCATTTAAGACATAAACTGTGTTTAAGTGAATACTCTCCAAGCGGTCATTTTGACATAGGCTATTTGTTGTGTGTATTTGATGGTCTAGCCCTTCTCACACGAAGCCTAAAGCACTATAATGTGCAAGTTGCGGTCGGATTTGAAGCGCATATGTATGCATAAGCCGCCTTGAAGTCGTAAACAGCGTCTCTTGCGCGGGTTATTGTGTTTTTAATAGCGCTATCTATTTATTATCGAACACGTTACGCAATTTACCTACAGTAGAGACTGCATTTTACAATAATCACAGATTGCGCTGATTCTTTTGTTTGGGGTTAGGGGAACCAATGAAGGGAAGGAAGTTGCGCAAGACGGAACGCGGCAAGTTTTTAATAGTTTTACCTCATATCTACTTATAATTCTTGGCAACCAAAAATTTGAAAATACAATTAGATTAATATCACAGGCCTGAAGTGTAACCAGACTAAACTTTTGTTGGCCATCGGATCATTAATCAACTCTCTCTCTCTCTCTCTCTCTCTCTCTCTCTCTCTCTCTCTCTCTCTCTCTCTCTCTCTCTCTCTCTCTCTCTCATTTTTGGTGAATATGCTTTATAGGTAGCGTGCCGGATGTGTTGTTAAATGGCATGTGACACTCACAGAACAATACAGTTTTTGTTTTTGGATCCTAACAACAGGCCAAAAGTCTCCCCTGTGCCCATGTGTTTATCCAAATATCAAACTGAAGCAGTTGGTTTATTCTTCGTTCCAGAGGCTCTCACATGAATATAAATATTAGGGGGAAAAGTCTGATTGAAAATGTTATCACTGCAGTGTAGAATTGTGACACAACATTCTTTTTCCATCGTTCTATTCTTTTTTTATTATGCTGTTACCTTCCTAAGCACTGATTGTCTGCTATTCTCTGTTAGTGCTTATACAGTATATAATGCTACATTGCAGCACGTCAGCTGCTCAATATGCACTCAATTGAATCAATGCACTGAAAACCTCACAGTAGGGTTTATTTGGACATACAACTGAAAAACAGAAAGTTAGCCAGCATGTCTGTCATGTTTATACAGCTGTACCACTCACCTTCTCTGGTGTAGGCAGTGGTTTGTACTTCTGGGGGTGGGGATGATGCAGTCTGCCTCTAGAGCACAGAAGAAAAATAAATGTTCATGAGATACAGAGCATGGGTTTACAAAAAATTAGTTTGATAGCAAATAGAATTTCAAAATAGAACTTTTAAAATATATTTATCAGAAACAAAAAATGTCAACACATCTCACCACAGTGTGTTTATGTTCGTTTGGTACCAGGGTCTGCAGAGTTGAGACCATTAGACACAGACAGACTAGCATGAAAAAGAAACTTTGTATTATACACATGAATCACACTCAAATTTAGAAACACAGGCATTTATTTGTCATCATAAGTGAATTCCAGTAGTTAGGAGAATAGTGACAAGCATGGAAAAAGATGCAGGAAGGGAGGAGATGAAGAGGGAGCACAAGTGCACATCCTCCCTTTGTCTCCAGCTGGATCATGACAGTCATTTTCTCAGAAAGCGTTCTAATTCCTTATTTATCTATATCTACCAACTTAAAGCATAATTTTGAAGAGGTCAACAGTGTAATTTACATGATATGTCATTGTTTTCTTTATGGTCAGCAGGGCAAAAAGTGTATTTATATATATATATATATATATATATATATATATATATATATATATATATATATATATATATATATATATATATATATATATATATCCCATTACAGATCACATCAGAATTATTGTTCAAAATCTTTAATTAAAAACAGTGAATGACAGTTAATCCAAATAAAATTCTCACATTTTTTGGAGATAGCTATAATACTTCTTCATTCAGTCTTTGCGCATTTACAACCGTTTTTCTTGGAGAGTTCTTCTGATTTTAAGTTTCAAGCACATAAAAGCAAACGTTTATTCTGAAGGTTTAGATCTTACCCCAAAACAGAAGAGTCCCTTGCGGTTTTGAAGTAGCTCTAGATATGTGCGCCATTATGCTTTATCCTGGAATAGTTCTGTGTGTCTGTCCACCTCAGCTTGCACAAATCACATGTATGAACTCTTCAACAGGAAGACTCTATTAAAACAACAGGATGTGCTAATTTCCTTAAAGGGGTGGTGGATTCATACATGGAGAGACATTACAGATCGAGTGGGCTGTCTAATTTGTTTTTCTGAATTTCCCTTGAAATCATATTCTTGTCACAGTTACATTCTCTCCTGTTTTATGTATCTATCTTTTTGGGGAAATGTGCATGGAAATTGTATATTGTGCCATGGCTTTGCATTGTGTACATGGAACTTTCTAATGATTTATGCCCACCATTTTAAGCAATTTTCTTTATGTGTTTTGATTATTCAAATCATTAATAATAACCGTTTTTCTATCTCTACAAAACATTTCTGGCTCAGCCAAACATGTCAGTTAATGTATATACTAAAGTATGTGGGGCTCATACTACATAAAGTTAGTGTGTTTGTCACTGCACATCTTTGTTTAACAGCACCTTTGGTGTTTGTGTACATTCATTTGAGGATGCTGTATATTATTTCTCTAACACTACTCTCAATCAATTTGAGTAGGAGAGCAGAAGGACTGAAGCTTTGAAATCAACAAAGCATTTTTATTGCTTTTAATTCAGTTAATTTGTTTATTATGTAGCATAGAGTATATACATATGATGTTATGTATGATGTTCCCGTCTAAGACTAATTGGCATTTATTCAGCTGAGGAAACAGTGTGGAAATGGAGGATTCTGGTGTACAGGATGTATGTGTATATATATATATATATATATATATATATATATATATATATATATATATATATATATATATATATATCTCAAAAGCGTATGTATCTTATATTAATGCTTCTGCATGGACAACTACAGGCTCCACATATTCATTACATTTTAATTATGACATTTCTTTCAAATATTACACCAGAACTGGCTTCTGTGGTAGGTCTCACAGTGTTTATTATTGTAGAGTTGAGTAAGCAGCCTCAATCCAAACAGATTGTTTCTTTGAATGTTTCTGGCTGGGATTCGGTTAACCTCATCGTTCTTCGCAGGGGGTCTTACCCCAGGTGCTTTGGAGAGTGAAATGTGCTTCAGTGAGGAGATAAAGACTGATGACAAATCCACCCCCTGAGCATGGGCTCAGAGGAGTGTCTACCCTCGCTATTGACGTACACAGAGCTACAACACTGCCATTGACGCATGTACACTCTGACCACCACTGGCGTGCACTCGGTACAGCTCAGAAGTGATGCAAGAGGAGAAAGTATCATTCCCTTAGAGTTTACGCACACGCACACGCACACACACACACACACACACACACACACACACACACAGCCACAGATGTACAAGTCAACGTCATCTGGCGATCCTCCCTCTCTCACTCAGCTGGACTTGGTCTGGTGTCTTGTGAAGTTCTGAGGACCTAAATTACTTCCACATTTGATTCACATTAGTAAGGAGAGGCTTGTTTTCCACCCTTAATTGGTTTGCTCTGTTTATAAAGCAGATTAAGTTAGAGGGACAGAAAACATTGGGTTTATTTAGCAGTTCAGGACACTTACATTTCACAAAATTGGAGCTCCAAAAGGCAAAATCTGAAGATTCTTCCTGATGTCCAGTATTTCACACATAAGATTAGCTGATATTAACCATGATCACATAGCGCTGACCTTGTCACACTGATATTCGAATTCACGCAAAAAGTCAAAAAGTAAAGTCAAAGGACATTTTTCCCCCAGAAACACATGAAAATGCTCCTCAAGTTTGTGCACAGAAAACGTGTTCTCTATTGTCTTGCAATGTGATAAGTCAGTTGTTATCAAACTATGGGTCACGACCCGTGTTGTCCAATCCATGAAACAAATGACTCTTATTAAAGACTCACAATTTCAAGAGTTTAATTTCATATCAGTGACTATTTTGTACTACTGTGTTTTTTAAATGTTGTTCTTAAATGAATTTAGTCTTTGTTTGAGTGTTATTTGTTAAAAGTTCAGGTGGGACCTAGCATGAATCCGTTTGGGTCTTAGGTCACTGAAGAGAGAAAATAACTAGAGCAATTAAATGATAGTAAATGCCACATTACTATAATATAAAATATGTGAAAGATATTCATTTTGTATTCATCATTCTTATACAGAAAGCTTGTATACACTTTTGCATTTACATGCTTCAAAGCCTCCGTATTTGAGCTGTTCAACAGCATTTCAAATATCACAGCCCCTACATTCATCCTCTAAACTCCGACCTCAGAGCAAAGAGCCCATCCCTCAGTACCCCATACACCGCCTGAAACTAATCTTCATTCGACGAGCCAAAACCAACATCTAGGGTTTACACTGCACATAATTAAAAACTTTCCACAGATAAGACCTCCTTCTCATGTCTATCTTTCTCCCTGTGTTTGCTTCTGTTGTGAGGTCCAAGATAAACACTGGACTGGTCTAAAAAGCCCCGTTAGGATGGGCCCATTACTGGGACAAGAGAGTGAGGAAAAATTGTGTCACCACTCTATCTATCACATATTGAAGAGATGAGCAATTCCACCTCAACCCTACATCGACAGAAGAAGCTAAAACACCTGCATATTACATAAGCCCAAACCGACACACACCACAGTATTAGAAAAAGTTTTAATTGTAAAAGAAAAACAAAATAGTAGAAAGTTGGATACTGTAAACAAAATATCAGCATAAATAAAGCTAAATGTTCATTACAAATATTTACACATGTCAGAATCTATCCTTGTTACTTAAAGAGACAGTTCACCCTAAAACGAAAATGTACTCACCTTTATATAGCTCCAAACCTGTATGACTTTCTTTCTTTTGTGGAACTCAAATTAAGTTATTATGAAGAAACAGTTTTGGCATTGACTTCCATTGTATGGACAAAAAACACTGAGACATTTCTCAAAATGTCCAAAATGATGTTCCACGGAAGAAAGATTGTTTGGAATAACACAAGGGTTAAGAGTAAATGATGAGATAAATGTCGACATCTACACTATGTATTTTCTACATGTATGAGTGTTAAAGTATCATGTGCACTAAGCATGCAGCAAAAAGAGCATTCTTCACTACTGTCAATTTAAAGACTTTCCTATTAATCTGTGAAAACCAAACCAAATATCATATCAGCATGTTCCTGCAATACAACTAAATGTTTGTTCTTTCACTTGTAGCCTAATATAGGCAGGAAACTTATACAGTCAATGAGATATTAAGGCAAAAATATTGGGAGGAAAATGCCTCATGTTCTTCCAAACTTGACTTTCTTACTTCTATGTAACACAACGCGAGTCCCCATTAACTTTCATTGCATATTTCTCCATACAATGAATGGTGAATGAGACCGTCCGTCTGATTAACATCTCATTTTGTGTGTCTTACAAAAGAAAGAAAGCCAAACAGATGTGGGTAGACGATCTCTTTTTTTAAAAATAGGACCGAGATTTGACAATGGCTATATGACGACATCTAGCGGAATTATAAATATCACAACATCTGTTGGAAAGCAATCTATTCATTCTCATTCTATAATGTAAAACATTATTATTATAATTATTAGTTGCATGTGTAGCCATTGCTACGCTGTCACTATACTATTATTTATTTTATTTTTTTCTATTAAACTGGATTACTGTCTCTCGAGCGCGTCCATTCAAGCGCGTTCTCGTTGGAACACGTGTGATGTGCAAAAAAGGGCAGAGCCTTCTGCGTCGCGCAGCGGGCGCACACCACGCTGTATGGCAGGCGGTATTGACATATAAAACTATGGTTTGACTATCCATAAATATATTTTAGATAGTTACAGTTGTTAACAATAGTTACAAAGATATCTGTAATGACGTCATATACTGTATATCTTCACTTGACACATCACATGCAGTGTAGGCTAATTATAGATAGTTACAAATGCACAGAGATCAGAGATCAGCTCCTAGTTGAATCTGCTGTTGTTTGATGCCAGATTGAATTTACTCAGAATTACTCTAATGGATTATTAGATAATATCTTGTAATTCATATAGTAAAAGGTCTCCAGCATGCATGTAGCACTGTGATTTTAATTGAATCATGTTGCAAAACGGACCAACTGAAGTGCAATGTTCAATTAAGACAGAGAATAGCAAACTGCTTGTCTGATTTGATTTATTATACACTTTGAAAAGACAAGAGTGAAGAACAATGGAGAGACATGGCATCCCTCTGTTACTTTACCTGCTGCTGTCGCTGTTTGACAGTGTTCCTTCAGAAAAACAAGTGACATACATTTTATAATGTCACATTTTGTAATATATTTGCGTTGTTTTATTTTTTGTAATATGGATTGTTTTCTCTTGAGGAGGCACTGCCTCCCTTGAAACGCTCTTGCTACAATTGTAATTTCAGACATCTAAAAATATAAAGATATCTGACATTTAAATTATGATACCAGTCAAATACCAGTTAGAGATACACTATAAAAAAAAAAATTAAAAAAATCAATAAATAAAAATGGAAACAATTTATTTATTTATTATCCAATAGTTTTATGAAAATGTACGTAAACCCTTAAAATACAAGCTAATGCAATGCGTAATTCAAAATACAGGTAAAAACCTGTATAATTTTTTTTTTTTTTTTTTAATTATAATATATATAATTTTATCACTAGTAGAATTGTAATTTGAGAACTCTAATTAGAATTATGCCTAGTAAAAAAGAACCTATTATAGATATCTTTAATTACAATTTCGACAAAACTAGTAGATATCAGAAAATATTTTCCAATGGAAGTCAGTGGGAGAATATGACTATTATAGCATTGTAATAGCAATCAAAATAGCATTGCAGATATCTCAAATGTTTAGGCCTATTATGACTAGTCAAAATAACATTGTAGACGGTGCCAATAGCCTCATGGGCATGCAGCGCAGTTGCACTTCGGGCGTCCCGAGTTCGAGACCCGGCTTGTGGACATTTCCCGATTCCCATCCCCTTCTCTCTCTCCAATTTCGTGTCCTATCAACTAAATGTCCTGTCATAATAAAGGCAACAACAGCAAAAATAAATCTTTAAAAAATTAATAAATAAAAATAACATCTTCAATGCATATTATGACCAGTCAGAATCATGTTGTAGATACACTATATTGCCAAAAGTTTTGGGCCGCCTGCCTTTACATGCACATGAACTTTAATGACATCCCATTCTTAATCTATAGGGTTTAATATAGAGTTGACCCACCCTTTACAGCAATAACAGCTTCAACTCTTCTGGAAAGGCTTTCCACAAGTTTTAGGAGTGTATTTATGGGAATTTTTGACCATTCTTCTAGAAGCGCATTTGTGAGGTTAGGCACTGATGTTGGACGAGAAGGCCTGGTTCACAGTCTCCGCTCTAATCTATCCCAAAGGTGTTCTATCAGATTGAGGTCAGGACTCTGTGCAGGCCAGTCAAGTTCCTCCGCTCATCCATGTCTTTATGGACCTTGCTTTGTGCACTGGTGCTCAGTCATGTTGGAACAGGAAGGGGCCAGGCAGAGAATCGTGATTCATCACTCCAGAGAACACGTCTCCACTGCTCTAGAGTCCAGTGGTGGCGTCCTTTACACCACTGCATCTTACAATTTGCATTGCACTTGGTGATGCAATGCTTGGATGCAGCTGCTCAGCCATGGAAATCCATTCCATAAAGCTCTCTACACACTGTTCTTGAACTAATCTGAAGGCCACACAAAGTTTGGAGGTCTGTAGCTATTGACTCTGCAGAAAGTTGGCGACTATGCACATTTAACAAAAGGACTTTGCACAGGTGGCAACCTATCACGGTACCACACTTGAATTCACTGAGCTCCTGAGAGCTACCCATTCTTTCACAAATGTTTGTAGAAACAGTCTGCATAGGTGCTTGATTTTATACATCTGTGGCCATGGAAGTGACTGGAACACCTGAATTCAAAGATTTGGAGGGGTGTCCCAATACTTTTGGCAATATAGTGTATCTTAAGCCCAGACCACACGAAGCCAGAGCTTTCCCTATCCAATCTCTAATTTCGATTACAAGAAGTCAAAATTGCAAAATAGATATCTGGAATTGGATTTTTGCCTAAATTACAACTAGTAGAGCCAGGGGTATTGAAAGGGATAGTTCACAAAAGAAGATAATTTGAAGAATGTCGGTAATGAAACAGGTGATGGACCCCATTGACTTCCATAGTATGAAGGGGAAAAAAGTACTATAGAATTCAAAGTGGTCATGGTCAACCGTTTCGTTACTGACATTCTTCAAAATTTCTTCTTTTATTTTCAGCAGAAGAAATAAATTCATACAGGCTTAGAACAACTTGAGGGTGAATAAATGACAGAATTTTCATTTTTGGATGAACTATCCCTTTAATGCTAAAACAGCTTGCCATACACGCTGCCCTCGCTCGCTCTCTGGAGGAAAACAGCACATGCTATTGCGCTGCGGATCTCAAAGGAGCCGTGCAAAAACAACAAGCATTGGATCCTCAAGCCAAGCCCCTATGCGCGGAGACTTCTGTCTCTGCATATATTAACATCCACGTGTACGTATCACGTCTATACATATGATTATGTATATTGCTATCAAGTAGCTACATAACTTACTTAAATGGTTCAGCCGTTTTTTATGTCATCAGCACTTTCATATTTGAAATACTTCTTTAAAACGTACGTTGTATAAAGCACGCTTTTAGATAATTTAATAATACTTATACTAATGCTACTATAAGTATAATAGTAATATACAGATGTAATCGTTATTATCATTCAGTTAATTATAATTTTAAAATTTGCCAATTAAATGTTAGAGCTCATCATGCACATATTTGTATTTAGTCTTTTAATTATTCATAAAATAAGTTGCATTATTATTTTCCAGTGCACTCGTAGCCTGTGGTCCAGCCAAATAGAGCTGGAGTATGTTCATAATAAAGACGTCACCCAGTGCTTTGACCGTGCCAACCAAGTGCGCAGCTCTTAACTGTACAACTACAATCTCGACATGCTTACGGACGACCGAGGAATCCTCACATCGCCTGCGCTCGTCAACACAAACATTCTGGCACCGACATCTGCAGTGGGTCGGTAGCCAGGACACCGTTTTTCACTACAGGACGTTTTTTGGGCACGCGGACTTCTTTGCTGCGCACTTGAAGCTGAAGCTGATTCGCGAGGATTTAAAGGAAGGAGCAGGGACTCTTAAGGTATTTCAAACTGCGACAGCGATCATGAGTATCGTTATCCAGCATGTGCGAGAGGGAAAGAGCATGTGCGCACGACATGTTTAAATCGTCTCGGCGTGTATCGTTTGCTTCACGGCGTCTCTCGTGCTAATATTTCAACGTGTGGCGTTGCTGACGCGTAGCGTCCTTAATTATGAACGCTTTCGTTCGTGGCCCGTGTAGCCATACGCTATTCCTTACCAAACCTTTTATATTTCATTTTAGTTTCTCGAAAGTTCGAGAAAACACTATTGGATGGTTAAGAAATGGTGAAAAGTGTACTACGCACTTATCCGCACCGTGGTGATAAGAGCTCGCGAGAGAGACACGCCCACTTCCAGTGTGTACGCGTGAGGAGCGCGTGTTTTTCCGTGCAGTGTCACCTGGATGCTATTTGCATTGCAGTTTTGTTTTCTGACAGCCAACGCGCGCTTGTCATTTCCATTAAATGATTATCGAGTTTCCTTAATCTTAAGCACTAATCTAAATAGCAGACCTTTAAATGGTGTACAATGCGGAATGTTAGTTGTGTTTTGTGAACTGCAGGGGGCAGTGAATGAGTCCTGTATCGAGTCACTCACTACTGAATTATAAAGTTTGAGTCATGCGATTTATAGGTCCCTTGTGTGTGCGCGCGTGTGTCTGAAAGAGAATGAGTCACATCTGACGGGAACCCTTCCGGAAGGTGCTGTTTTTCACATCCCAGAGAATATGTTTCATATGAAGATATAATCATGCAAATAAATATTATACTGAGGATTTTATGCACCATTATACATTTTTAGACTGAAATGTATTTATATATAATTAACACACACACACACACACACACACACACACATTGTGTAATGTATTTAATAAAAAAAAATTTGACTGAAATTTTCGACAGTGATTAATCTGAAATATTTTATTATATTTTATTATCCTACTTTGCTGTATTTACTGTACATTTTATACAATCTGTTTATTTCCAGCTTCAGAAAAGAACTGTCAATGTTTTCTGAATGTGAGCTCAACTATACATATATTTATTCCATGCATAAGTATTGCTCCTGTGATGGAGGAGGCGTCAGGTCCCCGGTCCTGCACTGCAAAGCCTCCCCGCAGTCTGCTGGAATGGAAGAAGAGAGTCAAGTCCGAGTACATGAGGTTAAGGCAGTTGAAACGCTTCCGCAAAGCTGAGGAGGTCAAGGTAAAAGGTCTTTTGCAGTTGCTTTTTTTGTTGTTGCTTTTACTCTGTCAGAGCATTTACTCTTTCACTGCATCTTGCTCTGTATTATATGTATACACTACTGTTTTGAAATTAATACTTTTATTCAGCGCAGATGCATTACATTGATCAAAAGTGACAGTAAAGACATCTATAATGTTACAAAAATATATATATTTTCAATGCAGTTTTTAAAACGTTCTATTCATCATCAGAATCCTGAAAGAAAAAGAAAAAATCAGCTTTCAAAATATACAGATGTTTTCAGCACTGAGAATAAGACATACTTCTAGAGCATCAAATCATATGAGAATGATTTCTGAAGGATCATGTGACACTGCAGACTGGAGTAATGATCCTGAAAATTCAGCTTTGCATTACAGGAATAAATTACATTTTAAAATATATTAAAAAAGAAAACAGTTATTTTATATTGTAAAAATATTTCACAATATTACTGCTTTTACTGTATTTTTGAATAAATGTAGCTTTGGACTTCTATCAAAAACATTTGAACTTTTGGTTGTACATTTTTTTTTTCTCATCCTACTGTCTTTTTTTTTTTTCTATGCTGTTCTAATGTCATTAATTTAGCTTCCAATGCATGTATTTCAGTCTATTTATCTATTAGGCTGAGTCTTTGTGTGTATATTTTTCACAGGCTCTATTCCAGTCGAATCGCCTTAAGATTGAAGGAAGAACTGAGCTGCTGAATGAGGAATGGTCCAAGCTTCGAATCCAGTCCATTCCTCTGTCCACAAGCGGTGGCTCTCTGCCCAACAAAAAGGCAAGAATGACACAGCCGGGGACCTTGACTACCACTAACCCGCTGTCAGTCATCCTGCATCTGCTCTATGACACTAGATCGCTTTACTGTGAATTGAACCTGCTGCTAATTCAGCACAAGACTGTCCCCTCTAGCTGATTTATGGGCTGAATCAATAAATAGTCAGCTTTGCCTGGCATTTTCCAAACCTAATTTATTCTAACAAAATGCCAGTAATGACTCAAGATCAGGTGCCACAGTTCGCCTTCTTATTTCCTGCAGTACTCACTTTATCATATCCTAGCTGACAAGCGTTTAGATCAACCTAATGATGTTATTAATGGACTGACTGTAGCACAGTTAACCTCTAATTAATTAGTCCGGGCAAATATTACCAGTAGACTGGTAAAAATGCAGCAAAGTGGGATATTTTTTTTTTTCCCTCCACTTTAGAAAATTGCTCTGTTGCCAAAAAAGTATTTGTATGTTTGCCAAGTCAGCGCTCAATATCTAAAACTCCTGTGATATCCACAATAAAAGCAGCCGGCGGGCACAGCAGAGCGTAGTTCTCTGTGGAATACAGAGAGACTGCTCCACATACCAGCACAGCTGGATCCTGCATGCAACAGCACTGCAAAACAATACCATACTTTAAGTTCTTTAGATACACCAAACCAAATATTTTTCGATTAATGGATTAATTTATGATTTTGGTTACAAATGTACATGTATATCTACGGCTACACATTTGTACTCAGTTTGATTCTTCTATCTAGTAGTTTCTATCACTGATTCAGGGTGATATTTTAAAGGGATAGCTCACCCCCAAAATGAAAAATCCATTCATTATGTACTCACCTTCATGTCGTTCCAGTATGACTTTTCCCCTCCTTTAAACAAAAAAGGGTACATATTGAATAATATACTGGTTGTTTTCCCCCCCCATGCAATTACAATTAATCGGAAGCATTCAAGCTTCAAAAAGGACACAAGGATATCATAAAAGTATCATAAATGGTCTGTATGATTAGTCTCTATCCACCCTTGATCTTTGATGACTGATTTGTGAATCTTTTCAATTAATCAGTTAATCTAGTACACAAAACTGGTCTAAATACGTAGTTCAGTCATGAAACTCTAACCGAGCACTGATTGGTTGGTATTAGCCAACCAGACGTACTTCCTCGTAATCCATGTAACCACATATATTGGCACCCTAGATAGACTGCGATCATCCTTCTGCGTGATTATGAAAACTTCTGCTTACTCCTCCTCCTCCCCAGTGCCACCTGTAGAGGTCTGCTATGGGGTTTTAATATATTCTTGCAGTAGCATGTACTTTATGTATGTTATTTTCAGTGGCGGCTGGTGGGCTTTAAAATAGAGGAGGCACACACAATTTTAGAGGTCGGATTCCCAAGGATTTTTTCTAACTGATTTAAAATATAAATAAATACATATAATTTTACTCACCTAGCCTGTCGTTTGAAGCAAAGATCCACCCTTCTGTCCTTTAAATGTCCGTGTTAAAAGAGCATGTTTGGACGTTTAGTGAAGCTGATTGCTGTAGCCTATATCTTAGTTTAGCCTATAACTGTGGGGTCTTCCTTCATTTTTAATTTGTAGCTCTTGTTCAAATGGTAATTTGATAAATTTGTTTGCGATCAAATATTCTCTACTCTACATACACTCACCTAAAGGATTATTAGGAACACCATACTATTATTGTGTTTGACCCCCTTTCACCTTCAGAACTGCCTTAATTCTACGTGGCATTGATTCAACAAGGTGCTGAAAGCATTCTTTAGAAATGTTGGCCCATATTTATAGGATAGCATCTTGCAGTTGATGGAGATTTGTGGGATGCACATCCAGGGCATGAAGCTCCCGTTCCACCACATCCCAAAGATGCTCTATTGGGTTGAGATCTGGTGACTGTGGGGGCCATTTTAGTACAGTGAACTCATAGTCATGTTCAAGAAACCAATTTGAAATGATTCGAGCTTTGTGACATGGTGCATTATCCTGTTGGAAGTAGCCATCAGAGAATGGGTACATGGTGGTCATAAAGGGATGGACATGGTCAGAAACAATGCTCAGGTAGGCCGTGGCATTTAAACGATGCCCAATTGGCACTAAGGGGCCTAAAGTGTGCCAAGAAAACATCCCCCACACCATTACACCACCACCACCAGCCTGCACAGTGGTAACAAGGCATGATGGATCCATGTTCTCATTCTGTTTACGCCAAATTCTGACTACCATCTGAATGTCTCAACAGAAATGGAGACTCATCAGACCAGGCAACATTTTTCCAGTCTTCAACTGTCCAATTTTGGTGAGCTCGTGCAAATTGTAGCCTCTTTTTCCTATTTGTAGTGGAGATGAGTGGTACCCGGTGGGGTCTTCTGCTGTTGTAGCCCATCCGCCTCAAGGTTGTGCGTGTTGTGGCTTCACAAATGCTTTGCTGCATACCTCGGTTGTAACGAGTGGTTATTTCAGTCAAAGTTGCTCTTCTATCAGCTTGAATCAGTCGGCCCATTCTCCTCTGATCTCTAGCATCAACAAGGCATTTTCGCCCACAGGACTGCCGCATACTGGATGTTTTTCCCTTTTCACACCATTCTTTGTAAACCCTAGAAATGGTTGTGCGTGAAAATCCCAGTAACTGAGCATATTGTGAAATACTCAGACCGGCCCGTCTGGCACCAACAACCATGCCACGCTCAAAATTGCTTAAATCACCTTTCTTTCCCATTCTGACATTCAGTTTGGAGTTCAGGAGATTGTCTTGACCAGGACCACACCCCTAAATGCATTGAAGCAACTGCCATGTGATTGGTTGATTAGATAATTGCATTAATGAGAAATTGAACAGGTGTTCCTAATAATCCTTTAGGTGAGTGTACATCGTTATGTCTCTTCGATGATTGGTTGATTTACGAATGGAGGCTAGCCTCCTCTGCCATGTTTCTTTTCTCAACACCCCTCATTGCTGAAAATGATCACTCAATGGTGATTGGCAATTTTTTTTTTACCAACGGAAGCACAAGTCTCCGGCTATGGATTTGCCTCCCCCTCCCCTTCTTTATCCCTTCAGACTCTCGCATTTCGCAGATTCGGTACATTTTAGGAAGAGCACGGTGGTTACACTTAGAGAGGTGAAATTACAAACAATAAATACACATTCTGAGACAAATGAATAACTGGGCATTTTATTAACATCAAATCGTCCTTCTCCCATTTTCACCCCAAAATTTTGGGTAGGCTGTGCCTCCCCCTGTGCCTCCACCACTGGTTATTTTAACTAAGCTGAACAAATTCTTGTATTTTTTTTCAGAAGCATGAGCAGCATAGCAGATCTTGTCTGCCAAAATCAAGCATAGGTACATTCCATGCCCCATGCCAATAAATGCTGGTGAAATAATTCACTCCGATTAGATTGAAATGTTTTTGCCACAAATCAGCCTCATCAATTCAACTTGACTCAAATGATTTACAACTATAATATGGCTTCAGAATATTGGAATATAGTGCATGCATCATACAGACTACTTTTATGAAGCGTGTGCATCCTTGCATCCTTTTTGAAAGCCTCAGTCCATATTTACTGTAAATTGCATGGAAAGGAGTGACAAGTTTAATTCTTGAACATTTCCTCTCGTTTTCCCAATTAGAAAGTAAGTCATTTTTGTTTGTTTGGTTTTATCATTTTTGGGTGAGTATTTCCTTTTAATAATAGTTAATTATTTATTTTTATCTAGTGATCTGTTTGTAAACTGCCTAAATAACATATGTAGGGCTAAAGCAATTTAATGGTTCTTTAAAAGTTTTGAGTGACACTTTGACTTATCCTGTTTTCCTCTGTTCCTTTTTTTGTCCAACCACAGTTGTGCATGGTAGAGTTTGGTTTTCCGTCCTTTCCAAACCAGGCAGTTGCCATGCGTCCCTTGACAACTGTTGCTGGGATACCATTCATGTACTCCTGGTCCCCTTTGCAGCAGAACTTCATGGTACTGGATGTGGACAATAAACGCACACACATTAACACATAAAAAGCACTCAATCATGATCACCATTAGCAGCCCTGCGTCTGCAGAAAAAGAAGGAAAGAGAAAAGCATCAATTTATGACACTGGTCATTTTGAAAGTAGGTCAGCAGCCCTGCAGCAGCGCATTCACATGTTCTGACAGCCCTAAGCATGTGTTTTTGAAATCATCTCTCAGGTAGAGGAGGATGTGCGTCTTTAAACGCCTACACTCACTTACAGGCACAAATATAGGCATATACAAAAACACCCACCCGCAACACACATTTACAATATTGTTGTGCATTTCTCTCTCATAACAACCTTATTAATGCAGTGAAAAATCACAGCCTTCTTCCTACCATCTTTTTCCCTCTCTTTGTCTGAGGTGGAAGATGAGACGTTTCTGCATAATATCCCCTACATGGGAGACGAGGTGTTGGAACAGGATGAGGCTTTCCTGGAAGAGCTTATTGACAATTATGACGGTGTGCATGGTGATCGAGGTGAGCATCATAATACGTATTTACACACATTACCAGAGGCGTCACTAGACCTGGACTGAATCTCTTCAGGAAAGCCCTGAAACTTTTAAAGACACAAGAGTAAAGAAAGTAAATAAGTTTCAATCAAAATGGGTATAAAATGATTTGAAAGTTTTTACCATATTTTATTCAACCACTTAGTCCTAGTTTGGGCTGTATTTTTTGATGGAAAATGAATATAGTGCCCGAACACTGATGGTATTCGGGCCCAGACGTACTTTAACAAACTCTTCCTAGAGATTTAATCAGATTATCATCATATTTGGTCTGTCGGTCAAATTGAAAGGCGTGTCCGTGGTGACCTGACAAAGTTCGATGTTTCGCCATGAAACAGGAAGTTGTTGTAACTCGGGCATACAATGTCCGATCTGCCCCAAACTTCACGTTTGATAATAGTCATGACCTGAAGACATCTACATGCCAATATTCAGTTACAGTCATAGCACCACCTGCTGGCAACAGGAAGTATGGCAACATCAAAATGACTATTTTTCTTTATTTACCCGCTTAATTCTGAGGACACCAGGTAGCCCTGGGTGCAAGGGCCCTTTCATTGCTGCTTGCAGCTTTAATATTATAAAATATTATTACTGTTTAAATTAATAGTTTTTTCGAATAAAATACAATTTATTCCTGTAATGGAAAGCTGTATTTTCAGCATCATTACTCCAGTCTACAGTGTCACATGATCCTTCAGAAATCATTCTCATATGATGATTTGATGCTCAAGAAACATTTCTTATTATTATCAATGCTGAAAATGCTTAATATTTTTTTTCAGGATTCTTTGATAGAAACCTTTTATAACATTATAAAAGCCTTTTCTGTCACTGTAATGTAGATACTGTTCAAGTTTGTGAATGTTAGACCAGCAGTCTGGTGTACATAAATATCTTGTACCTTGATAACAGAGGAGGATTCATAAATGACGGGATCTTTAAGGAGCTGGTAGAGGCATTGAGCCAATACTCAGACCCAGAGGATGAAGAGGAGGAAGAGCCCACAGAGAGAACAGAGAATAAGGAGGAGGAGAAGGAGGAGGAGGATGATAAAGGGATGCAGAAAAGTGCATCAGAAGGACCAGAGGAGTCAAAAGTGGTCTTCTTCAAAAGAAAGAGGAGGAGCACTGCTGAAGGTGAGTTGGTTTTGAACAGAAACAAAATAATGGAAAAAGCATAATAGTAAAAAAAAAAAAAAAAAAAATACATGTAAATGTATATGATATAATACATAAAAAAATTATATTAATTATTTGCTTAAAAATGCATACAATGAATGCTTTTAAGAGGATATAAAAAAAAAAACAAGCAAACAAACAAACAAACGGCCATATGATGGCCATATGTTGTGTCAAATTACCAATTGGGGCTTTTAATAGACAATTGGCAGTATAGAACTGAACGACCAGAGACACTAGAGTTGAATTTCACTGGTTGAACAACAAATAGACTAGGACTCACATGTGTTGCCCATCAGATCAGCCTCTGTGTGTCTCTGTCTGCATGCAATTGTTTGCTCTGAGTGTCGCCTGTATTCCCAGTGAAAGCTAGGTAAACCTGTTTGTTCATTCAATTTGTTTTAGGCAAGTATCCCGTTACAGTACACACTGACCCTTACACCACAGCAGAGGAAACATGCACACACACATAAGCACTAGTCTGCTTTTACTTTATAAGTCAAATTCCAGACATTGCTGATTTTACGCTTGCTTTTCCATCACCAGGAAGAGAGCTCTCCACTAATAAGAAGATTCCCCATGACAAGATTTTCACAGCTATTGCGTCCATGTTTCCATACAAAGGCACCATGGAGGAGCTGAAGGACAAGTAGGCAACACTATTGAACACACTCTTTTTGATTGTTTCGTCTCTTTTCTCTTTTTTTTTCTTTTTAAGTTTTAGTTTAAGACTTCCTTTTTAGAAAGGAAATGAAACAGGCCTGATTCAAACCTGACTCTCCTAAATGTGCAACGTGTGCGCCGATCCCACAATATCTGTCAGCATCTTTTCTCTTTAATAGCAAAAAAAAAAAAAAAAAAAAATGTTTCCGAACACTCCCCTGTCTTCCATTGTTTGGCCAAGCAGGTGCGATTGTTTTCAAATGGATTTTCAGGTCAGTCCAGTTAAATCCAATTTCAGTTTAACTTATTTTGATTTATTTTTCAAAGTTGCACAGTGCAGTCCTTATGCAACCATAATGGCAAACCTAACATGCATGCACATTCTTCACTTGAATAGGAAAGAATATGTCATGCCAATTTAAAGCCGTGGTAAATGAAGGTTCATGGGAAGCTCCTCGTGCTCTGCTGTCAGCTGGCTGTGCAGCCCCCGCAGCAGCAGTGGAAACAAAAACCCGTCACACTCTGCATTATCATCCAACTGTTTACTGTTTCATTTCATCATTGTTCATTCCACCAGCTGTGCTCATTTTATTTCTTTCCGCTGGATAGGGAAAATCAGTGGCTATTTAATGCTCTGTTATGTTTGTAAAACAAATTGAGTACTTTAAAGGGATAGTTCATCCAAAACAGAAGATTCTGTCATCAGTTTATTTACCCCAAACTTGTATGACTTTATTTCTTCTTCTTTTTTTTGGAACAAAAAAAACAAAACAAACATAGAATACACACAAAATATAAATTACACACAAAATGACAGGTCATAGTGACCACGGCTGTTAGTAATGATTTTGGAACAACATGAGGGTCAGTAAATAATGGCAGAAATTCCACTTTACTTAAAGGCTTTATATATAATGCATTATAAATATATTTTTAATACATTAATTATGCCTTGTAATGCACCTTATAATGCATAGTATGGTCTCACGAATAATTGTAACCATAGTTATAATACATTATAATACTTATCTATTAATTGTTACAATTTTAGCAAGTATACTGCATTAAAACACAACAAAGATGTAACAAAGAAGCTTTCTTTATGAAAAGATATAATGTATTATAATGTACATTGTAAATACCTTTTTAATGTATTAAACATAAAGGCTTTAAGTAAAGTGTTACCCACACATTAAATTGATCAAATGTGACAGTAAAGTCATTATAATGTAACAAAAGATTTATATTTTAAGTAAATGCTGTTCTTTTGAACTTTGGGTTCGTCAAAGAATCCTGAAAAAAAAGGATCATGGTTTCCACAAAAAATGTTTCTTGAGCAGCAAATCACATTAGAATGATTTCTGGAGGATCATGTTACTGGAGTAATGATGCTGAAAATTCAGCTTTGCCATCACTGGAATAAATTAAAATTTAATTTAAATTTAAAGATATATTTTGACCTCAAGCTCTTGAATGGTTGTTTCAGATTTTATTTCATTTTTGTTTTGCTGCTATTACACATAAACATGGGCGTTGGAACCATTGTGCTTTTTATGACTTATGATATTGTAATCACTCACTTTTATCGTCTCTAATTCAGCACATCTGTTTACCAACCCCTAACCGATAAACACTTATTATTAAACACGTTAGACGCTTTATTTTCACTTTTCTAATATTTTCTTCCTTTTTATTGAAAATAAATACCTTTCCGATCTGATATGTGAAGGGAAAAGGGTGAGAGCGAGTTTCGGCAAAAGGCAGATTCGAACCTCAGATAGATTTGCGTCAACTTGATTGCCATGCGTCTTACCCCTACACTATTGCCGTGCTAGATGATATTGTGATTTCCGTACTTTTGTCTTGCCCAACCAGATGTTTTAGTAAACAAGGCAGTATATTTGTACTCGATGTAAATGGCATCTACTCCAGTAAAAATTTTCTGAGAGAGGACCCACCCACATTTGTTTTGCTTCCGACGACCATTCACATAAATATGTTACTGTATTTTTCCTTCTCTCTTGCAGGTATAAGAATCTCCTGGAGCCGTCCAGTCCTGTGAAGTTGCCTCCTCTCTGCACGCCCAGCATGGACGGCCCCTTTGCCAAATCTGTTCAGAGAGAGCAAAGTCTGCACTCTTTTCATACACTTTTCTGTCGCCGCTGCTTTAAATACGACTGCTTCTTGCACCGTAAGACATTATAATGTCCTTCTCTAGTCTGCAATGCAGTTATTTTGATGTTTAGTATTCAGTTTTATATCATACTGTACAGTCTTCATCAGTACATCAAGCATACAGATAGCCTCTGTTTAAACCTGCCATTAAAGTTTATCTCAAATTATCTGATCACAAGTGGTCAGCCAAGATTTATACTACGAATGTGATGTAGTCACGTTTTTGACTGCCTCCAAATGGGGTTTTGGACCTTGTCCTTCACTGTATTTAGTGCTGACCACTTGTGATTGAATCTCTCAGAATGTAAATGTAAATGAAAAGTACATGTTGTTTGTGCTCAGCTTTCCATGCATCTCCTAATGTGTATAAGAGGAAGAATAAAGAGATCCGAATGGAGACAGAACCCTGTGGATTGGACTGCTTCCTGCTGCAGGTACAGCTTTCTAAATACATCATGGTTTCATGACTTTACTAACAATTTATAATTTAATTAGAACCCATTATTTATTAATATCTTTCTCTATTCTTTGGTGACAGAAAGGGGCAAAGGAGTTTGCTGATCAAAACATGCTCAGGTCTCAAAGGCCCCGGCGTCGACGCCGACAGCCCCGCCCCTCAAGTTCATGTGGCCCGACAGGCTCCGGTGAGGAGGGTAAAGAAGGAGACAGCGACCATGAGACCACCAGTTCCTCTGGTACAAACACCAATGTGCATAAACACAACCATACAAAACAAAATGTGCATATCCACACCTTAATGCACAGTCACAGTGGATAAAGCGTTAATAAAGACCAAAATAACACACAGACAAACCTTCCATTGCTAAAAATAGCATTGCCTTTATAAAAAAATAACTTGTCCCATGGAGGGGAGTTGTTTGACTGTATTTCATCAGAGACTGAAAATAGTTATTGGAACACAAGAACATTATTATTATTGCCTGCTTACTAAGGCAATATTTATTATTTTTGCCTGTTGGATGATGAAATTAGCAAAATAATTCCACAGACTTACATTTAAGGGAGGGATCCAAGCCATATCTAGAAAGTATAGAGATTTTGGGGGTGGGTTTGATTTTGACTTTTAAACATCTAAAATCAACATATCCTAGCAACCACCAGGACACCCTAGTAACCACATAGAAATGCACTAACAACAACTTAAACCACATTGCAATCTTTTTTAGGGATGCACAATGTATCATACCATTCTGGTTATCAGCTGATACTGCATTACAATTTTTTTGCATATTTAATTGTTCATAATCAAATGCATCCTTGCTGAATAAAAGTATTATCTTAAAAATAGACTACTATAATTGTCAATCTAACTTTTCTATTAATTTCTGATTTACTTCAGTAAAGGGTCATACAACACAATGTTTTGGATAAAAACCTGACATTTACCTGTGTGAATGTTTGTGTGTCAGAGAGTAACTCTCGATGTCCCAGTCCCACCAAACTGAGACCAGGGGAGGAAGGAGCAGAGGAGACAGAGTCGCCGCCTCAGTGGAGCGGAGCAGAGGAGTCTCTGTTTAGAGTCCTGCACGGCACATATTACAACAACTTCTGCTCTATTGCACGACTGATTGGCACCAAGACATGTAGAGAGGTATGTACAAAAAGGACAAAGAACAGGATGTTAAATATGTATCTTTTGCTTGTTTGATAATGTACCTTTATAAGGGAGTTCATTACTGCAGATTTAATGTGAATGCAATCATATTGAATGTGCAGAAAGTTCTGCAATATTTACTCAAAAGCAAAGACAACAAAAATATGTCTGTTTAAATGTTTGACTGTGTGCCTGTGTGTTTTTCCCAGAAAGACATGTGGTTTGGCTAACTGGAATTGTGATTACCTCAAATCATGTGTTTTTCTTTCATTTAGGGAATGGTCCAAATCTTTTTCTAGAAGAGTGTTGTTTTGATTGTGTATATGTGTGTGTTAGTGTGTGCGAGCTCATATGGCAAAGATCAACATGATAATAAGCGGTTATGTCTCAGTTGGGTTTCAAAGTACTGACTAACGCCCATTAAGTGTTGCGGCATGTGTGGGGGAATGTACATGTTGCAATGCTCTGTCTGTGTTTATGTCTGTGTGTGTGTCAGGTATACGAGTTTGCAGTGAAAGAGGTGCTGATTCACCGTGTTCCACTGGAGGATGGTGGCATCTCACCTCAGAAGAAAAAACGAAAGCACAGGCAAGATGTTCACACACCCTTCACCTGCCAATCAGATTCATGCTATAATATGCTGGATGTTACACAGACAGAAAATGATGAACGCTAGAGTCACAACAGTGTTTCTGTTTGTTTGATAGATTATGGGCAAAGATACAGCTGAAGAAAGGTAAGACTCAACTGAAATACCAGACTGAGACGTGGTTTCAGTGGCTTGGCAGTTTCAGGAATGGACAAACAGAAGGAAAAGTCATGGAGATTTCTAAAGTTCTGTCTGACGATTAGTAGTCAGACAAATAATCGCAATTATTAAATTATTAATTGAAAATTGCAGTAATGCTTTACAATTAGGTAAATTTTTTAACAGTTAGTTAATGCATTAGGTATTATGAAACAATGAACAACAATTTACAGCATTTATTAATCTCTGTTAATGTTACATAATTGTTCTTTGTTTTTGGCATGGGAACCTTGGTTATTACTCTTATTTATCTTCCTGTTTGTCATACAGACAACTCATCCAATCAAGTGTACAATTACCAGCCATGTGACCACCCTGAGCACCCATGTGATAGCTCCTGTCCGTGTGTGATGACACAAAACTTTTGTGAGAAATTCTGCCAGTGCGATCGTGAGTGTGAGTTCAACACGAATGAACATGCACACACATGCAAACACAAAGTTCAAATACAAATTCAAGTATTCTGTATTACACTGTTCTGAAGTAAAGGGATAAAAATATCACTTTTGCTTAAGAACATTAAATACATAAGTCTTTCAGGTTTTAAAAAATATTTTTATATAGTGAAAATGTTAAGGAAAGTTGCTGTAGTTCTTATGTACTCTGAAATCGCTTTCTCTCTCTCTTTACCTTATCTTACACTTTAAAAAAAGATTATTTTGTGAATATGTATAATATCTATAGAATTATGTATTTCTGTCCAGTGGTCAATTATTGCTCCTGTTTCCACTCCTGTTTCCATGAATTCCTTAATGTTAAAGGGGCCATATCTTTACACCACTAGGGGGCGACAACAAAACAACCACCAGACAGACCACTAGTGATGCAGTTTGACTTTTGCTCAAATTGTCATTTTGAACATCCATTTATTTTAGGAATATGAACATCTCAAGCATTCACAGGTCACACTGACCTAGTTTTGCTCTGTGTTCTGTTTCTAGGTCCGAATCGATTTCCTGGCTGTCGCTGCAAGACTCAATGTAACACCAAGCAGTGTCCATGTTACCTGGCGGTGCGGGAGTGTGACCCTGACCTCTGCATGACCTGTGGGGCCGCAGACCACTGGGACAGCAAACAGGTCTCCTGCAAGAACTGCAGCATTCAGAGAGGACTCAAGAAGGTATGAATTTTTTACTCCACTACATTCCATAAAAACATATCATTCCTCATTATTTCAAACTGAAGAAATCACCACCCCCACTGAGATGCAAGAATCATGTCCAATTCTTTCCAATGAACCTGCTGAATTGGTTCCCAAATAACACTGAACAATTCATTTGTGATCCAATTGCAGAGGTTCTTGAGTCAACAACTCACTGATTCAATGATCCTGTTTAAAATGAATATTGACGGAACTTGTGCGTGCAACTGATGGCGCAAAGTTATTTTAGAATTGATTATTGTCAATGAAATCATATTTAGGTCATGACTGTCAGTTATTTGTGAACTAAATCTGCTGTAAAAGGGCAAGTATATAAGCCCATTGCTTACATTTTAAAATTGCTTAAATGTGGACATGTCCACATTTGTGTTGCACCGTCTGCATGTGGTAGAGGATTTTAGGTAAATTAACGTGCATTAATGCCAAAACATCTTCGCTGCTGTTGTAGAAGTTTCAAATTATATAAACTAGTATGTTTGCATAGTGTTCCTTTTAAAACGTTAACATTTTGACCCATGTAACGTCTGTACAGTGTATTTTAGACTGTTTGTTGCCACATATTTACACAACTTTAGTTTTTAAAAATTAAAGTTTAAATTAAAGTTTCATGTTTTACTGTATTAGTGCTGACTTCTGACTAGTTCTGGCCTAGAATAAGTATATGGATCATTGATTAGCATTTTTTTACATTTAATACTTAAGTACATTAAAATGGAGTAATATTTTATATACTAATAATAATTAGTAAATAATAATAGGGTATCTACACTCACCTAAAGGATTATTAGGAACACCATACTAATACTGTGTTTGACCCCCTTTCGCCTTCAGAACTGCCTTAATTCTACGTGGCATTGATTCAACAAGGTGCTGAAAGCATTCTTTAGAAATGTTGGCCGATATTGATAGGATAGCATCTTGCAGTTGATGGAGATTTGTGGGATGCACATCAAGGGCACGAAGCTCCCGTTCCACCACATCCCAAAGATGCTCTATTGGGTTGAGATCTGGTGACTGTGGGGGCCATTTTAGTACAGTGAACTCATTGTCATGTTCAAGAAACCAATTTGAAATGATTCGAGCTTTGTGACATGGTGCATTATCCTGCTGGAAGTAGCCATCAGAGAATGGGTACATGGTGGTCATAAAGGGATGGACATGGTCAGAAACAATGCTCAGGTAGGCCTAAAGTGTGCCAAGAAAACATCCCCCACACCATTACACCACCACCACCAGCTTGCACAGTGGTAAGAAGCCATGATGGATCCATGTTCTCATTCTGTTTACGCCAAATTCTGACTCTACCATCTGAATGTCTCAACAGAAATCGAGACTCATCAGACCAGGCAACATTTTTCCAGTCTTCAACTGTCCAATTTTAGTGAGCTCATGCAAATTGTAGCCTCTTTTTCCTATTTGTAGTGGAGATGAGTGGTACCTGGTGGGGTCTTCTGCTGTTGTAGCCCATCTGCCTCAAGGTTGTACGTGTTGTGGCTTCACAAATGCTTTGCTGCATACCTCGGTTGTAACGAGTGGTTATTTCAGTCAAAGTTGCTCTTCTATCAGCTTGAATCAGTCGGCCCATTCTCCTCTGACCTCTAGCATCAACAAGGCATTTTCGCCCACAGGACTGCCGCATACTGGATGTTTTTCCCTTTTCACACCATTCTTTATAAACCCTAGAAATGGTTGTGCGTGAAAATCCCAGTAACTGAGCATATTGTGAAATACTCAGACCGGCCCGCCTGGCACCAACAACCATGCCAAGCTCAAAATTGCGCTAAATCACGCTTTCTTTCCCAAGAAAAGCCACGCTAAATCACCTTTCTTTCCCATTCTGACATTCAGTTTGGAGTTCAGGAGATTGTCTTGACCAGGACCACACCCCTAAATGCATTGAAGCAACTGCCATGTGATTGGTTGATTAGATAATTGCATTAATGAGAAATTGAACAGGTGTTCCTAATAATCCTTTAGGTGAGTGTATATTTTTTTACTCAAGTACTTGATTTGTGTACTTCATCCACCACTGCTGTTTATCCATCTATGTCATTTTCATCCAATATGGTACATTCTGATAATTAAAGGGAATGAACAGATAAAGAAGGTGCTGTAGTCATGTGAATGTTGTTTAACCTGTTTGCCAGCACCTGCTCCTGGCCCCGTCTGATGTTGCAGGGTGGGGTACATTTATCAAAGAGCCAGTCCAGAAGAACGAGTTCATCTCTGAGTACTGTGGAGAGGTGTGTGGAGATCACAAACACCACAAATGATGAGTATGAGATTCTGTGATTCTCCTGTTACATTCTTAGTGATCTGATTAATGCATTTGTGTGTGTGTGTGTGTGTGTGTGTGTGTGTGTGTAGCTTATTTCCCAGGATGAAGCAGATCGGAGGGGCAGAATCTATGACAAGTACATGTCCAGTTTTCTGTTCAACTTGAACAATGGTACTGGCTTCATTATTATATTATATTATATTATATTATATTATATTATATTATATTATATTATATTATATTATATTATATTATCACAAGTGTTTTTACATCATTCCAGACTTTGTAGTGGATGCCACCCGAAAAGGGAATAAAATACGATTCGCCAACCACTCTGTCAACCCCAACTGTTACGCAAAAGGTACTTTATTTCATCATATAAATATCAAAGTGCAAAGGCAATTCAGCACATCTAACACTAGTTATTATTGCAGTTGTCATGGTTAACGGTGATCACCGCATCGGAATCTTTGCTAAGCGCTCCATACAACGAGGAGAAGAGCTCTTTTTTGATTACAGGTAGGTTTTGTTCAACTCTCATAAATGCATTCTAACGAGATTGATGATTTTGTGATGTTATTTTTTTTTCTTTTTCTGCTTCTTAGGTACAGTCAAGCGGATGCATTGAAGTATGTGGGCATTGAGAGGGAAATCGACATTGTGTAGATATGCATTTTGAGCGTGTCCACATTTAGCTGGTGATATTTTTGCCTACCCACAATGCTTTGCACTTCACTGAGGGTGAGATTTATGAATTCCCATGGGGCATGATTTTGTAATGACATCACAGATAGATCTGATGATGCAGTCAGAGGGTCACTACCTTAACCTGTGGTTTAACTGAATTGTCTGAACAAGCGTTTTTGTTTACTTTTTTTGTGATGACGTTTGTGATGAAGAAACCAAAAGGTGTCCTAAAATTGACAAATCCACTCCTCCGCATTTGCACTATATGGCCAATACCATAGGATATTGATAGATGGCATCATTTTCTCTGTCATGGAAGGAAGAATGCCAGTTCAGACATTCAATTGTCATGAAGTATCTTTTTGTTTTTTAATACATTCAATCTCTCCATTCAAAAGGCTCTGTAAACAGCTTTTGAAATAGCTATAACCTCTATATGCTCAATATATACTGTAACTGCAAACTGAATGCATCACACCTAGCCGTCGTCATTGTTTCTGGTCAAAATATTCTGTAGTGCAAACATCAAGCAATATTTCAATGTTACATTTGCACTTATAGTCAGTCAGGTCAGTATCTTCTCTTTCTAGAACAAACTTCAGTAAACTTGTCTGAAACCTGGTGTCATTTGATGTTAGCCTGTTACTGTAATGTGCATTGCTCTTGCTTGCAGTCCATATCTATCTATCTATCTATCTATCTATCTATCTATCCTATCTATCTATCTATCTATCTATCTATCTATCTATCTATCTATCTATCTATCTATCTATCTATCTATCTATCTATCTATCTATCTATCTATCTATCTATCTATCTATCTATCTCTTCATCAGCTGTAAGCTGCTTGCTGTATTGCACAAAGCTGGCTCATGTTGTCAGATTACTATTCTAACTAGCATAGCACTAAGGCAGTTAATCTTCATCTCTGTTTAAACTGTATGAGGTTAAATATTGTTAATGTTGTGTAGAAATAAACAAAACAAGTAACCATATAAACCGACAGACTGAATGTGAACTGTGAGCTAAAGAGCGAATTAAAGGACATTGTTTAGCAGGCTTTTTTAAAGACTGAGTGTACAAAATAGGCCTAACAAGGGTTAGGGTTTGGGTTCCATTGTACCATTTTATGTAAAATAAAGAGCTAAACCAAATGGCCAATTTTTTCTAACATGCCCTAGATTGTAACAGCACTTCACATTCCACTAAATGGAAATATGGACAATTTGCTGAGAAAATAATTCCTAGTGTCTTGTAAATGTTGTTACATTTTTATCTGAACTATTTTGTGCTTCATATTGATCCCAAAACATTGATGCCCGCAGAAAAGAGCTTTCTGAAAAAGTCAAGTGCAATTGAATTTATAGTTGTGTTTAAAAGCAGGTATACATCATGTAGAAAATGTAGTAATGTTGTGTTGGACACGTTTAACTCAAGACATGAATTATGTCTTTTTGCAAACGACAAAAACAAGACGTGCATCTCTCTGAAATGATTCAGAGTCCGTTTCCTTCAGACTTTTTATTAAAGTGTCATTTGGGATGTGTTGTTTCTACAGTCATGGTCATTTACAATGAGGATGACAGTCAGGACCAGAACTAAAGAATAAAGAAAACTCAAAATGAACACCTTGTCACACCTGACCACAAAGCTGAAATGACCTCCTTGTAAGACCTTGAGGGATAGCATCCCATGAAGCTTTTGCCTTGGGTGTTCTCACAGAAATTATTTTGGCAGAGGCTTCACATTCACAGAACCTACAGTTCCCCTGAATCAACCTCATGGGCACAGTGGTAATAAAAGATGATTGTGATCACCTCAACATAAGACTGAATCTGCAACCTTTGAGTTAGTAGCTCTAAAGTCTAAGGTAGCATGAATCCTGGAAAGGAAGCATTCATTTACCCTCAGCAGATGCCATTTTCTCTACTGATCAAAAGTTTGGGGTCTTATGCTCACAAAGACTGCATTTATTTGATCCAAAATTCAGTAAAACAGTAATAATGTGAAAATATATTTTATTAATGTGCTGAATTTTCACTCTTGGGAGTCACGTGATCCTCCAGAAATCATTCTAATATGATGATTTGCTGCTCAAGAAACATTTCTTAGTATCAATGTTGAAAACAGCTGTGCTGCTTAATATTGTTGTACAAACCATGATACATTTTTTTTTCTTTGATGAATAGAAAGTTCAAAAGTACATGATTTATTTGAAATATAAATATTTTGTAACAGTATAAAAATCTTTACTGTCACTTTTGATTCATTTAATGGATCCTTGAAAAACAAATCTTACTGACCCCAAACTTTCGAATGGTAATGTACTGAAGAGTAAATAATGGTATATACTGTTTGCCCTAAGTATAGCAACAAATATCCTAATTTCTGATTTGGTCAAACAGGACTTGTAAATAAATATGTAGTGCATTTGTAAAAGACGATAAAGAAAATATTTCACAGTGAATTAGTGTGTTTACATTTACACGTAAAATGGATCCCTACAAAACAGAGGAAAAGGTCACGTATTAAGTGATACATTTCTCTGACAAACGGACCTCCACATGCTGATAAGTGATGTGGATTCTTCAAACATTCAGTCAAATGTATGTCAATGAGGTAACGCTCCTATAGCTGCAGCTGCATTGACAGGGACGACGCACAGTACCTCGTTTCCACAAACGTACATCACGCAAGCTAGTGCTGAATACCAGCCATTTACACCGTCCGCGCTCTTCTCATTTCACATGAACATTCATTTGAAAACTACCACTCTCTGGTGTAATCATTTATACTCACGTTTTAAAGAAAATGTCAAGTATGAGGAGACTTTGAAAGGTGTTTGTCCCTGTGCAATTTGATAAGAGTTTCATTCTTCATTCAAGATTCTTTTCAAAGTAAAAATGAATTCAAAGTCTATATTCCACTGGTTTAGAGGATGATAGAAGGGAAGAAGCAAAAGAAGGCGGGTTACATTTAAAAAAAGGATAACAGACAAAACGGGAGGTTTAGAAACCTGGCAGAGGTCATGAGGTTAAAGCTGAACTAATCCATTCAACACTCATCTATTCAAAATACTCTCACTTGCCTGCCTTTTTTATACAAATTAGAATGATAAAAAGAGAAGTACACTTTATTTATACATATACATAAACAGCATAATCTGTGGGTGAATATTATGCAATCTCTTTGATAAAAGCTCTTATGGCTCTGTTAAAGAAACGGACTAAAGAACATGTGCCTGGCACTGGAAGCAGCGGATTCTTCTTTTTCTTATTGCATTTTAGATGGAAAGTGCAGTAGTCATGCAAAATGCATAGCTTCTAAAGATAATATACGTGTTTACTTTATTTGCTCTTTTTTGTTTGTTTTAATAGCTAATTTTACATCCTGAAATGATGGAAGTGATCTAAGCTCTGGGTAAGACCGCCATCAAAACAGCTAAGAAGCAGCAGCAGCAGCAACAATGGTGTCCTACAGCAAACGCACGAATGAATTTACAAAAAAAACAAACATGACTATACATGGGAGTCTTCCAGCCACAGACTTCAGTCTGTGATGTGTGAAAGCCTCTCGAGCACAATAACCAGACTTGTGCTGAACCTCTCTCAGTGTTTCATGCCAAGAAAGCTTTCGATTGTAACCTTGTGTAAAAATATCAGCTGCTTTATGACTATTTCTGTCCCAAATCTAGATGGTCTCGTTTTGAACTACCTTAAACAACCAGATTTCATTTTATGATATTAGAACATCCACCATAACACATTACGTTTGCAATTCTAAATTCTAAAGTTGTAATTTTAGTGTTTCTGACATTCAATTATTGATCCAAAGCTAAAACATGAACAGCCTGTTCACAAGTTTTTCAGATCAATATATAGGCCCTATAGACTGTAGACTCCACAACTACAGGTAAACGCATGCAGCCAGAAGATGCACACTACAAAAGTGCACTCTGTCTAGAACGTGGTTCCCAAACTTTTTCGTCATGTGTACCTGATAGGCAAATCAATAAAGTACCCCATTATTATTTTTACTGAAGAAAAAATAAAATATTCTGAATGCAAAATGGACCACATAAATATAAAACTTGCACTCATTACAAAATGTTTTAATATAAAGCAAGATATTAATAATAAGATATTAATTCTAATAGGTTCTAATCTTTTTTTTTTGGTTGGGAATCACTGGTCTAAAAGACTTTTTAAAATCATGAATATGATGTAAACGGAACAGAAATATGAAATCATTGTACACTATTATAAAAATCTGTAGCAGTTTGCTTTGGCCCATAGGAAGAATTCCTTTGAACAGACAGAGGACACAAGGATGAAAACAGCTTAATCTCTGATCGCTGAAAACGTACTCCTGCCTGCACTGGGTTTGTAAAATATAAAGAGATTTCTTCATCGCGTCATTTAGAAGTTCAGTGTCAAAATGCCTAGAGAATGGCTTGAAAAGGCTGGTGCGTGTTGCTGTAGCAGCAGTGAGAATCTATCTAATGCCATCATGATCAGTGTTACCAACCCTGAGACATACAGTACGACACACCATGTTCATGTCTGGCGCTTGCATGGGAAGATGGTTAGACATCAACTGACCTCACTGGCCTTTAGTCAAGAAACTTTTCTTTGAAAATCTTTCGTGGATCCAATTTTACAAAAATGTTCTAATCTTGTTATGCCTCAATGTTGTTCACAAGCAATATACAAATATGGCCACTATCACAGCACCTTTCTGCAGTTCATTGTGCTCTAAAGAAGCTGAAGCCATTCAATGCCATTTGACTCTCCATATCTTATAAGCGCCGCAACCGAATTTAGCCAGTAGTATAACGCATATACTCATATACCATTAGCTATATCTGAGCAAATTCCTCCATACTAATATGTTAATGAAGTTTCAGTGATGATAAAACAGATATGTGTAAACATATCTACATCTTCAAAACTTTGTACTCTGAAGGTTGTTGTGCATTTTGTGCAGATTCTCTCATGAACACAACAGCATGACTATGAAACGCTTAAATCTACAACTACTTTTGCCAGTACACAATAATGAGCCAAAAAGATTTCACCTAGTATATACAGGGCTCCCACACCATATGACGAATGCATTTTCAGTTTTTCAGATTTACACATTTTTATTGTATTATTTTTTTGTGTGTGATAATTTTAAGTTAATTTTTAACCAATAAAATATTTTTTGAGATGGACATAGCTAGAAAGATTTATACTGGCTACAGAAATTTCCATAACCTCTTAAGATTTTTTTTTAAATTTTATTTCAATTTCCATGACATTTCCAGCCAGTTGTGATTTTTTTACAAATAAGAATTTTATCGAGATTGCACTCACAAAAGTGAATTTCTAACCAATAAATCTTTTGAAATCAGCATAACTGTAAAGATTTAAATTGGCTGTACCTAAATTATTATTCTTTTTTTTTTTTGTTCTTTTTTTATTTTCATGACTTTTCCAGTCATTCTTGATTTTTAAAAATGATATGGATTTTGTAAAAATAATATTATCGTGATTGCATGAAAAAAAGGTGAATTTACTGTTGAGATGGCCATAACTATAAAGAATATTAATTTTCAACACAATTTTCCATGACTGTATTCATTTCCAATACGTTTTTATAGACCTGGAAATCACAATTCTAAAATTCCCTGACATTTCCAGGTCTCTATGACCGTGGGAACCCTGGATCAGTCTTTGAAAGTTTCCTGTAATGTTGCTGAGGCACTTCAGTCGGCCCGCACTGCCAGTGCTCATTGATCAAATTGTCTCTAGCATGCTTATTTCGAACCATTCCAAAGCACCAAATATCAGATTACACTGTAAAAATAAGGGGACAGAAAAATAAATATACAATTACATTACCATAAAGGCAAAATATACATAAGAAAAAAATCACATTTGCAACTCATTCCTCAGTCTTCACCATTTTACCTCCCTCATAAATCACTAGCACTCCTCTTTTTTTCCCCAGACATCCCTCAATCTGTAGTTGTGTGTTATTCATTGGGACTTTCCTCCTGTATTTCCGGCATGTTCTTTCTATCCTTGCGCAGAGTATCAGTGAGGGGCCGAGAGGAGCTGGGCGACTCGAGTTGCTTCGGTTCATTAGTGTGGTAACTGCCTTTATACCTGTACAGGTAAATGTAGAGGCCGTACAGGATCAGGAAGAGCAACATCAGAGACACAGTCACGATTACTGTGAGGAAAAGGACACACACAGAAACAGAGAGAGAGAGAGAGAGCAGTCGTTAGCATTAAGCTTAATACTCTTATGGTGCCCTAGCTGAGCTGTCTGCAAATGATGGCTTAAATATAATTTGTATCATGTCGATGTTGCAGAATTCACAGGAGCCCACATGTATTCATAAGCTTTAAACTGGTATAGTTCATGCAAAAATGAAAATTCTGGCATCATTTACTTTCATGCCGTTCCAAATCTATATGCTTTTAATGCAACTCAATCCATATGTATTACTTTTATGATGACGTTTTTTTTTCTAGCCACTTTAACATGGTCACTATATACGAATTGTTATGGAAAAGAGCTGAATAAAGATTCAGCTTCTATTTTTCTTCTATTTCTATTTTGCCGTGGGATCTGCAACCACTGGCAAAGAGGATTTAGTGTGTGTGTGTGTGTGTGTGTGTGTGTGTGTGTGTGTGTGTGTGTGTGTGTGTGTGTGTGTGTGTGTGTGTGTGTGTTGGAGAAACGAGTCTTGTTTATCCTGGAAAAGAGATGACAATCAGACGTCAGAGAAGAAGAGGATTTGAGTTAAGCAACAAAGGATGATTGAAAAAAAATGAGCAAGGATCTTTTATAAAAATTGAAGTGTTCAATTTGAAATATTGTCTTTGTTTTGTTATGATGGGTCTTTAATCTCAAAATGATCTTGTTAGTATTATAAAAAGGTTCATTTACAACGATAAAATTAATATAACATACTAATATAACAGCAACGTATATAGCATTGTCCAGAATATGGTCATCTGTAAAGATACATATATTATCCTTATATGACATTTTATCACTGATGATAGCAAGTTTCTGTCATGTACAGAAGCTCGGCTTTATGCAGAAGCTTATATTCCCATGAATGGTCCCTAATCCTGTGTTCTGCAAATTAAGAAGATTTGAAAAATAGGGTTTAGATTCACAGACAGAGAAGATCAGCATAGTTTGCGGTACCGGCTGAAAGGGAATAAAAGAAAAAAAAGAGAACAGAATACAGAACTGTACAATTAACAGAAATAGTTTTTTTTTTTTTTTTTTTTGTCACTTTTATTGAGAGGATGGTGAACAGGAAGTAACAGATATAAGAGGTGTTCAGGAAATAGCACTATAGATAATAAACTTAGGGTGACTGTAAACTTACATGTCATCCAAGGTGGGGTGACATCATCATGAATGTAATAAAAGACTAAAAAGAAGAAGAAGAAAAAACATTACTTGAGGGTGAAAAACAACATTCAATCACAGTTCAGTCACCATAACATGTTGTAAGTGTAGAAATGTACCGAATTTCACCCTACTTTTATTTACTACCATTCAAAGGTTTGGGGTCTGCAAGATTTTTTGATGTTTTTAAATAAATCTCTTATGCTCACCAAGACAGCATTTATTTGATCAAAATAGAGCAAAAAGCAGTAATAATGTGTAATATTATTAGAATTTAAAATAATTTCATATTTTAAAATGTAATATATTCCTGTGATCTGAATTTTCAGCATTATTACTCCTTCAGAAATCATTCTAATATGATGATTTGATGCTCAAGAAGCATTTTTATTATTATTATCATCAGTTTTGAAAACCATGATAGATTTCTATCATGATACCTTTTGATCAATATAACGCATCCTTGCTGGCTGAAAGTATTCATTTCTTAAAATCAATATCTTACTGACCACAAACATGAATAGTAGTGTATGTTAGGCATTCATGTGAATGTCAGGATATGTAGTCTTACACAAGCCAGTGAACCAGGGGTCATCCTCCCAAGGAACATATCCTAAGACGGGGGGAAACGCGCCACAGTTAGACTCCACCACATAGCCTTGAGTCGTCACGGGTGGATTAGTTACATTGGGTCGGAAGTAGGCCTTCAGTGGGGCAAAGATATTATAGCGGACCCCAGAAATACAGCCCAAAAAACCTGGACTGTTGTGCCTCTGAATTTCGTAGTCTACACCTCCCACCTCTATGAAAAAGACCAGAAAACAAATCAATGCACTGTTTATCTAGTAAATACAACTTTTCATTCACAGGTAACAATTTAAAGGTACACTAGGCAACATTTTTTTGTTTAAAATGAACAAAATATAAATAAGTCAATACATGATCAATCCTTCTTCCAAAATGTGTTCTTGTCTTTCCCTCACTCTAAAAAATGCTGGGTTAAAAACAACCCAAGTTGGGTTGAAAATGGACAAACCCAGCGGTTGGGTTAAAAAAATAACCCAATTTGCTGGGTTTGTCCATTTTCAACCCAACTTGGGTTGTTTTTAACCCAGCATTTTTTAGAGTGCTGATTCACTATAGTAAGCCTATTGTAAGTGTTTAGATTTTAGACCGGGCAGGATGGTTTTCATGGGAAATTGCAGACATGCGTCACTCGCCCATGCGTGTCACATCATATCCATAAAAAGAGAAAAGTTGCTCTGGGTACGTTGACGTGTATATAGTGTGGTATAGGTTAGTTGTCACAACACCCATTTAAAAAAAAAAAAAAACACTGTACAGAGGAGAGGCAAAAAGAGAATGCGACAGAGTTTGTAATAAAACAAGAATCAACATTGGCTTTTGTGATATGGCGAGAACTGAGGGATTTTAAATGTTGTAAAAGCGATGCGGGAATGGTGTTGTTATTACTCCACGGGGAGTAAGGTATTTTATTGAACAGATAACATGCCATATGTAGCTCTCTAACAGAGTTCATTGTAAAGCATTATCTATTGTGAAGGGTCATTTCATTATGCTATTTTTTAAGGAAGTAGCATGTCTATTAATGGGTAAAGCAAAAGTAACGTCTTCAGCTAGTCAGCTTGAGATACTTTCCATCTAAACTGTATATTGCATCTCTTATACCTATTAGTGAATGTTTTATGAGCACTGTAGGATAACCATATTCAGCCGCGCAGTAACAGTCAGAGGCGAAGCACAACCAAAACTATTTTCTTCTGCAAAATGCATACAGTCTTTGAGTAGAGGGACAAAAGTTACATAATACCTTTAAGATAAAAATGCTTGTCTTACCCATGACTCTACCCAAGAATATAGACTTTGGCGAGTCAAATCTGGGAATCTCTCCTGGTATTAACTTCTCAATCCACGGATCCATGTAGTCCACCTAGATCCAGGTACAAATACAAATACAAACAGTGTGCCTTTGGTATGCTAATAACAGTAAAAATCTAAAACAGATCTAGTTTGAGATCCTACCTGTGTCCATACTGTGTAGTTGTGTCGGGTGATGTTGACAAAATGAGGAAACCCATCGGCCATGTTTCTGTCAGTCAACTTAAATTTGTAGCTTATTATTCCGAGCCGGTATCTCAGAGACAGAGTACCTGCAAAGGAAGTGACATTAGTGCTAAAGGTAATGTTTTGTATGCTCTGGTGTGATTGTGTGTGTGTGTGTGTGTGTGTGTGTGTGTGTGTGTGTGTGTGTGTGTGTGTGTGTGTGTGTGTGTGTGTGTGTGTGTGTGTGTGTGTGTGTGTCTGTGTGTACCATCTTTCTTGAGCAAGACAGCGATGTAATCATTGCCGAAGGAGCTGATATACAGGAGCACAGCTGGGGCCTGTAGAGTGCTGAAGCTGAACTCTATGTCATCAGTTGTCGTGTTGTAGCCGAGGGTGAAGTTGTGCCAGTGAGGCTCTATCCAGAAGTTTGCCCACCATGCATCAAAGGAAATAGGCTCTTTGCGGATGTCATACCGCAGCCATGCTCCCACATCAAAGAATGCCCCGATATCTAAAAGAATGTGACACAAGCAGAGATCATACTTTTGTTTATGGGTACCCCTCCCATATGCTAATTTAAAGTTTTTATTAAAAAAATCAAATAGACATGGAAGAGAAATTTTCACAACACATCATAAGACTTGAATAATCTCATCATTGGCAATTCATCATACCTAGGACTGTTACCTATATTTAAGGTTTAAGGGTAGGTTCAGGGTTAGTACCTATAGTGTCATTACTAAAAATAAGTACATAGTATGTTCATACAAAGCAGGACTGTAAAATAAAGTGCTACCAGGACTTTTTACGTTTGACTTGTCAGACTGTTAGTCTGTGCATTAATTGTGGGGATTTTACAGTGCTCTTTTCTGCAGGTTACAATTTTTACGCCAGTAGGTCTTTATGAGCGAGTTATTTAAATGATTCACTCAATCGATTCAAACTCAATTTTTCTTCAGCAATAAGTCATTGTATCATTTACTCGACTTCGTCTCATTTATTCATTCGCCAAATAAACAAATAAACACAACCAAAATCGCATTCTCTCTGAGCAGGTACCTATTCTGAATAAGTATTTACTTTGCACCCGTTAAAAAATATGACAAACAGATGTTTAATTACTTAACTGCATACATTAACACAACTTTATCTATAACTTTGACAAAAGATTAAATATATATATATATATATATATATATATATATATATATATATATATATATATATATATATATATATATAATTTATTGTAGATTCATTCATTCATGCAGTAAGTCATGTAGGACTAATAAATCGAGCCCATTATGAATCCTGTTGTTGACTATATTAGGTATATAGGTATGTTTAGGTTTATTGTACAACACAATTCAGCTCTATGCCAACGTTTTAAATATTCCCACACAGATCATCCAAAAAAGCAGTTTAATTCACAGAGCAGACAAATCCCTTAGCCTAAATCAGCTCTAGATTTAGAGGCTTGAAATGGAAAGTGAAAACTAAAGCCAAAATCTGTCACTCTCTTTTCAGGCAGTGACTCTCTCTTTAACAGGTCCTCAGAGGCACCAGTTTGTTTGTTCCTCCCATTTATATTATCCTTCACTTGAATCTGTTTTAATCTTTTAAATCCCGTAAGTCTCATAAAATGAAAATGTGTTTGTAATAATTAGTCTTTCCCCAGCTAAAGATGAAAAGATATCACTTTAAATTTGCATGTGCTTATTAGGAAACATCTGTAGTGCACCATGTCAGTTTGAGCCAGCGTGAGTGTGAAAGAGCACATGCATATGCAAATGTGTGTTAACTCACCTAAATGACAGTAATAGCCATCAAAGCCTGTGTTATTGCAGTCACAGACGTATGAAGCATACCCATCAATGCACTGGCCTCCATTTCGACACGGTATAGAGGCATTCAGACAAGCTCCAGTGCAGTTCCTACGTATCCCAACTCTCTCGTCAACCTTCCCCTCCAAATCCACAGGCACCCCGTTCATCCTCAGCCCACGCAGACAACCCAGGAAAGGCCTTAAGGTGTGATTGGCCGCACCTGAATACAGATGCATGGTATGTTTTTCTATCAACTGCTTGAAGCAATGTTTTCAATGTTTCCCTGCTTGAAACTCCAGCTCTATGATTCTTACCTACGAGGAGGGGCTGTGTGAACTTCATTGTGATGTAGGTCTGGCCTGGGAACTTGTGTATGGCCGGAGGCAGGAAATCAACTTTGAGTCGAGCCAATTTCACATTGATTTCAGCTTCAACATAGTGCCATTCATTATCGTTGAGAGGTTTAGGAGAGCGCAGGGTCACGTTTCTAATTCCATCACCCACCATGAAAATAAATACCACCTCAGTTGTAGCTGTTAAAATTTAAGGAGAAACTGATGAAGGAGATATCAGAATCACTATATGTGACATACATTTTTAAGATTTACTATGGTATTCACAATGCTACTGCCATGGAAACCACACTCACAATTGAGTTCAATTCGTAAGAAATTACGGAGGTGGTCATCTGAGCTCTCCACAAACACTCCGTTAGTGCGGTAGGTCCTGAAGTGGAATGTAATGTCGGCACTGGTGCCGGGCTTGAAGGTGGGGAACGTCAGATAGGTGGGCTTGGTGAAAGCTATGGTGTTCCAGATACTCCCTAAGAGAAGGATTTCTCATTAACAAACAACACTGCTTTTTTTGGTAAAAGTAAATATGTGTATTAAAGGGATAGTTCACCCAAAAATGAAAATCATGTCATCATTTACTTACCCTCAAGTTCCAAACCCATATGAATTTCTTACTTCTGCTGAACACAAAAGAGTATATTTGGAAGAAAATGGGTAATCAGTAACCAGTAAGGCTGTAACTAAACAGTTGATGGGCCCCATTGACTGCCATATGGGAAAAAAAATACTATGGAAGTCAATGGGGCTCATCACAGTGCATCACAGCGTGGTATGGGAACAGCACCAGTCATGACCGCAAAGCCCTGCAAAGAGTAGTGCGCTTATCCGAGCGTATCTCAGGGTCAGCTCTCCCGTCTCTGCAGGACGTCTACACCAAACGCTGCAAAGGTAGAGCTACCAAGATCATCAAGGACTCTAATCACCCTGCAAACCCTCATTTCACGCTGCTACCATCTGGTAAGCGCTTCCGAAGCCTGATGGCCAAAACTGAGAGACTCAGGAGGAGCTTCTTCCCCCAGGCCATCAGACTCCTGAACTCAGTCACTTAACATCACGTGACTTCACGTCAGGATAAACGTGTAACAACCTGTCATAAACCTGTTTGCACATTATACTCTTATACATTTGTTAACCACATATTTATAAGTCTACAGTTTACTCACTGCAAAGTCTACTTCAATTATTTTATTCCACTTTATCCTTATTTGTTACCTTTTTTTTCTCTTGACTTGATTATTTATAATTCTACAGATATAGACATATATATATATATATAGATAGTACTTTTTTTTTATATCCTATTTCTATTATAATTTCTTCCTTGTGTTTTTAACTGTGAATTTGCACTGTCCATGGAGCGGACCTGTTTACATTTCACTGCCGGTTGTATATTCTGTATATAACTGTGTATGTGACAAATAAAACTCTTGAATCTTGAATCTTGAATCAACTGTTTGGCTACTGATATTCTTCAAAAGATCTTCTTTTGTGTTCAGAAGAAGAAAGAAATTATTACAGGTTTGGAACAACTTAAAGGGTGAGTAAATATAGAGAAAAACAAAGTAATGTAAGCAATGGCATTCATATCCATCTAAAAATTCCAGTCCTCGAATCATATGAAATAAATTCATACAGGTTTGGAACAACTTAAAGGGTGAGTAAATGATGACAGAATTTTCATTTTTGGCTGAACTATCCCTTTAAGGGGCATAATGTACAGTTAGTCATCAAAATAAACCCTTTCAAGGTCATAAAAAGGCCACACTGCTTTGTGTTTATTTTGTTATAATAAAAATAAATGTTCATAACCCACTGTCTCCATGGCAGTACAGCGCTCCAACACTGTAGCGAGCTTCTGAACCGGTGCGGTTAGTGTCCCCTATGACAATCCTCCTGACAGGCAGATGGTCTCGGAACGACAGGTAGCCTTTATCTGAGTGCCTAGTAAATGTTACAAGTGAAGTGTGAAGTAAGAGTGAAACTAGCTTAAAATAGTTTTCTATTAATGTCATCATTCTTGTGATGACAAAGCTGAATTTTCAGCATCATTACTCCAGTCTTCAAACTGTCATGAGCCTTCAGAAATCATTCTAATATGCAGATTTGAGGTTCAGAAATAAACATTTCTAATTATCAGTGTTCAAAAGAACAGCAGTTATTTCAAATGGTAATCTTTTTAACATTATAAATGCATTCTCACTGAATAAAGTGTTAATTCCTCTCTTTTAAACAAATCTGACCCCAAACCTTTGAACAGCATTGTATATACAACGTTTTTGTCTGGAGTTCATATTTAAGTGTCTGCCATTTGCCATTTATTAATTCTTTCTCATCTCAGTCTCACCATTGGCGGTAGTCTGCGTCACAGTTGCACCAGTACTTGGAGTCAGTGCAAGTTTGATTGACAGCACATCCACATTTTCCACTTTCAGGGAAAGCTCCTCCCCAGTATTCATGGCTCTCATTATGCCGGCCAATCCAGTAAGTGTAAGGCCTTCCATCTGTTAACAATAATAAGTAAAATCAAAGAGCCAGTCTCACTGGGGTCCATAGAGTAGGGGGCCATAATGACTGGGCCTTACTATAGCTATGCAAACATAATATACTGACTGAGCAGATTCCTGTAAGTGTTACTCAGCAAAGAAAAAGGCTGAGAAGGTCAGTGACACTAATACTCAAGCTCTGAGCAGTTCAGCTGAGTTAGACTCTTCTAGTGTTTTGCATTGAATCCCTAGCTCAGATCAATGCTTCAACAGCCATTTAAAAACTCTTCTACTTTTTTTCTTCTACTATGCTATACAGTTCAGCTACACAGTGATGGCTGCAGATATATACACAGTAACAGAACATGTTCAATTATTTAAAGGGATATTATGACTTACTTTCTTCTGTGAATTTTTGAATTAGGGACATCAAGCACCAAAAAGAAGAAGAAAAAAAAATCATAATGGATAATAAAAGGTTTTTATTCTCTGTCTTCTTAAAGCATGTCACTACTAACTCAAATACTCTATCTGTTAACTGAGCTGAAATATTTGTATCAGTAGTTGAACTCAAGAACGTTGAAGAATTTGTGAACAAATCATTTAAACACACTGGCTGCATCCGAAATTGCATACTTCCCTACTATCTAGTAGGTGAAAAACAGTATGTGACAAAAGAAGTATGCCTGAATTCACAGTACTCATAAAAGAGTATGCAAAAAGTACCTGGATGACCTACTTCTTCCAGCAACATTCTGAAGAGTGCATACGATGGACACTTTACTATCCCATGAGGCCACGGGAGATGATTTATGAATGCTGATAGGTCACATGATAATGACAACATGGCGAATGTAGTATGTCCAGATTACATTCATACTACACACGTTCATACTACATAGAACTTATTTTTTTAGCAGTCGTGAAGCAATTATCCAAAATAAGGACCTACTCTAGACAGTATGCGATTTTGGACACAGCCCAGCCCAGCCCTACTGAATCAACTGATTAATTGAAAAAATCCAACTCCAAGTATGATTTGTTCATGAATTTGGTCATTGCGGATAGCCTCATGTCTTCAAAAATTTACATTTTGAGTTAAAGTCATAGAGTCATTCAGGTTTGGACAAACAACATAAGGGTAAAAAAACACACACTCATTCACCAAATGAACAAAATTATTCAACGTACTGAATTCCACCCATCATTGTGAAACCTTACTTACGTGGAGTATTGAGGAGACGTGACTTGTAGCATGAGATCTCAATCCACTGTTCGCAGTATAAGGAGGTGTTTGCTAATGCAGTGACTTCATCCCAGGATGCGTTTACATACTGGACGTCCCCAATATATGGTAGATCCAGAGTGGAGCCGCTCACCTTGGTGCTTTTCATGCGGTTGTGCTCGATAACGGTCCATGATTTTTGCACTAAAAATGTGATGTGATCAATCGTAACTCACCAAAATCATGTAAAATCCTTTGAAATTGATTTCAACATGTCAATCTCTTCCACTTCATACATACACATATTGCAGTAGACTGTGAAAGGCTTCAGTGGTCCACTCAGATCTGGATCTATAGTGTAGTTGCCTGACCAGTACTTCCCATTCAGTCTGTAGGCCTCACATGACTCCCTGTAGACGGCTGGGATGGAGGGAGGGAGAGACAGAGAGAGACTTAAAATAGAGTGAATTCTTATATTTCACCAACAAAAAGTAAATATAGAGGAATCTCCTTTGTAAAAGACACTCACAGTTATGACAAACCTCCCCCTTGTAGCCTGTGTTGTTACACACACACAAGAAGTCATTCCAGGACTGAATACACCTGCCTTCATGTTCGCATGGGTTTGGAGAGCACCTGAAGAAAATAAGAGAAGGCAGACACTTTAATAATGCACGTCTCAAGGTGCATGTAATAATAATAATGCACGTCTATTACATTGGGCATGTCTTGTTTTTTTTTGCAAGGCTTTGTTTCTCTTTAATGAGCTTTATATGATTATATATGCATGTTATATTATTGATATTGATGTGTTTGCTTAAAGATATTTTTACTGGAGAACAAGACAAAAATACTGCAGTGCATGTTTCAATTTTTTTTGTGCATCCTGATTTTTTGTGCATCCTGACATCGTTTGAGGTAAGAAATGGTTCCCACTCACACGTTAGTTTTTATATCATAGTGGTTATTTTCCATTGACTTTTATAGAGCTCAGCTCATCCGTTTTATCTCCTTTCACATTGTGTCATGTTTTCATGTTTTATGGGGACATCCTACAGACATAATGACTGTATAAACTGTATATTCTATCCCCTAACCCTAAACCTACCTATCACAGAAAACCTCTCTTTCATGTTTACATTTTCAAAAAACTTAATTTAGTCTGATTTATAAGCTGTTTTCCTCATGGGGACCAAACATCAAGGATTTGGTCAAGGATTTCGGATATTGCTATCTTTGTGGGGACATTTTGTCCTCATAACGTAGGGTTTATCTGAGCCACACACACACACCTATCAGTGATTCCACAGGTGCCCAGCAAGATTTCGGCATATCTGCCCCATTTCCTCTGCAGCATGACATCTATATCCACCGGCTCATCATCTATAAAAATCTGCTGCATGCAGCCGTGGAAACGAGACAGCTTGGTCACACAGCGAGCCGTGTTATTGGTCTTAGGACAACCTGCGGCACAGCAGATATGAAATATTCATCTAATTATCTGCTCTGCAACTATAAGACACTAAATACATTCTCATTAGGCATAGATTGTGAATTAAGGCAACATTTATGGCATTCGATGTGCATATTTATGCATAATAGATAATAGATAAACTGCATTGTATAGCATTCTTGTTTACATTAACACTGATTTACAGAATTTATTTAGGCAGTTTTAGAGAAGAGTGGCACTTAGTTTTAGCCACAAGGCACTTAATTATAACACACTACTACTCCTTATATTCTGTGATCTGTTACTTACCCCCGAAGAAGTAGCGGTCTCCTGTACGAACCATGAAGGGGTTGGTGATCTTCAGTGGTGAGCTCTCATCTTCATCTATAGTGATAGTTAGTAAGTTGTCTTTGGCAGTCAGGTCTACTGTGTGCCAGAAGCCGTCATTGAGGCGGTACCCTTAAACACACACAAAAAAGTATTTACTGTATATAATCTTAGACCAGACCAGTTTTGGTCCTGCTAAACTCTTGCCCCCGGTTTCACAGACAGGGCTTAAGCGTAGTCCCATACTAAAATGCATTTTTGAGCTGTTTTAACCGAAACTTAACTTTTTTCCAACTTTCATGTTTATAAAAGCTACTTAAATGTCCTAATTGAACTGCCTAATCCTGGCTTAATCTAAACACTGTCTGTGAAACTGGGCCTTGGTCTATAAGTGTTCCATTCAGTCCTCTCTTACAGAAATAGAGTTCAAAATGTCATAACTAATGTTATGGACACAATCCTCAATCATACTGTACCTGCAGCAAAGCGTAATCTCTTGTTTCCAGGCTGCATGAGAGTGACGTTGACCTGTCCTTCACTGAGGCCAAGCTCCAGAGAGCCCAAATCATCTGCAAACCTGGTGAACATCAGTAACCCTGTGTAGTCCCATGAGCGGAACTTAAACTTTACCGCCAGACGGTTCTTCCGGAAGAACCCGGGAAGCTGCAGATAGTTGTTGGGTCCTGCAAAGGTCATGGGCTTCCAGAGGAGGTCCCGGCAGGTATAATGCATCTTTTTCTGAAGGAGGACAGATGAGAATATGGAAATATACAAATAATACCTCAAATATTTTGCAATACTATGTACATCCAAATGTGATATCATATGTGATTGTAAGTGTCGTAATTTACCCCACATTACACTCTTGTTTTTGGTTGTGTGAATTTAGGAAAACTGCACTTACCTTTTTAGGAGCTAGTCGAATTTCAGGCTCCTGGTACTGTGTCATGTAGATGACATTGATTCCATTGATAAAGACGTTCTCCATGCAGCCACGGAAATTAACCTTACCAGGCAGGTGGGGTGTATCTTTCTCAATCACACCGCCAACATAAATCTAAAGAGAAATGGATAATTGCTAAGATCAGGATGCAGGGAACATTCACCAATGGCTTGAGTTTGGGGCGGGACTATCTGATTGTCTGACCAATGGAAGACAGGAGTAGTGTTTGTGATACCTGCTTAAAAACTTGGCGATACTAATGGCAGAAATGACACCCTTCACTTTTAACAGAGGCACCGATTATTTTTATTTTTAATTCTTCATTTGTTCTAGACAAATGTGAGTGATATGTAATTTATCAGTGAAGTGTGATACAGTGTACATTTATAGTTCATGCCTTTGATCCAACATGTCACCTGTTTGTCCAGATCAAGGTACTGGAACTCTCCATTGAGGATAGCAGTCTCGGTCTGGCCATCCAGGGTGAAGTTAACCTCTCGCCCGTAACGCTTGATGGTGACGTAGTGCCAGTGCTGGGTGTCCAGCAGGTTTCCCAGCATCATTGTGGTCATCCCATTGGTGTTATGGACTGTGCTGCTCCCTTAAATAGATCATTAATATATGTCCTCATGATGATTAGATAGATAGATAGATAGACAGACAGACAGACAGACAGACAGACAGACAGACAGACAGACAGACAGACAGACAGACAGACAGACAGACAGATAGATGGATAGATGGATAGATCTTGTCATGATTACCCAGGCTGATATGAAAGTAGAGGCGTCCAGTCTTTAGCTCCAGAGTGACAGAGTCTCCCTGCAGACCCTCACTGTGCAGGAGAATACCATCCTTCTCCAAGGTCTTAAAATTCAAAGCGTAATGGTCCTGAAGTGTCCTCATCCTGCCCCGTGGGAATGAGTATGCCACCATGTCATCCCCCTCAAACTGCATCACATACGAGTCTGTTAGGGTCAAAGGTCAAGAGTATGGAGAGGATTGTTAAAAACTGTATTACAGGATTCTATTTATGCTACAAACCAAATACAAAATAGACAAGCCACACGCTGTTTTCTCAATGACCTTCGCCCAGATCATCAAGGGCACATTGCTTCTAGCTTGCACAGATTAGCACATGACAGTGTTATAACAAGTTTTACAGGAAGTATGTGTATGTGCTTGATGTTGTACCTGGAAAAAGTATTGTTTTTTTTTTATTTTTGCAATGCAAATCATTAACATTTGAAAGATACGCCGCATGGCAAACTGCAAAAATAAATTTTATACACAGTACTTTTCTTTTGATTTTCAGTATTAATATTTAAAAAATCCTTGAAACAAGATAAAAAGCACCTTGATAAAAAAATATATATATATTAATTCTTGCGGTATGATATAAATTACTTTTATTTCTCTGAAAAAGACTTATTGCATGGCATTTTCCATCTCGAGTATATGTAGGATGCTGAGATATATATACTGGAAAACAAGACCAAATACTGATTAAAAATTATTTTCTGCAGTGCAACTTAAAGGACCAGTTAACATTACAAAGCACTGAGGAGATTTTCCCTTTCATGATATGCTAACGTTCTTGGCTGCTGATAAAACACAAACAGTTGCCAGTGCCTCCATCCAGACCATGTAAATGTGCCATTTACCGTAAGGACAGCCGTAGAGCTCCATGCGAAGGCCGATTTTGCCTCCATTCTCTGTATTCCAGCCCATGGGATAGATGCGCAGATGTTTGGCAGTGAACGCATAATGAAAGACGTTCCTCTTCACCTGGTAGTAATTCCAGTTGCCAGGCAACGTCTGAGAGACACAAAAATCTGATATTAAAGGCTCTATGAATGTTACACACCATTTACCAAATCAACAACTTCTCTCACCTACAACTAATCCAACATCAAAAATGTATTTATTGTGTAAAAGGTTATTGATTGAATGAGTCATGTTCAAGGTCACATAAGATAAAAATGCCTGTCCTGAACCTCTGCTTTAAACCAAACATCAGGACTTGATCAGCACAAATTATACTTTTTGGTGGGCTTTCCAAACAATAACAGATAATTTTTACCATGTTGCCTCCTTTCATGACATATGGAGTCCATGTGTCGAATCGATCCCCATACAGCAGCATATATTTGGTGATCCAGTCATATGAGTTGAAGGTACCCTGAGTAGCAATGGCCATGATACGATACTTCCTCCCCAAGTCAATTTGCATCCATGGCTGCCTGTCCCGAGGGGACGGAGACCAGCCACTACTTCCTACATATCGCACACACACACACACACACGAAAATTCAGCCGATAAAAAAACATGTAGATATTTGATGCTTGAGATTTCTTGTCATGGGCTAGTCAGTAGTCCTCCATATTTTGTTGGCAATATGTAAAATGACAGAAAAATCCAAATAATCTTTTATTTATTTATCTTTTATCATAGAAAAAATATTTTTTCTCCACCAAGGTAAAATAACCAGAAAAAGGACAAACAAAACTAAATAAAACATAACATTCCAGACTCTTCTAATGGCTATAAAATATAATACAGTTTGTTTAACACTAGAGGAAAAAAGAAAAACTTTACAAAAGTCCAGCATTCAATTGCGTTTCAATGGAACAAAGTGATCTTGTGACTTTTACATATAAATTCTCATATTGTTATTGACCTTTTTTAATTACAGTCATGTCACATAATAGTAGTTACATCCACTTTTATTCACAAAAAAAGTAATAATTTTTTTTTTGCTTGAAAAGGGCAAACACATCGGCTAAATCAAAGATAAAGGGAATAGGAGGTTTATATTGTTTCTCATCACTATTCTCAACCAGACCTATTCAAAATGCAAAGTGCAACCCATATCTCTTGTGGCCTTTTCACTTACCATACAGTTTGGCAAAGTGTGCAGAGTAAAAAAAGTTATATCTGGAAGAAGCATGGAAAGAGGACGCATAGAGGGGAGAAATCAGCGGATCTAAGCATGGCCCTGAACAAAGAGAAAGAAAAAGAGAATTACAGAGAATATTTAATGACATTATCATAACTTTTGACAAGATTTAACTAGCAGTTTATTGAAAATAGGATAACACAATGAAACTGTCGATTCATGGGGAAAGTTATGTAGGCCTACATAAATTATCTGAAATAAATACTTTTAATTACTGTTATTATGTATAATATCTCCAACCAAAATTGCAGCTTTTAAAATGATAAAATATCCTTCAAAGGTAGGCTACACTAAGTATCTGGCGCTCTAGCACTTAATTAACAAAACTACTATGTGTCTTGCGGAAGAACATTGTAGCTGGAGCTACTTCTCTCTGTTTATGTACATGACTGGGCTGGTATACTCCGCAGCGGCTGTTGTCCCACCCGAAACAGATCTTTAGTACTCATTTAGACTTTATCAAACATTACCAAACAAAATCAGGCTCTACAGGCACACATTGTGAGTTAATATTGTTAGGGTCTCATTTGCAAAATGAGCATATGAACGGATCATGTATGAGTTGAGTGGTATAGTTATATATTATATACAAAATGTGTGTTAAATTGGATATAGGACACAATATAAATCAGGCCCATTTAGCAAGTCTTGTCATGGCATTTCATCAGTACCTCTGTTACACAAATCCCTGCTTCAATTAGACCTGGCAACATTTCAGCCTAATCTAAATAGCAGAGTCAGATAAACCCACCTCAATCTCACCCTCTCAACAGAGCTCTAATAAAGCCATCTGCCCAAATGGCATCACATCTCACAGCCCATCCACCTCACCTCTCTAACTACAGCCGACACACAAACCAAGAAGAGAGGAAATGAAAGAGATTGGTGACCAGCTATCAAGATGAAAATCAACTAAGAGAATTGGTCTACAAACAA
>CM031945.1:9996922-10001922 GCA_018749465.1 Paracanthobrama guichenoti
GAGAGAGAGAGAGAGAGAGAGAGAGAGAGAGAGAGAGAGAGAGAGAGAGAGGAGAGAGAGAGAGAGAGGAGAGAGGGAGGAGGGAGAGAGAGAGAGGGAGAGGAGAGGAGAGAGAGAGAGAGAGAGAGAGAGAGAGAGAGAGAGAGAGAGAGAGAGAGAGAGAGAGAGAGAGAGAGAGAGAGAGAGAGAGAGAGAGAGAGAGAGAGAGAGAGAGAGAGAGAGAGAGAGAGAGAGATGGCGAGAAAAAGCAAGGAATGCAATAGAATATTGCATGAGTCATCTAGTTCAAGGGATTTCAATTCCCATCTGATTCACAGTCCTCTGCTCAGTCATCTTTCAGCTTTTGACTAGCTGGATTCATCATGAACTGCATTATGAAAGCCCCTAATCCTTGATTTAAGCCTAAAATTGACATTAACTGAAAACCTATCCCTCAAATCTGATTGGTTGATTGGAATGTTATTCCAGGATCAACAAGGATGTTTATCCAGGAACATGTTCTACTTGGTGAAATCACATTGGCTAACACACTGATAAATCACCAGTGGAAATGTCCTGTGAGTATTCCTATATTCCAGCTGATTCCATGAGAGAAGCTGCATGTCTATTCAGATATGACTCAGTGAAAGACGTGAACCGAAATTGACATTGGCTGTTAAAGGAGTGGTGTGTGTGTCTGTTTGTGTCTGTGGAAGGTGTCTGGGTTTAGTCAATATATTTTTGTGGCCATCATGATTGGTAAAGGGAAAACAATCATTCATGCTGTTGAATCAGTTCAAGGTGACCACAGATTAAAGTTTGTATAATGTCTATAGTATTTGGACATTGACAAAAGAACACTGTGATCACCAGCCACTTTATAGGTGCACCTTGCTAGTTCCTGGTTGAACCCCCTTTTGCCTTCAGAACTGATAAATGGAGCACAGCTGGAAGAAAACAAAACTAGAGGTATTTCGCATTTTGTGGAAGGAAATTGTTAGTGTATACAGAAAGGCCTTATGTAATGGCACAAACACGAGTAAATTGGCGAGTGCAAACCTTAGTAATTCACCTTGCATGATTAATTTAAATACTCCCCTCACATAAATGTTGCGTCTGAAAGAGAAACTCCTATTTGCAATAAGGTCAGCAGCAAAAATAATTGTGCCTGTGCCTTTTCAGCGTAATTTTTAGTAAAATAGTATAACTACTAAATAACTACTTTAAAATTTTATTTTTTTTAATGCCAATAAAAAGTTTGTGCTGGTGCAAGCTGTTAGTATTTAGACCATGTCATGGTACTGAGACTGCTCTCATTAGAGTTACAAATGATTTGCTCTTATCATCTGATTGTGGTTGTATCTCTTAGTGTTACTGGATTTTATTGCTGCATTTGATTGACCACAACATTCTTTTGAATAGTTAAAGAAATATGTTGGCATTAGTGTAAGTGCACTGGCATGGTTCAAATCACACTTATCATACTTAAGTTCAGTAAGGTGTACCGCCAGGCTCAGTACTAGGACCATTGCTTTTCACCCTGTACATCCTACCACTGGGAGCCATCATTAGGAAGCATGGCGTTAGTTTTCACTGTTATGCTGATGATACTTGGCTGTATATTTCTTCGCGCCCTGACGAAACATACCAATTCACAAAATTAATGGAATACATAGCTGATATAAAAAAATTGGATGTTAATTTGCTACTACTTAATTCCTGAAAAACAGAGATTTTAATTATTGGACCAAAAACCTCCGCACATAATAATCTAGAATACTGTCAAACACTTGATGGCTGCTCTGTCAAGTCTTCATCATCAGTTAGGAACCCGGGTTTGCTCTTTGATAGCAATCCTCAGCAAAGACCACACAAACCAGTGGAAATGTCTCAGTTTCTCCACACAGACCCTATGGCCAGCTTCGGCTCTCTGTACTGCCGTGATGAATCCGATCTTCAAGCAAAAGGAACTGTATGAATATTTGAATGCTACCAATCCCAATCTGAATTCTGACTTGTGATGTAGTCTGAATCATAATCACACCGTGTTCGTTCGTTGGCCAGAGGAGAACTGGCCCCACGACTGAGCCTGGTTTCTCCCAAGGTTTTTTTTCTCCATTCTATTACCTGATGGAGTTTGGGTTCCTTACTATTTTCGCCTCTGGCTTGCTTAGTTGGGGACACTTATATGTACAGATTCTTATAAATATCTATAGGAATCTGTATATTATTAATGAGCATTTGAATGGATTTGCTAATTAAGCATCATAATAAAGTATGTAAATACATGAATATGGTACTATAAGCATAAGTTCAAAGATTCATGTAACACAAGGTCCATGCTCAGTCTCTCTATCCACTAAAATCCAAAAGGGGTCCTTGGCCTGAAAAGGATTGAAGACCCTCGTCTAAGATTAGCCTCACTTCCATATTCTCCTGTAAGCAACAGCTGCAGTGCAATATTCTGATTCACATTAGGCAGATAAATGAAACGATTGAATGTGACCCAGCCTCATCTATCTTTGTAAAATATAAGCTGCAGAGATTGTCTGTCCCTCTTCACCAGCTCTGAGATCAATGATTTCCACCTTGTGTTATTCTGTTCCCCTAGCAGCTATGCAGAGCAGAGAGGAGTGCCTGCCCTGCAGGAGAAGCATTACAGTTATTAAAGCACTCAGTGCAGAAGAGCTGCAGGGTAAACTGGGAATAAGCAATGAAAGAGTGACGAAGATGTATGTAGAGACTTGCAAACGCAGCCGTGCAAAACTTGTCCACCTAAATACAAAAGTTCTGTTCTAAAACCTACCAGTGAGCTGTTATGGAAGCTAATAAGTGACAGATTTGAAATTCTCTACACAAACAGCAACTGTAAAATAGCACAGGAGTCTTACAATTGATTTAAATCGTGTTAGATGTTAGCATGTAGCTAAGCTAACAGCACAATCCTTTAATAAGCGACTGCGACTTTAACTGAAAAAGCAATTCTGACCTTATATATGTAATTGCATGTTTATAGCATGCAATTCTGAGAAAGAAATGGAAGAATTATGAGTTAAATATTACTAAATTCTGAGAAAAAAGTCATAATTGTGAGTTTGTATCATTATAACAAAAAATGTTGCAATTATCTTTTTTAATTTTTATTCAGTGGTGGAAACAAGCTTCCATATGATTCTGCTTTACAATCTGGCTAAAACAAGAGGTACGTCCCAATTCATGTACTTATGCACCATCCTATTTGTCTGGCTATCACCAGACCAAGCTCAATTTAAGACTGAACATTGGTCTGGGGAGTTGGATAGTCCTTCAACCAATCAGACCACAAGAGGTGTGATCAACAGGCAACAACTCATCGTTTCTCTATCCATCATCGTGTTAAACCTGCCAATAGGGCGCCAGGTGGATAAGCCAGTCTGTGATTGGTTCCCACAAAAGTGTAACAGAAGCCGGATGAATAAATGTACAGGTTTCCAGACTGAACTGCAGGGCGAAATCAAATCGCTGGCAGATCAGGCTGGGTTTAGCCAGTCTACTATCCAATGCCATTTTATATATAAATTGTGTGAGCAGTGTGTTCACATTGAAAATTCCAAAAAGAAGTATGTTTCAGGCAAACAACCCAGCATTTTTAGAGTGTATGTGTCAGGATATGCTGGTCAGTAAACAAGATGATGGAGAATTCAATATATATTCTTTAATTAACTGACACTCAGGAGAATACAGAAACAGAAATGATTGACACTAACAAAACATGCCATTTTAACGCAAGACAAAACACTGGGGAGAACTAAGAGTGAGTGGTAATCAGCTGAACAGAAATAGGAGTGTGGAACTAATTAACAACCATGGAAACTAATAAGCAAAGTGAACAATGAACATAGACAAACCAGAACGGGAAACAGTGAAAACTAAACCAAAACATTCACATTACATTAGTCCCCCCTCCCAGAAGGCACCACACCTTAACAAGTTCAATTGAAGAGGGAGGGAGCTCTGGAGGAGGACGAGAGGCTAAAGAAGGGAGACAAACAGGATGAGATAAAGGTGGGAGGAGCCAGGAGCAGGAGGAGCCAGGCAGGGACCCAGACCCAGAACTACGGAGGGAGGAGCCATGTTGGAAACTTGGCAGACAAAACCAGGGCGATGATAGACAGAGACTGTACCAATGGAGGTGGATACCCAGGCAGAGATGGAGAGCCAATGAGACTGTACAACATCAATGGCAACATCCGGCAAACATTGTCACAGCGATGAGCTTCCGAAGTGGAGCCATGGGACTAAAGCGGAGTAGATGGAGCTGAAGGGGTGGAGGGACAAAGCACAGCTGATGGCCCGGAAGTCCATGGTGCAGGCAGAGCATCATCTGAGCAAGGAGGAGCTGGAATGACAAGGGAGCCCGGTTGAGCTGTAAGGGCGATGGACCCAGGTGAAGCCGAGTTAGGGAGAAGCCATGGTGGAGCCGACTGGTTGCCAAGCCTAAGTGGAGTGATGGGTTTGGTGTCTGAATGAGGAGTCAGGCGATCCTTGTGCTGAGGCGGAGCTGGAGACTGGAAGGCCCAAGGCGGATCCACGGAGCAGAGTGGAGTCAGAGGAGGAGCCGAGGAAATGAAAGGAAACAGCGGAGGCAGGGCTGAGGAGCTGGCTATTGTTGGAAGATGAGGTGGAAGAGGGAGGCTGGGCAGGATCCTAGGAAACACAGGAGACTTGGAGCTGGGCAGGACCAGCTGAGACACAGGAGACTTGGAGCTGGGCAGGACCAGCTGAGACACAGGAGACTTGGAGCTGGGCAGGACTAGCATGGATGGGTGATTCAGGGACACATCCTCTTCCAATTTATCATAAAAATACAGAAGCTAGCTGCAGCTCACCCTCAGTGGTGGGAGTGTGGGCGGGGTCTTTGTCCATACCCTCATACTCCACAGCGATAAATATGATGTTGACACACCTTGACACAGCTCACACACCTTGTCAGACATTCTGTTGGGCTCAGTCTCTTTTTCTGGTGTACTCATCGCGGCAGG
>CM031945.1:10006922-10121922 GCA_018749465.1 Paracanthobrama guichenoti
AGAAGTGGGTTTGTAGGGCAGCAGCAGAGCAGGGTGGGAGAAGGGGCATATGCCGGGTCAGAGAGGGATTTGCAGTGTTTCTAATCAAATCAGATTGAAATACCTCCCTGGTCTTACAATCATACACCCTATAAATATGTGCCGGGAAGAAATCTGCAGTGCTAGGGGTTAAGAAGATGTCTTTTTATTTAAGAAAGATCACTATCCTCATGCACACACAATTCAAGCCACAATCGCTCCACTTTTGAGGAAAGTTTATTAGTAACATGGTTTGTGACTATACATTACTAGTTATCTGGTCATCTGAGTGGGTGGAAGAAAGGTGAAGAGCATTTCAATCATGACAACTCTCTAAATAGTTTTAGCATGTTAATGAATATCGCAATGTTGGTCTTGATGGACTAGACTTGAAGTACACAAATCAAGTAGCCTTCTTGAGTAAAAGTACAGATACCATTAAAACAGTACTCCAGTAAAAGTATTAATAGCCTACTCCTTTTACATGAGAAAAAATACAAAAGTACTCGACTATTTAATAGACTGAAGTATTAAAAATAAAAGTATTTAATTTTGCAGTTTTATATTCCAGCTCAGTCTGACAAAATAATGAATTTTAAGTAGCAAGCACTAGTCAATAAGGAAGATTATTCAAAAACATGTTTTATTTATTGTCATACTGATAATTCAAGTGTGCAAACAAGTGAAAATAACAAAATATACCATAGTATACACATAAAATGTTAACATTTTAAGAAGAATGCTATGCAAACTAGTTTTATATCATTTGAAACTGTTACGACAGTGGGGAAGGGAAGATGTGTTATTTTAAAAGTTATGTTTAGTTTTTACCTAAAAATCATTGAACCCTGTTCAGACAGGAATACATGGACATTTCCACATTCAATAATTTCATACAATGGGCTTAAACAGCTCGCCCTTTTACAGTAGATTTAGTTCACATTCACAAACAACTGACAGTCATGACCTAAATATGATTTTCATTTGCAATAATAGGCTAAATCCTAAAATTCAGCATTAGTAACTTACTTTTTGCACCATTAGTCGCGCATGCAGTAAAACTCCCAGTATCTCCCGTTATCAGACTTGTGAATTCGATTAATTGCTTACTGGAGACTAGCTCTGACTGGATCATTTGAATCAGTGAGTTGTTGACTCGAGAAAAGATGCAGTCAGGTTGGTCCAATTCACAAACAAATCGTTCAGTGTGATTTGCAAACTGATTTAACAGGTTAATAAAAATGAGCTTATTCACGAATCTGATGGGTGGCGATTTCTTCAGTTCAAAATAATGTTTTTATGTAAGTAGTTGAGTAAAAAGTACAAAATGATGCTTTGGAATGTAGTGAAGTAAAAGTTTCCTAAAATAAAATAACTCAGATAAAGTACAGATACAGAAAATGTACTTAAGTACAGTAACAAAGTAAAAATACTTAGTTAGGCCCCGATCACACAGAACACGTTTTTCAGGTTCGAAAATGTGAGGCGTACTGCATTGCCTTTTTTGGTTGAAGTTTTTGGTTGAAGTGCGCTGTAGTTTTTTTTTTTTATGTTGCTAGGAAACCCCCGAATCAGCTGTCCTGTCAGTCTAATCAAGGTAACGGTCACCACAATGGAAGGCCCGCCTCTTCATTCATTCGTTTGGACAATAGAAAAAAAACGCAATGACATCGGGCATTTTTCCGCTCAGAGTTGAATTGTTTTCAACTTTGTGCGCTCAGAGCGCTCTTTCTGAAACGTGAGGCGCCCGGGACACATAAGCAGCATGCATAACGCTCTCTGCCAACCGAAATCTATTAAAAAAAGGCGCCTCTCACTGCAAAAACGCGTTCTGTGTGATCGGGGCCTTACTGTCCACCAAAGCTTGCTAATTCTAATAGACACACAGACATGCTGATGTGAGCATGTAAGATGCTGCTGCTGCTGCATAAATAGATATAGGCCTATATAAATCCCTTAGTAGATGCAGGTGGGGCTGGGGGAGGTGGAGGGTTTCAGAGGAACTCTGAGACCCCTTTTCCACCAGAATGAACTGGGTGCTAGTTCAGAGTCAGTGCTAGTGCCAGTTCGGAGTTGGTTCGACTGACAAGCCTCCTAAGAACCGGTTTGCCTTTCCACGGGCTAGAGAGCCACCACAGAGCCAGGTCACTGTACCTTACACTGTACCTTACAACCTTACGTCACTGTATACGTCTCTCTGCAACGATAGCAAGTCAGCGGGAAACACAAACCCACCAGGCTTGTTCAAGATGCATCGACGCTGCGCAGACTGGTCAGCGTATAACATCAAAATGCCGCATGAGCGATTCAAAAGCATAAGGAGTCGTATGCTCTCACTGTACTTTGATGTCATACGGCAATTGGTCTGCACAGCACAATGAATCCAACACATTTGTGCAGCTCGCCGTAATTTGTATAGATGGAGATTACAACCGAGCAGCTATTAGCTCGATTAGCTGCTGTTTCAAAAAATGGCGGTCACAAGTTTGTGTTCGTCTTGTTGTTTACGGTAACCCCGCTCCCAGCCGCTGACACAAGCGGTTCTTACTTATAGTCCAGCAATGATTTGGTGCTACTTAAGAACCACTTTTCCTGGTTCGGAGCTGATGCTTTGGGTGTGGAAAGACAAAGAACCGATTTGAAACTTGGCTCTGGCTCCGAACCAGCACCAGCACTGCCTTGGTGGAAGAGGGGTATAGAGCTGCAAGTCTACCCTACAGCAAACACTGAACAAGATTATTTAACCCTTTCATGCATGATGTCCACATTTGGGGACAGTTAATTTAACTCCATTTAGGGTCATTTATCTTGGTAATTTTCTCCAAACCACTTGAGGGCAGTGTCAGTAGATTGACAGCAATATTGTAACAGTGGCTGCTGTCTTGTATTCCAAATATTCATTGCTTGATGACATCATTAATTCAAGATGGCTGACTGTGATAGCCATGTGCCAAATGCCCCAGGCATATCTGTGAAAAACCTTTATACAAGGAGGTCAGTTGAGCTAAAAAATATTAGTATGTGCAGTAAAGTATGATGAATATGTTAGTATTTTATAAACTAAAATGTTGAGTAAAATGTAGTTTTTATACACCAAAAAATAACTGTCCACGTATGTGGACGTCATGCAACGGTGGAGTCAGATTGCATAAAGTCTGATTTCTGTAACCTGCTAGAATATCTGTTCTATTTTGGCAAATATGTTTTGAATTGTCTTATATTGTAATAAAACAGACATTTAACAAATATATCAACATAAATAACCATTCAAAATTACAGATTACGCCAATAAATGGCAACTTTACACATACATACCGAGACAAATTTGCATTTTGCCTTCCGAACAGGGACAGCACAGGTCAAGCACTCAGTACAGAATAATAGGGAATATCCCAGAGGACAGTGGAAGTGACAGGGACAACAGTGATGAGGAGTATGTGCCAGCAAAGCCCAGTCCATAATGCTACTAGGTTTCCACATATATGTAACTATCGTTATAGTTCCTACAATATGTGTTTTATCGTTGTTATATTGTAATATTAATGTTTTTAATAACTGAGCTGATATACATAGCATAACATGACATCATATAAACACAATATTCCATATTGTCATTTGTGGCTTTTTGTCCCATGTTACGCCTTTGTTGCATGGTGTCCACATACGTGGACAGTTAAATCATTTTTAAATAAAACTGAATTTTGTAAAAATGAAAATTGACTTCAATTTTAGCATCATATTAAAGTAATAAAAATAATCTTAAAAAATCTATATAATGTTTTCCATAATTCATGCATGAAAAGGTTAAATGGTGAGAAAGCAATCTCATTGGATGCAGGATCATCAGAGGCCAATTAGCTTGTCCCATGCAGTAATGATGTTACTATTTTGATGTTTTGAACTGTTTAGCGTTGAATTAGTTGGATTATATGATTAGTTCATTAGTTGAATTTCCATGGCGTAAACTGTATTTAAGACTCTGTTTGTTTTTTCTTGTCTTTTGTTTATAGAAACCATATGACTCTGACTCTGATATCTGATTCCCATTCAACTATGTCTAATGGATTGAGTACTGGATCCACTGTGTAATATGGACACACCATCCTGGTAGCACATTTCCTATCACATACAGTACACTATACAAAATTCTGTCATGTAACCTAAAAGGTTGATTGTGATAACATCTAAAACTATCTATGTCAAAAATATTCTTAAATACTATATTGCATCATCAACCTGGATCCTAGATCGATGCATTATCTTACACCAATAAAATTCATTTTTATGGGTCAGATCAGGTAGTTCACCAAAACATGAACATTCTGTCATCATGTACTCACCCTAATGTCATTCCAAACCTGCATGACTTTCTTTCTTTTGTGGAACTTTAAAGAAGATATTTTGAGATAGGCTTGTCTTTTCTTTTTCTTTTTTGTCCATACAATGGACAGTCTAGTCAAGTATCAAGGTTACCAACATTTTACAAAATATATTTTTGAAAAGAGGTTTTCCATTACCCTACCTGCCTTTAGACTTTGTTTACAATTTCCGTATCTAAAGACAAGTTACTACAAAGTAAACTGATAAAATGCCTTGTGTGAGCACCAGATGGCGCACACAAGTCATAGTGTGAGGTTTCCATTGAAACAAATGCCAGCGTGCAACCCTAAAAGATGTCACAAGAAGGCACTGGTCAAACATTTGGGATTGGCCATTAGATCCACTTCCCTTTTCTGTTCCAACCAGTGACTTTTTTTTTTGGAAGAGGAAATAATGCTGTTCGTGTGATTCAGCGAGGAACAGAGTTTTTTCTTTGGATCTTTGGATCTACACGTGAGGGAAGTTTCACGTTGAGACATACACACAGCTGTTTGGTTTGCTTTGGTCTCAAGGTAGTCATTCGTCAGGTTAAAGCTTAGCTGATCTGGTTCAGGTCTCCTTCTCAGGCTGTGAAACACATTCAGCGAGAAAGTGAAACCACTGATCATGAACAAATTGTGCTGCTTTTTCTCAGGTTACAGACTCATGCAAATAATGACAGTATCTACATTCAAATGTAAATGTGCTTCTTCACCTCTTCCCCTTTGTCAAGCGTTTCCCTCGAGCTGTATTGCTCAGATATAAAGACATACTGTAGGCCTACTCATAAAACCACACATTTCTCTTTTATCTTCTGTTTCCTCCATTTAACAGGATTTTCTTTTGATCTGATGGCTACTTCTCTGTTTATCAGACGATCTGTGTACATGCATATGTGTGTGTGTCTACCCTGCATATGAATTTTCCACATGGGTATTTGTATTTTTATCTCTTGGTTATTCTCTAAACATTCTCAAGATATTTTTGCTGATGTGGTCTTATCTGTAAACATTAAAACAGCTAAATCAGGTAAAAATGTGCATTATATGACCTTTAAGCTAATTTTGTACATTAAAACATACAGTTTAGAATGTAAGTTGGCTTGTACTTGTCAAAAACATTTAAAGAAACCCAGAAGAGACTTTCTTATGCATAAATAACTGGAATATGGAACATAAATAACTGGGATTTATGTAGAGAATTGGGTCAATGACATAGTGTCTACTATAGAGAAAGTTAGAGGATGGATCAAATTCATAAATATCACATTTTTGAAGAGTCACACATGACAACCTGAACTATGCTTGCCTTGTCTTAAGAAGGTCAAATCTGATATTTTAAGAGACTTGTTGACCTGAACACAGGGGCTTCAGGAGTCCTCTCTATGACATAATCTCCTGTTTTATTATTTGGATTTGGCTAACTAACACCCCATGTTGCTAAGTCACCATTATTTTATAAAGTTCTTTTAAAGCACATATAGAAATTGTTTCAAAGCAGCATTTCATTAACCAGTTTTTGTTTGTGTCAGATCCTCAACCCCTTCAGCTGTCTCGGGGGATGTTAGTGGGGGGCACCTGCAGCCTCTCCATGGTTCATCATCCCCTGACAGGACAGCTGCTACAACAAGATGGCTGTGGTGGAGTTTATTGGGCAAATAAACAAATAAATACCCTGACCGCAAGCTTTGGCCAGCTGCCTGACACCATCTACCATGGACAATAAAGAGAAATCTAAAACAGAAAATTACCAATTATTACCTCCTAAATCTGTGAATACCTTTTATTTTCCCTTAAAGCATGGGTGGGGAACATTGATCCTGGAGGGACAGTGTCCTGCAGAGTTCAGCTCCAACCCTAATCAAACACACCTGAAGCTAATCAAGGTCTTCAGGATTACTAAAGTTACAGGCAGGTGAGTGTTTTTTTGTTTTTTTTTTCAGGGTTGGAGCTAAACTCTGCAAGAGAGTGGCCCTCCAGGATCAATGTTCCCCACCCTGCCTTAAAGTAATAATCAGCATTAGACAGTTTTGGTCACTGCATGCAGACACTGCAGAGGTTAGCATGCTAGCTCTGTCAGCAAGAGTTTCAATAGCAGGCGCATTAGTGTGCAAGCGGTGTAAGCAAGTATTGTATTTTACAGAGCCCAGACTAGTCCTGTCATCAAGTTCCACTTTACAGTTTTAAATAACCATGACTGCAGCTCAGCTCACAGGCTAGAATAGTGTTTGCCTTATCAGGGTGTCATTGGCCATCAACCAACACCTTTGAAATGAAATTAGCACCTGTCCATTGTCTCTATGATTTCACTGAAGTCACTGCAAGCCTGTAAAGAGGTATTAGTGAATTATGCGGGGAAAAAAATTGCAAACATTTGCAATTGGATATGGAAGAATGAAAAATGCTATCTTGCACACTTGCAGACTCACAGAGACACAAGCACCCTGAAACACAATCCTGGTAACTGCTGCCAAGTATGATAGTCAGCATAGTGCTGTCAATATCAAACAAACACTTTGGCGTGCAAACAAACGGGCAGACCAAACATGTATGGCCTGTCAGACGTGTGGGAGGTGAAACTGTGTGTGTGTTTGTAGCCTATAGTCTATATGTGGCTGTTGCTGCTATACTGCATGTGTGCGAGCAGTGAGAGGAATGTCCTTTACATGTTTAAAAAGAATACCAAAGATTTAAGGCCTGTTCACTCCAAGGACGATAACGATAAAGATATAGGCTAGATATAAAAGATTAAAGAATAGCAGCCTACTATACCCTACAATAAACCTACTATACACCACAGCTATAACGATATAGAGAAACAATATCACTGGAATCATTTTCAGAATGATTTTATCCAGTTGATGAACTATAAAAACATTGACAGCCAATCAGAATCCATCCTGCAGAAATGAGTTTGAGCATTTAAAGTGGCGGACAAGCATGCACTTAGAATAAACAGAACAATATGGTGTGGACGCTATAGTTATCTTTATAGTTATTGTCTTTGGTGTGAACGAGTCTTTACGCTTTCTGAAATTCTAACAACTTGCACTATTATTTTTGAAAAAATCATTTGATTCAAATTCATTGATAAATGGTATTGTGGTTCAGTCAGTTCAGTCCGTTCCCTTTTCCAAGAATGCACCATGAATAATTAATATGGTTGTGGTGTTTGAACTTTTACCAGTTTTATTTATGTTCATTTTATTGTCATGCTAAAGGTATAGTTCACCCAAACATTAAACCAAATGTAACCAAACAGTTGATGGGCCCCATTGACTTCCACAGTATGGAAGAAAAAAAAAAAAAAATCAATGGGGCCCATCAACTGTTTACCCATATTCTTAAAAATTATTATTTTGTATTAAATTCATACAGGTTTGGAACAACTTGAGAGTGATTAAATGATGACAGAATTTTTATTTTTGGATGAACTATCCTTTTAAGTAAGCTACTGTGTTGTGTCAGGAGGATGAAATCTTTTAAGATATACAGTGCCCTCCAAAAGTTTGGAAACAAAACAGTTGAGGGGTTTTAGATAATATCAGCATAAATCCTTATGTTTTTGCTTTGATAAGGGACAATGAAATCAAATCTAAATAAATAACATTAATGAATGCAGTAAATTAAAATCACTATCACTATTTATTAAGCATCTTATCACTTGTCTAGCAACTGTATTGAAATCATAACTTTAATTGCAAGTAGAGCTTTACAGATCACCTAATAATCTTCAAAACATGCAAGTGCTTTAATGTATGTGAGTCAAGAAAAGTTGTTAAGGATTTATGCTGATATTGTCCATAAACTCCACTTTGAAACATGGGGCATTAACATTTTTATAGAGCAGTGTATCTTTGGTGTTTTTTGTCTGATAGACAAATATAGCAGTTGTTCAAATATAATAATACAAGTTATAATAATAATAATAATAATTAATTATATTTATAGAGTGCTTTTCTGAGTACTCAAAGCGCTTTACATATAGAAGGAGGGAACTTCCTCAACCACCACCAATGTGCAGCCACCACCTGGATGATGCGACAGCAGCCATATTGCGCCAGAACGGCCACCACACACCAGCTGATTGGTGGAGAGGAGACTGGGTGATGAAGCCAGTCAGTATATGGGGATTATTAGGAGGCCATGATGGACAGAGGCCAATGGGCAAATTTGGCCAGGATGCGGGGGTTACAACCCTACTCTTTTTCAAAGGACATCCTGGGATATTTAATGACCACAGAGAGTCAGGACTTCAGTTTAATGTCTCATCCGAAGGATGGTGCTTGTTACAGTATAGTGTCCCCATCACTATACTGGGGTGTTAGGACCCACACAGACCACAGGGTGAACACCCCCTGCTGGCATCACTAACACCTCTTCCAGCAGCAACCTAGTTGAAGCACAATATTAAACCATTTAAACAAAAGGAACCATTTGCATATTGCAACTTCAGAATTCTTCTTGGACCCACTTCTAAATAGGTAACTGTAACAGCTGATTTTAAGTCATGACAACTTGACACTCAGACTTGACTACTTAAATTTCATGAGTGAATTCAACTAAACAAAACAATGCCAACTCTTGCCCTTTGTTCTGAAGTTTCCTTGAATTCTACAAACACCTAATTTTTTCAGTGCATGCAAATTAAATATAAGAAAGAATGTGTGTATATGATGTATGTGGTGTGACGTGCTGAGTAAATATTTGAAATAAAAGGGGTCTGAGCTTTAATCCACAATCCCCAGCCACCAATGCCAGAATTCATTCCAGCTGCTTAAGGCTTTGTAAAAGCATCAAAATGACAAATGGACTGTATATTGTGTGTGCAGTGTGATTGTCTGTGTGTACGGGAAGCTTCACTGAACTCTCCAAGCGCAAACTGATCCAGCGAGCATGTGGATGCCCTGCCAACCCTTTGACCCACAGCCTCTTATTCTTGGTCATTCTGTCCGTATCTTTGCGAAAGACTAGACAGCTATACATAAGTACGTGAGTTTACAGTATGCCAATTATATGTCCGTGTATGTCTCCTTGTGTGCGTGTCTACAGGCTTAAGCAGCAAGCTAATGTCTTTCATTAACAGTCATCATTTCTCAGGCTTTTGACCACAATAGCTTGTAAATTTAACACAGTGGTCTGATGGTTAACAGTTCGGGCCCACCTCAATACCGAAATAGGTTTCCTTCAACCATATTTTTTAATGCAAGTATTCGGGTGAAATTGCAGGTTTCTATGATTGTTCACGGTGATTTCCACCCTACCCTAAAGCAAAGTAAGCCATGGTTTTTCTGAGGCCTTATGCATAAGAAATCAAAGTCACAGTTATATGAGATCTGGGAACATGTACATATTTCCATTCAGTTAAACAGACCATCGGTTATTTACCCTAGATGTTCCAACATTTCTTTCCTTTTTCTTTTCTTTACCCCTACAGCATACAGATCGAAGTTGACTTGAAATTTTTCTTTAATGACTTCTACATGTCACATATATAAAGACACACACACACACACACACACACACACACACACACACACACACACACACACACACACACACACACACACACACACACACACACACACACACACACACACACACACACACACACACACACACAGTGGTTTAGGGATTTTGGCAGCTCTGTACGAGTTCTGAGTACTTTCACACAGTCTGGAGGCTATAAATAGAGCAAGGCCTCTGGATGACTGCCCACCCTTCCTTAACTCTTAATAACCATTGGGTCTACCCTACAGTTACGGGCCGTGCACTTCTGCTCACACGCAAACCTGTAAGAAAACCTCTTTTAAGAGAGCATATGCAATGAATATAAACGTAAACTCACGCTCATAAATATACTGGATTTTGGGTCCTTTTAGAAACATGGGTAGATTTATAGGTTTGTGAAGCTTGGATACAAAAAAGAAAGAAAATAAGCCTGCATTTTCACTCTAGTTCACAAACAAAGTTTATGCTCTATTTAAAACAAGATTAACTGCACTGTCAGAAAAAAAGGTACACTGCTGTCACTGGGGCGGTACCCTAAGGTACAAAACCAAAAAGGTACTATGTACCTTTAAGGTACTAATCCGCACTCTTAAAGTACTGATATGTACCTTTTAAGGTACTAATATGTACTATTTAGGGGTGAGTAAGGTACAAAGATGTACCTTTTCACTTTTGTACCTTAGGGTACCGCCCCAGTGACAGCGCTGTACCTCTTTTTCTGAGAGTGTGTGTTGAGCTATATAACAATGATTTGAAATGAAACAATGAAAGTTGCTTATTTCTCTGGATTTAAACATTCTTGGAAACTTTTGGGATAATGTAAGTACACATGTAAACAAAATATATAACACTGTTCTAGAGTTTTTGGATATTTTAATAAAAAAATTACATATTGTGCCTTTAAATGTAAAAACTTATATGTAGCAGATAAATTGCTAAAAATACTTTTAAAATGTACATTTAAATGTATCCTAAATTCATTAGTGTTCATTTTAATTTTAATTTAAAATGAATAGTTAATTAATTATCACCCTTAACATGAAAATAATTATCGGTATTGGCTAGAATTTTAAAATCGGTGCATCTCTTCTTTTAGCTACCAAGTAGTGAGAGAGTTCCAGTTGGTCTTATCTTTCTCCGTCTTTAGTGTGCACATACCGTACAGTATGAGGGCGTCTGGATGCTGGTTCTCGCTCGCTCGCTGCTTGTTTTGCTTTGCTACTGTTTTGTCTTTTCCTTCTGTGCTCCAACTAACCCTTTATGAATATGTGTCTGTATTTGCGTATGCATTCACAGATCTACGCGTTTCTTCCTGGTTATTGTTGTATGACTCTGATGCAAGACATGATAAGGTCTGCTTTTGTTTATGTTCTCCTTTCTCCTTTAATTTTCTAGGCCAGTTCACAATGGACAGAAATCAGCTACTATCAGATAACTGAGAAGTGTCTCAGATCCTGTTTTGCCACCATGAGAGAAATATTTTGAAGGAGGAAATACCAGGACATTCACACTGAATGGCATTAACATTAGTGCGGCAAAGAGTCCTACATTCACTTTGATATCTGCAGAGTAAAACAACAAGTTCCTGTAAAGGAGCAGAAGAATGTGTCCACAAGGGAGACAGTTATGAGGGACACATATAGTGCAAGGAAATTAAATGGGCTTTTGTGCAAGAGGAGAGAAGGAAAAGAGGTGAAGGAACCAGGGTTAAAGATAGAGTAATGCAGACCATGAAGGGAGGTGAGAGGGGGATGGGTAGAGGTCAGAAGTTTATGGAAAGAATATTTATTTCTCCTATGTGCCCTCTCCCTGACACCTCTCCTTCCAGAGTGGTTTGGAAAGGAGGAAAGACAGACACACACACACACACACACACACACACACACACACACACACACACACACACACACACACACACAAAGAGAGAGTCATATACAAATACACTGATTCTCCTAAAGCAGACGTGCAAACTACGCCCCATGGCCCGGATCCAGCCTTCCACACGGCTTAAATCAAGCCTACAGGTCATTTATAATGAAAACATTTTTTCATTTAATAGCTCCATTATCTTACAGTAGGACCTAACAAGCCTTCATGAGCATTTAACAAGCTTGCTGTTGTCAGATTTCAAAATCCAAACCACCCAATCTAGTAACCATGAACATGCACTCTCTCCTTCCACCTCTGGCAATGTTACTGTATATCTCACAATGTGACTTTTTATCTTGCAATTCATTTCTCTTAATTGCAGCTTTATATCTGAGAGATTGCCTTTATGTCTCATAATATGACTACATATCTGACAATGTTACTGTATATCTCTTGATGTGACTATATCACAATGTGACCATTTTAAACGTCATCTCACAAGTGCCTTTTATTACTTTTTACTCTGAAGCACTTGAAAAAGCTCTAAGCACAATATTCTGCAGAGAAAAGTTTAGTATTGTATAGTTCATGTGTGTCAAGCTTGCTGTTTGGTGCCACTTATGTGAGCAAACCTTCTTAGTGATAACCTAAGAAACCAAACACAGATATTGTATTTTATTTTTGTCAACAGTGTACAAAAATCAAGCAGTTGCAGTTATATTTCAAAGGGAATTATATACATTGTGCTATAAACTATATAGTAAAGGCATTACTATATCTTCCTAACACATCTACCATGACACAGTATAGTAAATATTTGTATGGTGGTCATTTGCGATGTCTTAGACTTGGATTTACAAGGCTTGAGATGACCTCTGACTTCTACAGCTTCTGAGCTATTCAGTCACATTTCAGACAAGCCAGTAAGACGAATAAACAAAGAAAGAAAAAAGTCTGGAGAATAAGGCTGTGAAACGAAACAAGAGAAAAAGTGCACAAGCAGTTCAAGATGGAAGAGCTTTATAGGATGAATGTTATGAGTGTGATGTCTGTCTAATGTCAGGCTGACTCAGAGCTTGACTCCATGCATTTCTCAGATTGTATTAACACCTTAAGGCCCTAAACAACCTCATAGACAGGAAATGTCAATCACACCAAGTTGGAACCTGAATGCAAGGCATAAAGGCAGAGAGGAAAAGTAAAGCAGAAGGAAAAGACCATGACTCATATTCTCATAAACTATACACAACATCATCATGCTTTTATTTTAAATCATGCAAATTAAACATTAATGCTGTTATTTGACCACAGAATTCTGCTTATGATCAATCACAATGAAGTATTACATAAAGCCATTCCTGTTATTATTATTAAAGTATTTTCTGAACAGGTTTCTTTACTCATCTGTACATTGTAAAGCATGTACAAAATAAATAAAAGTTCAAAATGTTCAGATATTATTACTATTTAACCCTTACAAGCTTATCAGTACTTGACATACAAATGGTTTCCTCAGTCTGAAAGATTCAAAACACTGACATTTTTTTTTTTTTTTATAGATATGAATCTTAAACTTTGATTTGCCTTGAGTTCTTATACAAATTATGGTGAAATTGAGGACATAAGTTACACAAAAATAAGATCTCAATGGCCTAAAAGCCCAAAAAGACCCAAAAGATGTGCATCATTTTATTGTTACAACTTCAGGGAAATTAGTGCTATGTCTTCTGGTTTATTAGGACAATATTTGGTCGAGATACAACACTTTGAAAATCTGGAATCTGAGGGTGCAAAAAAAAAAAAATCTAAATATTGAGAAAATCACCTCTAAAGTTCTTAGCAATGCATATTACTACAAACCCGATTCCAAAAAAGTTGGGACACTGTACAAATTGTGAATAAAAAGAATGCAATAATTTACAAATCTCATAAACTTATATTTTATTCACAATAGAATATAGATAACATATCAAATGTTGAAAGTGAGACATTTTGAAATGTCATGCCAAATATTGGCTCATTTTGGATTTCATGAGAGCTACACATTCCAAAAAAGTTGGGACAGGTAGCAATAAGAGGCTGGAAAAGTTAAATGTACATATAAGGAACAGCTGGAGGACCAATTTGCAACTTATTAGGTCAATTGGCAACATGATTGGGTATAAAAAGAGCCTCTCAGAGTGGCAGTGTCTCTCAGAAGTCAAGATGGGCAGAGGATCACCAATTCCCCCAATGCTGCGGCCAAAAATAGTGGAGCAATATCAGAAAGGAGTTTCTCAGAGAAAAATTGCAAAGAGTTTGAAGTTATCATCATCTACAGTGCATAATATCATCCAAAGATTCAGAGAATCTGGAACAATCTCTGTGCGTAAGGGTCAAGGCCGGAAAACCATACTGGATGCCCGTGATCTTCGGGCCCTTAGTCGGCACTGCATCACATACAGGAATGCTACTGTAATGGAAATCACAACATGGGCTCAGGAATACTTCCAGAAAACATTGTCGGTGAACACAATCCACGTGCCCATTCGCGTTGCGGCTAAAACTCTATAGGTCAAATAAGAAGCCATATCTAAACATGATCCAGAAGCGCAGGCGTTTTCTCTGGGCCAAGGCTCATTTAAAATGGCCATGAAATTTAAAAATCAACTTATTTTTCCCTTAAAATTATACATTTTCTCAGTTTAAACATTTGATATGTCATCTATGTTGTATTCTGAATAAAATATTGAAATTTGAAACTTCCACATCATTGCATTCTGTTTTTATTCACAATTTGTACAGTGTCCCAACTTTTTTGGAATCGGGTTTGTACTAATAATATTTTTTTTTAATATATTTACAGTAGGAAATTTACAAAATATCTTCATGGAACATTTTTGGCATAAAAGAAAAATATATATACATACACATATATATAAATAAACCCTAAATCTTCTTTTTGGGGCCCTTCTTTCGGTTTTTGGTCTTAATGCATATCCGTTGTGCCTCCACATCTCATCTGTTTAAATGTTTTATATACACCCTTACTGTTCCTGGTCAGAAATGACCACAAACAGCCAAGGTGTGACCATTTTTTGCAGTAATGTCAGTATCACTGATACTACATTATGAGTGAGACCAACTCAATATAGCAAAAAACAAACAAACATTTAAACAGATGAGAGGACAACGTACTATGGCATCCAGACCAAAAACCGAAAGAAGGGCCCCAAAAAGAAGATTTAGGGTTTGTTTTGTGAAAATGAGACAGAAAACTGAAAACATCACTGTGGTTAAATTCCTCTGACTCCCTTGTCTTCAGAGACAAAAGATGGGTGTGATAATGACAGTCTGTTTTTTCTTGAAAACCTCACTCTCTCACAAGCCATATATAGACACAAGACTCCCTTTTTCTTCTTAGCGTGGGCACAGAGAGTGAAAGAGGGAGAAAGAGAGGGAGAGCGCTCTAAAAATAAACCATCTGTTCCAAGAGCAGGTCAGGTGGGAGGCAGGTCTGACGTGGCATGACAAGGAAGATGAGACGAGAGAAAAGCAGAACTATAAGCCGTGAGGAAAATGATACGGTGATCTGTTAGAGAGAGAGAGAGAGAGAGAGAGAGAGAGAGAGAGAGAGAGAGAGAGAGAGAGAGAGAGAGAGAGAGAGAGAGAGAGAGAGAGAGATGCCAAGAAGGGGGTTTTCACTGGACAGCACTCTATACCCCTGCGTGAGTGTGTGCATGCATGTTTGGTAAAGCCACCGGCAGACTTAAAGACAAACACCAGGGCCAGCTTGTGGAATGATGAATGTGTGGAGAGAGAGTGAGCAGAGAGCAGAGCAAACGAGAGGAAAAGAGGAAATGAAGGCAGAGAGAGAGAGAGAGAGAGAGAGAGAGAGAGCGAGAGAGAGCGAGAGAGAGAGAGAGAGAGAGCGAGCGAGAGAGAGAGAGAGAGAGAGAGCGAGAGAAGGGAACACAGAGGGGCCCTGAAAAATATCATGTGTCATCGGCGTGCTTGTGCTCGAGCAAGAGTGTGTTTGGTGTGCTTTTTGAAAGTGTGATTTATGGGTGTACATGAGTGAGTGAGTGAGCCGAGTTCTGTATGAGACTTCAGGAAAAGAAGGATTAGAGTGGAAAGACTGACAAATGTGTGTGATGGAAAAATTAAGCTTTAAGACACAATTGGTCAAAAAGTATGACTTCACATTGAGTTGTTTGTAAATTGAGTTATGAATACATTTTGTACTTTTTTGATGTTAAAAAGATACTTGAAGAAAAGTTTTTTGGACATCAAATCATATGAGAATGATTTCTGAAGGATCATGTGACACTGCAGACTGGAGTAATGATGCTGAAAATTCAGCTTTGCATTACAGGATTAAATTACATTTGAAAATGCATTAAAATAGAAAACAGCTGTTTTCAATTGTAATAATTTTTCATAGTATTACTGTTTTTACTATATTTTGATCAAATAAATGCAGCCTTGGTGAGCATTAGAGACTTCTTTTAACATGTTTTAAGCAATTGGGGTTGGATGCCAGCTGGCTGCCCACTGGGAGACGACCTTAGATTAGCTAAGACCAACAAATCAGTGTAGTTTAGTAGGGTCAAGAAACCTTTTTATGAACCAATACACAACTCATGGTCACTTTCATGTATAATATTTTAGCTATTTGAATTCAGTTTTCGGATTGATTCATTTGATTAATACTAACACTTATCTGACAAGTTATTTCCTGGAAGATAGGTACAATAAAACTAAATTAATATTAGTGATGTTTGTTTGCTGTCCACATGGAGTCATTTGCTTTGAAAATGAAGCCATAAAAATCTAATGAATGACAGAAAAAAAATGGAAAACAGACATTGCACAAGACACTAAAGATGAAGGGAGATCATCAGACCTTTTGGAAAGTCTCACAAAAAAGTCTTTCTGGTGCTCTTACCCTCTCTCCCCTCTTTCTCTGTCTGTCTCCCTCTCTTCAGAGCCTCTCGTGACAGGAGTTTCCTGGAATAAAGGAGTCCATCTGCTTTCCATTCAGGCACATAATGTGTTTCAGGAGACTACATTACCTCCAACACACACACACACACACACACACACACACACACACACACACACACACACACACACACACACACACACACACACACACACACACACACACACACACACACACACACACACACACACACACACACACACACACACACACACACACACACACACACACACACACACACACACACACACACTGTTCATTCACCAGAACTTCACACTTACTTGTTAATGTAACTGCACGTCTCCACGTCCCGGCACTAACCAAATAATAGAAGCCGAATTTCACTTTGTCATTCAAAGTAGATAACCCTTCTGTGATTACATCATAGTTTGGACAAGGACAGATTGGGGTAAAAGTAGAAAATAACCCTTATGTGTAATAATTACTAAGTAAACAGAACACAGATAAAGTACAGTTCCCTTGTGCATTGTCTAAATTTGACATGTGTTGCTTTATAATGCGAGTAAGGCCTAACAGTAGGCCTAAAAGTTTCTGATCCCATCACCGAATTGCTTCCATTTCCTGAAATGCCTGCAAGTGCAGCGAGCCAGACAGGGGGCGGGGCGTTTTCTGGGCGTGTGCGTGATGAGCCAATCATCTTGCGATTGCGAACGCATGGGGTGACTCGCCCCGCCCCTTCATTCACGCTGCTGAAAGAGTCTGCATGCTCATGTCCCGCAGAATCAGAGACGCGGTAGAAGGAGCCGATAAGACGCGATGTTTTATCTACTCTCCTTTTGAAAGCACCCGTGAGATCAAAGTCTTTTATCAGTCTTTTTCTGAAGTTGGACACGTATTTGGATATTCCCCGTGTGATAAAACACGGCATTTCTCAGTTGTCCCAGTCGAAATCGAGGAGTTTATTCTCTTGAATCAGCCCGTTTAATGTGACTAGACATCCTCCATCTGTCCCATCTGCACAACAGCACCGGGACGGTGGACATCATTGGACATTTACGGATAGAGACTGGACGACACGCCGTGATTTGAATGCCTTTGCAGGGACTTTGGTGGCTTGTGTGCTGCAGACAAGGCTTCAGTTTGCTAGCTCGAGATCATGGAGAGAAAGAGGAGGAAGAGTCTTTCGAGTTACGCAATCAGGACGCGCACACACACACGGGACGGGTATGTAGACAAAACTAAAGTTGGGTCGCAAAACCTAGTAAGCTGACTACCTAGACAGCACGTTTGCACATTACAGTATGGCATCCACCATGGTTCATTCTTTTAGTTTAAGTTAACCAATGTCTGTATTGATGTTACTCTTACTTTTTAAAACGTATCCTCTACAAATGGTCTAGTTACTCCGCTAGTCATTGCTACAACAAGTAACTTCAGTTGTTTAAAAGTAACACATTGCAGTTTCTCGCCATTGAGTTCTATGGGGATGTGTGGTTCAGATTTCAATTCAACACTTTCAACTAGTGGACTATTGCTAGTTGCTGCTGGTACCCATTCCAGTTTATTGACAACTTTTTATTAGGTAGGCCTACTAGTACTTTATTAGGTATAGAAACTCTCACAATAGTTCCTAGTATTTAGTCTTTTACTAGTAGCCTACTTCTTTACTAGATGCTTGTACCGATAGTATCTATATCTCATAACTCACAATTGCTTTTGACATGCCATATAATGACTAAGTGTTCGTGGCTATTTAATTACTAAGTTCTAGTAAAATGAATGACCAGTAGTAAAATAAGTGTCAATGTAAAGAATAAGTGCTAGCGGTTAGAGCAATAGCTACTAGTCACAATTTGTGTAAGTGCTAGTCTAGTATCTAATGAATAAGTAATGAATAGTTTTAATGAAATTGGAAAGGATACTAGAAAAAAGTACTATTAAGATTAATATTATTATTTATTATTGCCATATGCAGAGGCATTCTATACATGTGTTGAAGCTTTAAAGGGTGTTTTAAAAAATGGATTCATATATGTTTGAATTATAATATAGACAAATGTTGAAATATTTTAAAGCAGCGCTGACATGGACAAATGTATTGATTTCTCGGTTTTAAGTGGTGGAAATGGAGTGTGATGACACCAAGGTTATTCTCGCAAAACTAGTTTTACTGGTCATATTTTGAGAATTAAAGAGAAGTGCTCAAGCTTTGCATGCTAGATACCAATGCTTCCCATATCTAATTTGTGAGACTTTCATACATATGTTCACTGTGTATGTGGTTTTGAGAGCTTTTTAATCCTGGCAACCCTATTACAGTGAAAAAAATGAATGACACAGTATATGTAGTTGATCCTTTGTCTGTAAGACAACTGTACTTCCAATGTATAATTTCCACTGTTCCCACACACAAGCTTATTGTTGAGGTGTTTCATGAATAGCCCATGTGAATTTAGAAAGGTGCAAATCATAGTGAAGAACAGAGATGAAGGGTTCCTGTGAAATGTAATGAACAGTGAAGGGCATTCAGCTGAGCCAACACTCAGGTTCCCCATCTATTTTATGCCTCTGTGGAACTGAACACATCCGCATGATCAAATATTTAATAATGGCTCCTCTGTCAGTAAAATCTCTGGTATTGATCCCCACTTGTACACTAAATGAGTTTTTCAACAGCCAGTTTGCCTTTTTCACACTCACACAAGGCTGTTTTGAGCTGTTCTGAATGAAAGCAGAAATATTTCCAGCAGACCCTATGTACTTCTTGGGAATGGGATGGCTAATCGCCTAGGCTACAGCCGAAAAGTATTCCACCCTATGACCCAACACCTACATGTAATGCTGACTTACCTTGAGTGTACTATCTACAGTTTATATCAGTCCTCCAAAAGACTGGTATGAAGAGCTCTTGACATGTCTAGACATACAGTATATACACACACACTTTATGAGACACACTGGTTTTCTAATCAGGCCCATATTGTGAAACCACGTTAAACACAATACACTGGGCCAATCAATAAGAAACAGCCTAAGGGACCTTTTGCACCAATCTCTTATGGACTGACCTCTTATCTATCCCTACTCCCTTTATCCCTACTCCCTTTATCCCCACGCCATCCATTCTCAACGGACTAATCACCCTAAAATCAATAATCTCCATAATATTCCTTGAAGTCTTATGCTATTAACCCATTTATGGCTCTGTGAAGGACTTCTGTGTGTGTGTGTGCGTGCATGTGTCAGGGTAATGGGGGTAGAATATAGGAGGTTAATAGGTCAGTGCATCCCCCTCCCCCTTTCCCCGGGGTCATCATGCACCTATAATATTTTTTTTTTTTTTTTTTTTTTTTTTTTTTAAAAGAGGCACTAATGGCAGTCCTTGGTGCCTATAGATGAGAAAACACCTTTTAAAGTGTAAGATGGGATAGTATAAAGGTACAGACCAAATTTAGACATCTGAATGGGTGGTTTTTGGAGTTTTAGACCAACTCAGTTTGAATGTGATTGCATGATTAAATTTGATGAATTTGATCCATTGAACACAGCAAGACTCAGGTACATGATGTAACCATTAGATGATGTTATAGTCAACTCAGTGGCTGCCACATCTTTGGGTATCACATATACAGTACAGTAATGAATCAGACTTCAGCTCAATAATCAGCTCTAACTGTTTGAATGGCTATTGTAATACGAGTGACCATTTGCTGAGTCATTGTTTAAGGGCACACAGAGCCTGAACTTTTATTATATTTTATCTGCCTTTTCTTGCTGTTGCACTACCACAATTCACTCTTGCTATTTTCACTATTGCAACTGTGGCATTATTGATTATTGATAATAAAAGATATTGATATCTAGAGTGCATCTGCAAAGCCTGGCTTCCTCTTCATGCCAGGCAGGATCAATAGTCCGGGCAACAACCTTCAGTTGTCCTTCCTAGGAGAAACTGTATGGTTGCTGCTCAGGTTTTGGTGGATGACGTCTATTTTTCTGTTGTTTATAATTAGCACTCTGCCCTTTAGGAGTTTTGACTAACAAAGCTGATTCTTTAAGGACTTTGTAGCATGTTGGAAAATTAGGCTAAACTGGTAACTGTATTTTGCAACATGGTTACTGGTTTATAACTGAACTAATCTGGTTACTAAATTTGTTTAGGCTAGACATTCACTGCTTGACCAGCCACCAAAACCAGGTTGACCGTCTTAAACTGGTGGGAGTCCAAAATGGTCTATGCCCATGATCAGTTCGGACCAGCTAATGACTTGCTTTTACTGTTGTTAAGCGAATTTCCATGTGAGAAATCCAGTCATTTCAATAAGAATCCACACAAACGAGAATTTCCCCATACAGATATGCATAGGGTTCAAGTTGGTCATGCGAATTCACCATATTGTCCATCAGAAAGCTGCTTGGTTTGAAAGTGACTTCTGTGTAAGCTGTTTTATACAATCGCTATACTACTGACAATACACAATGGACCTTTTTGCCCACTAAATTTCGCTAATGTGACCCACACCTTTCAACTAACTAACTAGCTAGTTACCATATGCTAAAACATAGCTAACCGCTAGCTGGATTTTCCAGCTGGGAATTTTTTAGGCTAAATCAGTTTAGCTTTATATAAGTTTAATGTCCTTTTAAAGGGTAACTCAACTCCTGTTCAAAGCCTAACTCCACCCACTGGCATTTAACCGTATTTTCTTCATTAGAATGTTGATTGAGTTTCATTCATAATGTTTCTACTTCATGTAACATAGCGTTCATACTGGAGTGAAGCCGTTCTCTTCTCATGTGATCAATGTGGGAAAACATTTCTTAGGGCGTGGTCAGCTTGTGCCAGGGGCGTGGTAGTGAGCCGTTGGAAGAACCAACATACGTCACGATGACCAACAACGTCCAATAGGAAAATTCAACTGCAGTAGCCACCGTTCAACCTTAAGAGGGCCGCACTCAGACGTTTTTTACAACATATATTGTAGAATTAAAACACCAAATGTCAAAATATTTACTTGAATCAATGAACAGCACTAATAAAGCCCCAGTCTTGTAGCTCATTAATTAAAGAAGTTGGTTTAGGGTTTAATTACCCTTTAAAGAACTGATAAAGGAAGTTTCATTACACATTTTGGAAGTTTTTTTGCTCAATTTGATGAAATATTAGCAAGATTTTACCCCTAGTCAGACTTAAAACCAGGTACTCAAGGAAGCTGGGCTTTCACCGTCAACTACTGTATTATTGCAAAGAGGAAATGCATGCTTGGAAGACATAGAGGGTATGGAGAGGACTGGTTTGGCTGAAGTCTAGGAAAGCCCGCTCTGGAAACATCCATTGACGTGTTTACACAAAGACCTCCTCCATTGCGCCCAACCCTCTATAGGCCACACACTCAAGCAGGTGGTCAGACCCCACAGACATGTGTGTTTGGATACTTCCTCTCTCCGGTGACTGTTAACGGTCCTTTTTTGTGCTACAGGAGACCGCAGCTGAATGTATCATCTCCACCTTTAACTCAAATGTACATCTGTACTATATTTATGCTGAAACAAACCTTAAATTTCATCCTACAGTATGTAAAGTTAACATATTTTGAGAAATGTTTTTGTCCATTGAATGAAAGTCAATGGGGTGCAAGAAACATTCTTCCACTGAAGAAAGCAGGTTTAGAATGACATGAAGGTGACAAACTTTCCCTTCAAGGCCATTATAGTCTGTTGGAGGTGTATAGTGCTGGTTCAGGGATCTGCTCCTCCATGTGTGAGACTCTGACGTCAGCAGCGCTCCCCTAATCAAGCTGGCCAAACAGACAGCGGGCGAGCTGAAAGAGCGTCTCTGTATGCTCTTGCTCTTTCCCCCTTTTTCCTATTTTAGAGTGACGAACTACCCTCACTTCACTCTTCTGTGTTTCTCTTAGGAGACACAGAACTTTCTTTTTGTTTTTGACATTGAAAATGTTATGACACCAGGATACCCGCCCACTGCAGCTGTTGAGGTGAGGAGCAGGGCATCATGGGAAAGAAACACAAACTGGCAGGAGTTTCTGGCACAGACCTGGTGCTGTTAATGTATAACTGTAGAACCATAGAGCTTTTAGATGGCATTTCCCCCACACCCTCTACAACAAGCCAAAATCTTGCGCTATGCAGGTTTAAATTGAGGTTTAAAGTTTTGTTGTTGTTTTTGTTGGAGAGATATGGGCAAAATAAACTGATTTTCCATAATGCTACATTTGTTTTTCCCCTTATGTTTTCACTTTTTAGTCTTGTAGCTTGCCAGCAACACACAGTAACTTAGACAAACTGTTACATAAACATAAAAACGGGTTTGACTGATTCCTTGAAATTCACTATAAAAAGTTGAAGTGGTGGTGTTTCACATGGCAAAAAAAAAAAAAAAAAAAAAAGGTAAATTAATCTTATATTGTGTCTGGCTAGTCCTGCCTGTCCCTAAAAGTCCCTTCAGGGTAGAACCAAAGACAAAAACAAAAAATGCACACAGGCAAACATCTGCTCCAGAGGCCCGTGGTTGGCAGAGCAGTGGCATTTCCGCCCGCTTACTCAACCCTGTCTCTTGGGACACAAGAACGGAAGTGAGCCACGGAACAAACCCATCACAGCATCTCCTGCCCAGATGATTCATCCTGCTCCTCATCCCAGAATGCTCTTGCCAGAGGTCCTGCTCACACGCCATACCTTTCCCAGCCTAAACCCTGATCAAGCTCTACTTGGATATAGAGTGCTGCAGGGATGATATATTTTTGTAGGCCAAAAGCCAGTAACCAGTTCGCATTTTAGCACTTCCGGTTGCGTCGTCCTGAAGGCAATGTTTTTTTTTTTTTTTTTTTTTTTGAACGGGTTATTGGCTAAATGCCTGAAATGGAGTCTGTGGTTTTGAACACTAGCTCAATATATTTTCACGTTTTATTCTACAGCATAAAATACATCAGTAATACACCCTTATTTTTAAGGCGGTTGCTAACAAGTGGCTAAATGGGACTGCAGAGGTTATCAGGGACATTAAATGTCATCACACTAAACAGGAAACCTAATCTACTCACTTGTCTGCTTTTTACAGTCTCATTGTGTTTATAATTGTGCTCTTGCAATGCAAACTATTCTGTCTCAAACCTGCAGGGAAAATGTTTTAAAATAAAGACTGAAAGAGTTGTCGGAAGTTTAGTGATGGTGATGCCGTAGTCATTTGACCATGGTGTAGTCTTTTCTGGCAATTTGTATTTAGGCTTCAAATTTCATCAATGTTGTGTTCATTTGAGAAGATTATCATGATGAACCAATGGTCACAGAGCTATTTTTCTGCAATAATCCAAAACCCAATGGAAAAGTCCTAGGTTTTTTTTTTTTTTTTTTTTTTTGCCTTGTGAATCAGGGACCCGGATTGGCCAACAAAATGATGTCCTCACTCTATTGTGTGAAAAGAACTAACTTTGACAAATGTAAACTCTTGATATGTCTTGGGAACTGGCTCGCGGTAGAAGGTATGCTACCTGAAATCCATCTGAAAATGTGTGTTTGTTCTTAAAGCACTACAGGATAAAAGAAGAGCGCGTGCCACTCAAAGAACGAAAAGGTGAAGAGAGGGCGAGAGAGAGAGAGAGGTTTAATGACACCTCTCAGTCTCTCCTGTAGAGCCTGTCCAACATTTATGGTGCCTCTCCACCCTGGTTAAACATTAAGCGAGTCTCATTATACACACCCCTTTTGCTCTGTAACACACTTTTACCTTCTTTCTCCCCTCCATTCTGCTCTTTTATTTCCACTCTTCCTCTGGCAGAGACCACAGCCCTCCATCATTGTGTGTGTGTGTGTGTGTGTGCTAAGCTTAGCAGCTCTAGTTGGAAATTGTCGCGTGCTAATTGTGAAGCGTCTTGCAGCTGGATGCTGTTTCATAGATTTAGCAAACCTATCACATGCAGAATGCGATACTATTTCAATGTTTTTCTTGCAGCAGTGATTGTTACATTCAGATAGTGTTAAGTGATAGAGTTAGGTGCATTTGATGATCTTTGAAACAGGTTTTTTTTTTTTTTTTTGCATTATAGTTTTTTTTTTCTTTCAGTTTACCCTCTGTATGCATATGTTCTTGCTGCTGAAAATTTTTGCCTTTGCCTTTACAGAAATACATTACATTTAAAATGTATTAAAATAAACCGTTATTTTAAATTGCAATAAAATTTCCCAATATTACTATTCTTGATTTAAAAAATAATGCATCGTTGGGGACTATAAGAAACATTATTAAATGTAAAATTTGTATTTATTTTTCATTGAAATGTTTGGTGTTTCTTTGAAAGCATTTGTAAGATCAGAAAAGACTGGTGATTTATTTGGGCTGTTTAGCCCCATGACCCTCAGGAGTCCCCGGTGCGGCACGGAACGTTCCTCCGAGGCTGTGCCAAATCCCTGAAACACGATGCCACATAGCGGCACAGACTCTCTCACACTCTCTCACACACACACACACGCACACACACACACACACACACACACACACACACACACACACACAGAGGTGCGTGTCTGTGAAAGAGGTCAAGGTGAGGGGGGGCTAGAGTTACAGCTGATGTGGAGAGTCAGACTGAGTCAGTTTACAGCCGGGATCGATTTTGATAAAGTCACTGGACCAAAGGGCAGAATCGGAGCCAACACATACCAGCTGTTAACGGGAACCAGCAGACGAGCCGAGCGTGGCATTGCAGCCCAGGGCTGCCAGTGAGTGGGTGGTTGACAGGGGTCAGATGGTCATCTCAGTGGGTAGAAATACATGGTTGTATAAATGGGTCTCCTTGTAATTTTCCTGGAAATCAACTTTAACTAGAATCCGCTCATAAACAGTATTTATTGCAAATTGCGGGCTGCTCGCTGCCTGTATGGTGAAACACTGCTGTTATTGACTGCAGCACCATTCACAAGAAAATTGCTGGCAAAACAGTAGGAGCAAACTAATCCTTCAGGACACTTTTGTACACGTTTATTTGTAGCCATCACCTCCCAGAAGGTATCGGAGGCTTCGCTCTGTGTGTGTTTTAGGTTTACAGTGTTGACAGATGCAACATTGTTCAATGTAGGAAATGTTTCCTTCTATGTTTTTTTTTTTTCTCTTTGTCCTTTCCTCTTATATGCCACGGATAGAGATAGTTCACCTAAAAATGAAAATTCCACCATTATTTATTCACCCTCATGTTGCTCTAAACATGTATGACTTTTTTTTTTTTGGTCTGTGAAATGCTTGAAAGATGTTTTGTTAGAAACATTCTTCAAAATATATTTTCTGTGTTCTTCCACAGAAGAAATAAATTCATACAGTTTTGGAACAACATGAGGGTGAGTAAATGATGACAGAATGTTAATTTTGGGGTGAACTCTCCCTTTAGGATTTAGGTTTACATGCATGTCAAGTAGCACAGAGAGGAAACTAAAGCTGACATCAGATCTGTTTGCAGGGAAGGACAGTGTGTATTTACTGTCCACTGGGTGTGAAGGGTCTGAGGGCTGGCTGCGGGACAGAGTTGGTCCAGAGGGGCTGGGTGGGGCAGAACTGGGTTGGTATTGCGTGTAGACTGACTGAACACAAAAGCTCTCTGTGAGAGTTCTGAGAAAGGCCTCATTTTGAATGTTATGATCTGCCTGCAGCAGTTGAGTGCCTGGGACTGCTCTCTCTCTTTCTGTGTGTGTGTTTGAATCCATTGCCAATTACAGAAGAGGTGTTCAAAGGTGTTCACTTGTTCAAAGAGGTGTGTGTGTGTGTGTGTGTGTGTGTGTGTGTGTGCACTTATGACTTAGTGACTAAATTTCGGAAGAATTTTAGACAAATCAGAAAAGCTCAAAAGCAAAAAGGTTGAGTGTGTCAATACTAGCTGGGTTTCCACCCAAAAGTGAAGCAAATCTTTTCAAAGTTCACAAAAAACAAACAAATGCGAATTAGGTACGCGTTCCCATCATGTTTGAGTGGATGACTGGTATTGGTAACCTAGTAACAACAGTAAATAAAACACCGTCAGCTAGAGTTTTTTTTAATTTATTTATTTATTTATTTATTATTTTATTTTTTTATTAAATATTTTTTTATTTTCTGTTTCCATCACTTATTTCTGATGCGATTACTTCAAAATGCTCATAAAAACAGAGCGATATAATTAATGAAACCAAACTGGTGACAGATATTTCCCTTATGACTTGGTTAGATAAATAATATTAACTAGATTTTAACTGGGTGTTTTTTCTTAGCATGTTTCTTATGCAGTTCCTAGGGGATTCTGGGTTGTTTTTGGTGCATTGTGATACAGTCGCTAAGATGTTCTGAGTTTCTAGATTGCTCTGCTATGTGGTGGCTAGGGTGTTATGAGTGTTTTTAGTGCATTGCTGTGCAGTTACTAGAGTGTTTTGGGTAGTTTCAGCATGTGGCTTTGCAGTTGCTAGGGTGTTCTGACTCTTCTGACTCCATTGTTACTAGGTGATAAGTGGTAATAGTAATAGTGTAATGCTTGTCTTGTCTAGCTTAATTTAAGAACAACAGAGATCAATGGGAAGGCCAAATTTAGACGTGTGTGTGTGTGTGTATGTGTGGTCGTTTCAGAACGTTACACAGTATCATGTAGCAAAGAGGAAGTGTGGTCAGTTTTGTACCACTCAGCTTTATATCCGCAGAGCCCTGGAGTTTCTTTCTAACCAAGGGAGACTTTTTGAGTCTAGGAAATGACCTTATGACTCACAACACTAGACTAGGCATTTGTACAATTGTTTGACAGTTGCCATACAAATCGTATGATTAAATTTCTGACTGATGAAACCCCAAACAACCAGCTGACTGCCAATACGACCGATTGCTACATTTTCTTTTGGTCAGCTGCATGGAGCCACATCAAAGGGTTTCCAGGTCATTCAGGTTGACCTTTCCTGGACCCCTGCTGCAGTCCAGAGCTCTTTTCTGGTTCCGTTTTCCCCTCTTTAATATGAGCTCTGAGATTGGGAAGGGGAAGCCAGACCAGAGGAATGCACTAAAGAATCCGGACGTCCCTTCGAATCTTAGTCCGCCACAATGTCAGTCATCTGCGCAGGCGTCAACAGCCAAAACATCTCTGATGGCTAGTTTTTGAGTCCATTGCTCTTTTTAGCACGTTGTGAATGGTTTGTGCAACCAGTTTGGACAACAGTGAACTCAAACTGTTTCATGACCAACATTTTTATTTGGCCTAGAATGTCAACAACATTTTTTTTCTTTTAATTTAGTGTTTATATTAATAACTTCAATATTACTATATTAATTATATTTAGCTTATTAATGTTGCTTTAGAAGTGTATTATTGGCTTATTAGTTGCCATTACATTTTTCTGTGGTATTGAGTATTGCAAAATTTCACTGGCCACCTGTAAAAAATGTATAAAACGGCAGATGTGGTTGCTAGAAATTCACCGTAAAAATACTGTTTCAGGTATTGCTGGATGGCATATTGGAGCTTTTCACAACTTGGAACCGTTTATTGATTTAATGTTAATATACCTGCATAAATCTGCTTTTTTTTTTACATAAAAGATACTGATAAGTACAGGTATAGTTCATCATAAGTGGCCAATACTCATGTATAGCTGGTGCATAGGGTCAAACGAGCAAAGACAAAACACCATTAGGGTAACACGGCACACTAAAAATAAAATAATACAATAAGCATTAACTAAACAAACAGGTAATGGAACAAAACACTCTAATGTACATTAATGATGACACAAATGAGAAGAAACTAATTTAGTGTTTGTATTGACTACTGAAATTTTGGTTCCATGACAACCCAAAACTGAAGTAGCAAATCAAACCATGTGATGTTTGTTGAACATATCGAAACAGAGGAAGTGTGGAAACAGAGAGTGAATGTTCTCTACATACTGCACATCCTTCGACAATATGTAGCTGAGTTTACTGGAAGGGAAGTGTGAGATCAATACCTGCCAGATGCCCATGTGTTCTGTTCTTTCTCCTTTACAGGCGCAACTAGAGGTCACTCTGTCCCAGCCCACTCGCACAGCCAATGGCACAACCTGGTGAGTTCAGACATTAATGATGTTTAATAGGAGCGTGTGTGTGTGTGCGCGCATGTCTGTCTTACTGTACATCTCCTTCACTAGCCTGGACTGAGAGAGATGTGAATACAAATAGATTTGTCAGTCGGTACAAACATTGTAATACTATGGTGTTTTGATATATACCAGAGTATATAAAGTATCTCTTATACTCACCTTGGCTGCATTTATTTGATAAAAAAATACAACAAATATTGTGTATATTTAATATTATTACAATTTCAAATAAGTTTTTTTTTCCCCCTCTATTTTAATATATTTTAAAGTGTAATTCATTCCTGTGATCAAAGCTGAATTTTCAGCATCATTACTCCAGTCTTCAGTGTCACGTGATCCTTCAGAAATCATTCTAATATGATGATTTGCTGCTCAAGAAACATTTATTATTATTATCAGTGTTGAAAACAGCTGTACTGTTTCATATTTTTTTGATGAATAGAAGGTTGGAAAGAACAGCGTTTTTAAATATGCACACCAGGTTGTACAACCAGTAAGATAAAGGTATGTGGGTCAGCCTGACTGTGTCATAGATTTGGGTGTGTCACAGCACAAAGAATCAAACACACAGAACTTTACATTAAATCACTACAAATGAGCAGCTATTTTATTGTATTATCAAGATTGTGAAGCCTTGAATCTAGAGGAAGTGGGGGGAATGTGGGTGGTTCTGATAAACCCAACAGTATTTTAACAAAATGTCCCCACAAAGATGGCAATATCCAAAGTCCTTGTCCTTGGGGGACATTTTTGGTCCCCGTGTGGAAAACCACTTCTAAATCATACTAAGTGATGTTTTTAAAAAAAAAAGTACAAATGCAGAAAGCTTTCTGTGATGGGTAGGTTTAGGGGTAGGGTTAGTTTAGGGGGATGGAATATACAGTTTGTACAGTATAACAATCATTATGTCTATAGAAAGTCCCCATAAAACACGAAAACCCAACATGTATGTGTCTTTAGCAGGTTGAGATTTGCATGAAACCTTCAGCCAGACGGTGACTCAGTCTCTTTTATCGCGTGTAGAGGTCGCTCAGTCTCATCACGGATTAGACGCATGCGTCCTGTCATCCTGAGTGCATTCTGTCTCGCTCAGCCGGCTGGATGTGGAATGTCTTGGGAATATTCTTGAGTAAACCATATTATTTTTAGCAGAGGTCAGAAAGACTCACTCCATCATACTGTCCTCAATCACCATATCTGAAAGAATGTATTGTCTTTTAGTTTATTTCCTCTCTCTGCCTTTTTTATCTCAAACAAAAGAACATTTTGTTCATGTTTGGCTGTAGGTTTCAGGTCTTTCTCCTCTTGGCCAGCTGTCCTGCACTGTGAGTCCATTTAAGGGGTCAACCTGACAGGTCACAGCTTGGTGTTAATGTGTTTCCCACGTTTCAACAGCTGAGCGCCTGGACTTTCATGTTTTCTGTTTTGAAATATGTTTGTTTGTTTTTTTTGGACTGAAATATATGTATATATTTTTAAATTTTTAACCTCTAGGTTTCTTTTAAAACACTCTGTGTGGTGCTTGTTGAGCAAATTTTCACACATTCTCACATGCATGCATGCATGCATGCATACATACATACATACATACATACATACATAAATGCATACATAAACACACACATGCACACACATTTACTTAGCTGTCTAAAAGGTAGCTATAAAAAAGGTAGATATCATAGACTTTTATTGTTTTTATAAAGCTAATTATAATTACTAGAAACTAACCCAAATATATAATTACTAGGAACTCTGAAAGAAATATTTTAAGAAACAAAAAAAACCAAGTAAATAAATACACTCACCTAAAGGATTATTAGGAACACCATACTAAGACTGTGTTGGACCCCCTTTCGCCTTCAGAACTGCCTTAATTCTACGTGGCATTGATTCAACAAGGTGCGGCCCATTCTCCTCTGACCTCTAACATCAACAAGGCATTTTCGCCCACAGGACTGCCGCATACTGGATGTTTTTCCCTTTTCACACCATTCTTTGTAAACCCTAGAAATGGTTGTGCGTGAAAATCCCAGTAACTGAGCAGATTGTGAAATACTCAGATCGGCCCATCTGGCACCAACAACCATGCCACGCTCAAAATTGCTTAAATCACCTTTCTTTCCCATTCTGACATTCAGTTTGGAGTTCAGGAGATTGTCTTGACCAGGACCACACCCCTAAATGCATTGAAGCAACTGCCATGTGATTGGTTGATTAGATAATTGCATTAATGAGAAATTGAATGGGTCTTCCTAATAATCCTTTAGGTGAGTGTATATTATATATATAAATGTCACCCATTTTTCTTTACTGTTAGGGCCAATTTTGCCTTCAAACATGGCCTTATACACACACTGTATATACATACACATGTGGTGAAGTGTGTGCAAGCCTTCCAGCAAGGGCATAGATTACGTGATTACTAAATAAGCAGCACTGCATTTTAGTTGGATTAAAATCAATCATTTATTGACTACAGTTCAACACGCCACATAAGTGCACTATAGAGAATAGTGTGTTATAGAGATTGTTACACACTGATGTGTACTACAGAGAGACGTATAAAAAACAAGGAGTGAAGAACCTACTTAGTTCTTTGTTTATTTGTCATGCCATGATAATGTCAGCTATGACAGTGGGAGTTAGCAGTTAATAACAGTGACGTACCAATAATTTATTTAAACTTGTAAAATGAGTATCTGGGTTATATTAGCTTTTATCATTATTGTGTTAACCATTGATTAATCAAGCTATTGATGTCTGTTACTTTAAGTCACATGGAGTTGGCAGTAAAAGTTTTACATACACAAAATAAATCCCCTTGATTCAGTGGACGTTTATGGAGGGGTGCATAAAATATGTTTCCCTTCTTTCTACCTTTCCTCCATGCCTTCATTTCTTTTATCAGTTTCCTGTCAGTGTGGGCCACACAGATGGTTTAGGTTAGTGAGCCTAGGCCACAGAGAGCGTCAGAGAGGGAGGAATACACACACAGTGCTACGTTGCCTTCATATTAACCGTTTTGCCTGGCAGTATTACCAATCCCAGAGTTTCCAGTTCCATGATGCTATTCCACTGAAAACATACAAAACATTTGAGGTCATGACTTCAACCACAAAAACTTTATCCGCAAATCCACAAATCAGTTTTCCTGTTCTATATTATTTTGGCTTTCAATAATATTATTATTATTATTATTATTATTATTATTATTATTATTATTATTATTATTTAATATTGTTTACATGCTGCAACTATAGCATGTCTACATGAAATAAAATTATTTAACATTGAGTTTATTTTATATTTTTTTAACTTTTTTTGCCTTTTATTATGATTGGATAGTTGAAGCAGAGAAGTCAGAAAGGGAAACGGGATGGAAAGAAACAACACCACACACTTGAACTCGGATTGCCTGAAGCACTGTTGCACTGGCCACAAAGCATGTTTCTGATATAAAATGATTTACAAATATTAAATCTGCATTAATTATTTATACAATACAATTTACAAAACTGTCTTTATACAATACAGTTTAGGGTTGGTAAGATTGTTTTAAATGTAAAAGAAGTCTCTTCTGCTCACCAAGCAGGGTTCCCATTCATCCTGGAAAACCTTGAAAACCTGTAAAATTGATGATACATTTTCCAGTCCTGGAAAACACATGGAAAATTAGAGAAAATGTAAAATGTCCTGGAAAATTATTTTAAAAAACAGTTAAAAACAAAGAGTTTATCATTGGCCCCAAACAATTACCGTTGGTTGCAGAAACTTTTCATTTCACAAATAAAAAAAATGCGAGTTTACATAATTGTGATTAAAGTCAGAATTGTGAGGTATAAACTCGCAATTGTGAGTTATAAAGTCCAATTCTGAGGGAAAAAAAATTCAGAATAGCGAGAAGTCGCAATTACCTTTTTTTTTTTTTTATGTTTTATTCTGTAGCGGAAACAAGCTTCCTTAGTCACAATGTATGATTAAGAGCTCACATTTAAAGACTTAAAGATCAGTATTAGGCATGAACATGTATTTTATTCCCGTCGTAGTAAAATTGAAAATGTCCTGGAAAAGTCCTGGAAAATGATGGCTGAAAAAGAGTGGGAACCCTGAACAAAATAATTGTTTTCTGTTTAATATATTTTAAAATGTAATTTATTCCTGTGACATCAAAGCTGAATTTTCAGCATCATTACTCCAGTCTTCAGAGTCACATGATCCTTCAGATATTATGCTTATTTGGTACTCAAGAAACATTCCTTATTATTATCAATATTGAAAACTGTTTTTGTTGTTGGAACATTGATTTAAAGAATAGAAATGGATTGGAAATTGGTAATTGGTAATATTTTGTAACATTACAAATGTCTTTTACTGTCACTTTTGCTCAAATTTAATGCATTCTTGGTGAATAGCAGTATGAACTTCTTACTGACCTCAAAATATTAAAATAATTAATAAATAATAATTTAAATTGTGCTTCTAAAAGCACTTTTGGCCCCCAGGTCATTTTGAGTTGTGCAGGCACAGTTTTGTATTTTATTTTTATTTTTTTATTTTTTTGTTAACCAGCTGGACTGCAGAGTTTTTTCAGGGTGAATTTGCTGTCACTTCCGTAAACGAGCACGATTTGCTTATTTTCCTTTCCTCCCCTCATCAAATCAGTGCTCAGGGTGTTTCATTTTACATCTTTCAGCAAGCAGCAGCTTGGCAACATCCACTTTCCACTTTCCCTTCTAAATAACCCTTCCTGTTCTTCCTTTGCTCTCTCTCCATTTCTTTAACCCATCTTATAATGATTGACAGTTCAGTTTGATATTTTGTCTAGGCCCCTTTATCTAATATTTCCATTTATTTCTATTTCTCTCTCTCTTTTCTCCATGTCTAGATTTGGAGAAAGGCTCACTCATTTTCCCCTCCTCCTTCTATTATTCTTGCCGTTTAATCCTGTGTGACAAATTGCTTCCTGTTCAGCTCTCCCTCTTACAGGAAGTCGACTCGTAGGCCCCTCTTGGGGTCCACTGTTGTGGACTCTGGGAAAAGAGTGGGCCGTGGTGGGTAGGTTTGGGATGGGTTTGATTGGACAGCTGTGGAAACCTTGGAGACCCCCAGCCCCTCCAACACACACACACACACACACACACACACACACCCCTCTCCCCCCTACAGATCCTCTACAGCAGTCCAAACCTGCGTTCCAGCTGTGACTATTGAATAAGCCTCTACTTTACAGTTTCCAGACTTAAACTTCAAACGCCTCCAACATCTAACACATACTCACACATCACACAGCACAAATCTGCCTATGAATTTCAGTCTTCAGTCTCCTATTGGAAAGAAAATGACAAATGAGACCTTTTAAATGTCTCTGTTAATTCTTCTACATAGCAACAAGTTTAAATAGAGAGCAAATGGAGATTTTTATTTTATTTTTAAATAATAAATCTCAGGAATGGCTATATTTTCATCCAAGTTGAGAGTTTAATTTAATAAAATAAATGTGATAAACAGTTCTAAAGAAATTGGCACATTATAAGAATAGTAGTGGTGTTTTTTTAATTAAATGTAATAAATTAATTCTAGTTAAGAGCACAAGCGCTTTTTTAGGCTTTGCCAAATTTCATCTGCGATCAGAGGTACATGCTTTGTTAGGGAGCTGTAGGGGCCAATCATTTTGAAAATTTAAGATGTGAATTGTTCAGTTACATGACTTCAGATAAAGTCTCATGACTTTATCTAGGAATTTATTTGGTAAGAGAGAGTATTTCCATCATAGTTTATGCATATGTCTTCTTACCAAATAATAAATAATAAAAATAATAAATGAATTTTATTCACATCATCATAATTTCAGTATGAGTTTAAATTCTTCCCATACTGAATTATCTGAGCTATGCTATTCACATATATATACACTCACCTAAAGGATTATTAGGAACACCTGTTCAATTTCTCATTAGTGCAATTATCTAATCAACCAATCACATGGCAGTTGCGTCAGTGCATTTAGGGGTGTGGACCTGGTCAAGACAATCTCCTGAACTCCAAACTGAATGTCAGAATGGGAAAGAAAGGTAATTTAAGCAATTTTGAGCGTGGCATGGTTGTTGGTGCCAGACGGGCCGGTCTGTGTATTTCACAATCTACTCAGTTTTCTGCTCAGGATTTTCACGCACAACCATTTCTAGGGTTTACAAAGAATGGTGTGAAAAGGGAAAACATCCAGTATGCGGCAGTCCTGTGGGCGAAAATTCCTTGTTGATGTTAGAGGTCAGAGGAGAATGGGCCGACTGATTCAAGCTGATAGAAGAGCAACTTTGACTGAAATAACCACTCGTTACAACCGAGGTATGCAGCAAAGCATTTGTGAAGCCACAACACGCACAACCTTGAGGCGGATGGGCTACAACAGCAGAAGACCCCACCGGGTACCACTCATCTCCACTACAAATAGGAAAAAGAGGCTACAATTTGCACAAGCTCACCAAAATTGGACAGTTGAAGACTGGAAAAATGTTGCCTGGTCTGAGTCTCGATTTCTGTTGAGACATTCAGATTTTGGCGTAAACAGAATGAGAACATGGATCCATCATGCCTTGTTACCACTGTGCAGGCTGGTGGTGGTGGTGTAATGGTGTGGGGGATGTTTTCTTGGCACACTTTAGGCCCCTTAGTACCAATTGGGCATCGTTTAAATGCCACGGCCTACCTGAGCATTGTTTCTGACCATGTCCATCCCTTTATGACCACCATGTACCCATTCTCTGATGGCTACTTCCAGCAGGATAATGCACCATGTCACAAAGCTCGAATCATCATTTCAAATTGGTTTCTTGAACATGACAATGAGTTCACTGTACTAAAACCCCCACAGTCACCAGATCTCAACCCAATAGAGCATCTTTGGGATGTGGTGGAACGGGAGCTTCGTGCCCTGGATGTGCATCCCACAAATCTCCATCAACTGCAAGATGCTATCCTATCAATATGGGCCAACATTTCTAAAGAATGATTTCAGCACCTTGTTGAATCAATGCCACGTAGAATTAAGGCAGTTCTGAAGGCGAAAGGGGGTCAAACACAATATTAGTATGGTGTTCCTAATAATCCTTTAGGTGAGTATTTTTATAGTTTTATAAAATAAACATTTTATTTTTCCTAATGAATTTTAGGCGAAACATCTGAGGTAAAGTGAATATGAAACACAAATGAGAACTCCATAAAGTCTCTTGCGCAATCAAAGATCAGTGTCTAAACAATAAAATATTAATTTGGGCAAACATATCCACACAATCTGTAAACGTACATGATGATCTCATCATGATGCATTTTAATCGTTAAAAAATGATCACATCGTCATCATTTAAAAACATCTGTTTAGTCCAAATGGAAGCGTCTCAATCATTTCTACATTCCTTTTTCTATACAGGAAATATGACTTTCTTCTTCCTCATTTAACTGACAGGACGGCCGAGTCAGAGCGCATAGGTTTGGCCTAGTGCCATGCTGATGTCACTGTGCTCCATTCTTATCCTATATAATGGATCAAACAGTCACACCACGCCAAACCCTGTGCTTTATCAGTGCCTTTGTGTGTAGGTGCGGCATGTCAAGTTCAGACACACAATACAGTAACTGCACAGACACGTGTATGTGTGTGTGTGTGTGTGCGCACTACTACGCTTGTGTACATGTATACTTTGAGAGGTTCGAACGAGACGTGACCTGCTTCGTGTCGATCGGGAGCTGGTATTCAACCAGGTAATCAACGACATGTAATTGTGTTGTGTGTTATCTGGCTCCAAGGTTTTCAGATTGATCTAGAGTGGCTCATTCACTCAGAAGGGCACCACTGTTGTTTAGACAGCCAAAGCCCAACTACTGAATCCCTTACATCCTGCCTTTCTTGCTTTCTTTACTCCCTAACTATATTTTCCCAGAGAAAAGGGCAGATAACATGGTTTTGTGACCATGCCTGCACTTTAAACAAAAAAGGTTATTCTGCCATTAATGGCTCGTTTCCACAGAACGGTACAGTACAGTACGATTCGGGACCGTAAACGCTGATCAGGTTTGCGTTTCCGCCACCAACAGTACCCTTACTTGATAGGCGTGGTGTATGCCAGAAAGTAGCTGTCGATGTCATTCTTGCGCGAAAAAGAAAGCGACATAGTAGATCTTGTTCTTGCTTCTCTCATGTGGCTGTTTGTCACAAGAAGAAGACAAGCTTTTATTGTGTTTATTAAAAATGCTGCCTCCTTGTGTTGTCATTCCTCTTGCAGCACGCACAAGTGACGATTCTCTGTCAACCACTCAACGTTCTGCAGTGAATCTAGCTCCACCCTTTAGGTTCCGGACTACTGTGCTAGGTACCATAACGGAAGGGTCCCAAAAAAGTGGCACGGTTTGGTATTTTGGTACCATTTACAACTTCTGACTATCGAAATGGAAAGGGTTGCGTTCCGTACTGTACTGTACCGTACTGCTCGGTGGAAATGAGCCATTAGAAACCATTCTGTCATCAAGAGCCATTCTTCATTATAGAGGTGTCTTGATGTGTCAATCTATTTATTAGTTTGTTTGTTGTATCTTTTTATCTATGTTTATAGTTTGTTTGTTCACTCATCACATCTTTTCATCCATCCATCCATCCATCATTCACCAATCCAATCCAATCCCATCCCATATTATTGAAGAATGTACTGTGTATAATCCTGAAATCACTTTTTTTACAGTATAATAGAGTATAGCAAAAAGTCACAGTACCGCTTAAAAATGCTGCATGTGCATGCTGTTGGAAACAGGCCTTAGATTATGAGTTCCAATTTTGTAGCGCAAACTGTATGTTGAGTATTACAGGCTCCTGTACTGTCATGTCCTGTACAGAGGTAAGAGATAATCCGATGAGTCAGTGTTTCATATCTTTCTATAACTTTCAAGTGAAATGAGGCGTGCACTGACTCCGATCTGGATCAGTCATCGCCTGCTGCTCCGGTTTTTCAGTTTAGCACCAAAATATCTATCCTTTTAGGTCACCGTCACAGACTTCTCTGAACCCCATATTCATAAAAACTTTTTTAGTTTTACTGATAGTCTAGACAGATAGTAAAACAGTTCTAGCCCCCGAGACATGAGTCATAAAGCTCATCTCCACTTTTATACCCCGTATCCATAAGATATCTTACTGCCCTCTAAAGTCTCTATATAGCAGAGCATGTTCATCTGTATCTGCGTTCTGGTCTCATTCCAGCAGCCTCTAGCAGAGATAGAGCTCGGCTCATTTTATCTGTGTGTGTATGTGTGTGTTAATGCTGTCTAGATTAGGATAAGGGTTATTCTCATGCCTGTGGGACGGAGAAGGTTTTTTGTTAAAATCGGATTGTTGATCTTGATTCTGCTCTGATCCATAAACCGGTTCTGGCAGGTTCTGACCGGCTGACTCCAGCCCTCACAGTTCCTGTGACTGGAGGCTTCCTCTTTTTGTGCTCTCTCTCTCTCTCTCTCTCTCTCTCCTCTCTCTCTCTCTCTCTCTCTCTCTCTCTCTCTCTCTCTCTCTCTCTCTCTCTCTCTCTCTCTCTCTCTCTCTCTCTCTCTCTCTCTCTCTCTCTCTCTCTATCTCTCTCTCTCTATCTCTATCTCTCTCTCTCTCTATTTCTCTCTCTATTTCTCTCTCTATTTCTCTCTATTCTCTCTCTATTTCTCTCTCTCTCTCTCTCTCTCTCTCTCTCTCTCTCTCTCTCTCTCTCTCTCTCTCTCTCTCTCTCTCTCTCTCTCTCTCTCTCTCTCTCTCTCTCTCTCTCTCTCTCTCTATTTCTCTTTCTCTCTCTATTTCTCTTTCTCTCTTGACTCTGTCTTAAATTAAAGAGTGATAGAAATCCACAGGATCTACCACTGCATCTCTATTACACACATACACTTGTAAACAGACCTGTAAATAAATGTACAGAACATTGATATGGTTCAAGATATTCAAAGAACACAAATACTCAGATGCACAGCTATCGTAGCTGTGGTCAACGAAGAGGCAACATACGCTTAGGTCAGATTGGCAGGCTTCAGACATTTTTGTCGTTTTCATTAAGTATTAATACTTACCATTCATGTACTATAGTGTATATACATGGTATTCCAAGCTATTTCAAATAATATTAAGGTATTATTGATGCACTATAATAGCAATATTATTTAATATAGTATGGTATAGCAGTACCATATTATTATTATTATTATTATTATTATTATTATTATTATTATTATTATAGCATCATAATAGTATGCCATTATTTAGCAGCAACATTTACTTATTTATTTATGTTTGTTTATTTGTTATTTAGGACCCACTTTATATTAGGTGTCCTTAACTACTATGTACTAACATTCAAATGAATAATTTGATACAATGCACTTATTGTGTACATGCACGTTTTTACATTGTACTTATATTTTAAAATGACCTGCATGTAATTATATCTGTAATTAATTTCTGTAATTACATTTATAATTACACTGTCGATACTTCCCTTACACCTCAACCATACCCTTAAACTTACCCATCCCACCACACCTGTCCCTAACTTTACCTGTGTCCCACCTCAATATCAGCAAAAGTGTTTTGCAATACAATATGAACACAATAAGTACATAGTAGTTAAGGCCACCTAATATAAAGTGGCACCGTTATTTATTTATTTAGTCCGTATTGGATATAATGTATATTGGTAATTTTTTTAATGTTTACATTTACCTTTGTCATAATCTAATACTGACATAGATTTTAATTTGGTGGTGTGCGCATAAAGTACAATTGTGTGTGTGATCGATCTGGTCATTTGCTGTCCCATCAGTTCCTGTACGTGCAGTATTTGTCCATCCGATCAATGATCATATGATCTCTGATTACAAACCATGATGTTTTTCCAGGGCATCAGCAGGGGGAAATTAGTTTTCAGGACTCTGTTTCATTGACTTAACAAATGGCTAATTTGGGTGAGAAGCTAGCAAGTTCAAATAATTAGTGTCAAATGAAGTTGGCTCTGTGTGTGTCTGGCTCTGTGTGTGTCTGTCAGTATTATCAGAGTTATCTATCCGTCACTGTCTGCTTCAAGGTGCTTGTGTTTCCAGCATTCCTCAAACCATCTATCAGTTGTGACAGTACTGACGTCCTCTGACTAATCTTTTACCTGCTCATTACAAGTTGTTATTCTTCTTTTAACAAGGGTCTTTTAGTCTAAGTTTACAGTAGACCCTTTTGGCCTTGATCCATGGTAATTTTTATCTTTTAACCACTACACCACAAAACATTTTACATGGCAGTACCATGGTACTTTAATATATGCCTTGATACTGAATGACTATACATTAAACATGGTACCACATGCAAAAAAAGAAACCTTGTCCATGGCCCAGTGATAAGGAATGTATCACTAAGGTCCTTTTTATAGGTCCTTTATAGTATAGCATATTTATTGGATCCACCACCAATAATATTATTTGTCCCAAGTCCTGTGATTTTTAGTGAACTATTATCTTGCCCCTAGACCACTCTTGTCCTCCTCGTCTCTTCCTAGTTCTCTCTTTGCGTGCAAGTGTCCTTGGCGTCTCTTAGTCACGTTTATTTTCAGTCTTTTCCCTGGCTGCCAGACCGATAAAGCTCTGCCTGCCTGGCCATGGTGGTGGAGGGTGGAGGGATGTGCGTGTGTGTTGTGTTGTGTTTGTGTGTGAGATGTGAAATGTCTGCATATGCGAAGTGGTTTAGTGCTATGTTGGGGTCTGTTTTAGCAGCAGAATTATGATGTTGACCCTAACTTCCCCCTCAAGGGATGGGTGTGCATATATGTATATGTGTGTGTGTTTTAGGGGCCAGGGGAAGGGGTCGTACAGTACTTACTGGGTTACAGTAGGCACATTGCTGACGTCTGTGTTGTGTTCCATGTTGTTCAGTCTGTCAGGAGTTCCTGAGGAGAAGAGAAGTCTCATCATACAGAAGAGTAAGATGACGATGGACGAAGACCCAGAGGCGCTCGTGAAGGGTGAGAAAGAAATTCTGCGAATTAATAATTCTCTCGCACCAGATCAGTTCATAGTTGTCATTATGGTTATTAGTCCAGGTGTATTGATTGCATGCATTGGTGCATTTATGGGTATTAACGGTGTCCATTTTTAAGAACCATTATGGAATCAGATTGATCTGAAGTGAATCAGATTTTTATTTGTTTAAGTTTTAGTGTGAAGATTGCGATATCTAAAGTTGAAATGTTTTTAACTTTGACACTCTGGTAACGTTATCTCTAGTGAGTTAATCTCAAATCTGACTCATAACTACCTCCCCATAAAGCAGGGTGCAGCAGGCTAAACAATGTACACACACACACACACACACACACACACACACACACACACACACACACACACACACACACACACACACACACACACACACACACACGTTTGTTTGTTTTTGTGAACTGTGGGGACATTCCATAGGTGTAATGGTTTTTATACCGTACACACCGTATTTTCTCTCCCCCTACACTACCCCTACCCCTAAACCTACCCATCACAGGAAACTGCACATTTTTACTTTCTCCCAAAAAAAAACTCATTCTGTATGATTAATAAGCCTTTTGAAAAATGGGGACATGGGTAATGTCCTCATAAGTCACCCTCTCCTTGTAATACCCATGTCATTATACACATTTGTGTCCTGATATGACACAAAAACATGCACGCACGCACGCACACACACACACTTAGTAATCTGATTGGTTTTAGCAATCATTCTATTGCTTTTATATAAAGATAATTATAGACTAACTGAAATATACTGAATAAAATTTACCAATTTTGTTTGCAGATATTAATGATATAATATTAAATATAATCATTATTGTTAATTATCAGGTTTACAGATACTACCATTCAAAAGTCTCTTATAATCAAGGCTGTTGTGAAATATTATTACAATTTAAAATAACTGCTTTCGATGTAAATATATTTTAAAATGTAATTTATTCCTATGTTGCAAAGCTGAATTTTCAGCATCATTACTCCAGTCTTCAGTGTCACATGATCCTTCAGAAATGATTCTAATATGATGATTTGCTGTTCAAGAAACATTATTATTATTATTATTATCAATTTTGAAATGTTTCATCGGTTATTGAACACTAATAATCAGTACTGTTATTTTTTGAGGGAAAAAAAAATTATATTGCTCAATCTGACACAAACCCTACCATTAAAAACATTAAAACTGTTTACATTTAAAACTATTCATAATAAATAGTTTTTCAAAATGAGTGTGAGTACCCGTGTGCAGTTTTGTCCCCAGTCTATAGGCAAGTCCACACACTTAAGTATTATCAGTGACGCACAGATTGCACACACACCAATTGAGACAGTTAGACATTGTTAACCAACACTGAAGTTGCTGACCACAGGTTTAAGTGTGTGTGTGTGTGTGTGTGTGTGTGTGTGTGTGTGTGTGTGTGTGTGTGTGTGTGTGTGTTATTCAGAGTCATCTGTGATCTCAGAGTGTGTAAATGTGAGCACTGTGTGGTATTTGCTGCAGTGGGGTGGTAATAATACTCAATCACATGTAACGAGTAATAATAACAAGGCAGAGTAATATTAGTATAGAGGGGTCCAAATACTCCGCCAGTCTGTCTCATGCTGGCCTGCGGAGCTGCTAAATAAGACTGTCTTCCCCCAGTCTGTCTGGCTGATTCTCTCACACACACACACACACACACACACACACACACACACACACACACACACACACACACACACACACACACACACACACACACACACACACGGAAAGGTAGCAGGTGCGGTACATCTGCAAGCAGCAGCGGAAAAAGGTAACATGGTCTGGGTGTCATGAGGGCTTCCCAAAAAAAAAGCAGTTTTCCCATGAAGTGTTTCTTGATTATTGGCTCTGATACACATTTGTGCATAGCCGACAAATTTGGTTTGAAGGTCTGGAGGGAGATTTTTATCCCCAGTGTGACCTTAACACAACCGTCTATTAAGATGTGTTGAGCGGTGGTTTGGTACGCTACTCTCGACTGGATGTGGACAGGCTGGTTTGTGCTGTTCTGCCTTTTTCCATGAGTCTGACTCTGCATGAGCACTGTAATGCGCTGGCTCTGGCAAAATTACATTTCAAATTACACATCATTTATTTCTGTCAGGTTTTGAAATGGAACCTTCACATTCTCAGATTGATCTGATACAATATTTATCATGTATAATACAGGTATTTTTCTCTTTTGTTTTTCAGGCTGGCTCCTGCGAGAGGTGCAGGGAGGCTGGCTGCGGCAGAGGAGGTTCTGGTTTGTGTTAACAACCGACTCTCTCGACTACTACAGCAGCCCGGACAGAGATGCTCGCAGACTGGGCACGCTTGTACTCACATCCCTCTGCTCAGTGCTGTGGCCCGATAAACACACCTACAAACAGACAGGTAATGCACCTGCAAATAAACTGGAACAGTCACAGTTATCGTTCCCTTTCATTGTATACACTCTCTAAAAAATAAGTAGCTTGTCACTGGAGCAGTGCCCTTTGTGCCCACTGGACAACTTTGTACCTTATTTTTCCCTAAATGATTCATAGGTGTACCTAAAGGGTACAAATAACTTTTCTAAGGTACTAATAGGCACCTTTAAAGTGATAGTTCACCCAAATATATGTTTATCTTTCTATGTAAGTTGTATACAGAAGTCGGTCCACCGGAAGCTAGATATTTTACTTTATAACGTATGGATATTTTTCTAACACAAACCCATCGATTCACTTCAGAAGGCCTTTATTAACCCCCCTAGAGCCGTGTGGATTACTTTTATAATGGATGGATGCACTTTTATGAGCTTCAAATTTTGGGCTGCCATTATAAAGCTTGGAAGAGCCAGGACATTTTTTAATATAACTCCGATTGTATTCGTCTGAAAGAAGAGTGTCATATACACCTAGGATGACTTGAGGATGAGTAAATCATGGGGTTATTTTCATTTTTGGGTGAACTATCCCTTTAAGGGGTAGATAAGGTACAATGTTGTCTTTTTAAGTGTACTGACCCAGTGATAAGCTGTTGTATCACTAAATATCATGCGTAGTGTCAGTTCTGGCAGGTCACGTTAGTCAAGCTCGCTTTAGCTGACTGTCAGCTGATCCCGTCTACCCATAGGAATACGACGTCTATCACAGCATACGTATATAAGCTCCTTCAGTACTATCAGCAGCTATCGCATTTCTCCAGAGCTCATTTACTCTCCTCCATCCCCATGTCCTCATCTCGTCCAGTCAAGATTTGGTATTCCTATTCCCCTTGAATCAGACTAAATTCCTGAACATCCTTGTACATTAAATATTGACATTAATGATATCTGCAGTACATTATGCTGCTTCTGTTCTGTTTACCCTAAGAGGGGTTACCGCTGCTCTCCCTGCTCTTATCCATGCTAGGCTGCATGGATGCGCAGGGAGTTCTTGAGGTTTGTTCAAGCATATGATGCACATGTGAGCTTCCATGTTTATGTGATGTGCTTTATGTATGTACAGTATGTTCTTATGTGGACAATGTGTATATATGTGTTAATATGTAATTCATAATAAAGCCTAAAATTATGACATAATTTTCATTTTTGGGTGAACTATCCCTTTAATCCCTTTAAGATTGTCCTTGTGACTTACCTTACAATATACTTTTTTTTTTTTAAACTTCCAAAATTATTCCCTCCTCATCCATGTTATGGATGACATTACAGAAATATATTTACAAAATCGCTTGTCACTTTTTTTGTATCACGGTGAGTAAATGTTGTGAACTTACCTTTTAAAGTCCAGTGGAAGATAAGCACAGTATTTCACTCACTATTTTAGAATTTGCCCTCACGATGACATGCAGTTTTTCAGAGAGAGTAAGTCTTTCGGTCAGATCACAAGCACAGAGCAGCCGTGTGACCTGTGGGTCTCTTGTCGACATTGGCGTGAAATCTTTCTTGTGGGAAGACTTTGATCACTGAAATGAAATGCATGATTGTTTGAGAGCAAAAGAGAAGGCGGCAGATAAACGACATGCATTGTTGTCTGAGGAGATGGAAGGCAATGACCAGACAGATTCAAAGGCTTAGTCATACTGTAAATGTGTGTGTGTGTGTGTCTGTGTGTGCGTGTCAGTCTGTGTGTGCGTGTCAGTCTGTGTGTGCGTGTCAGTCTGTGTGTGTGTGTTCATGTTTTGGTGGGCACTTCAACCTGAATGCATACACACTCATGGGGACTTGAGATCCCCATGAGAAAACAAGCTTATAAATCATACAGAATTTTTTTTTTTTGAAAATGTAAAAATGCAGAATGTTTCCTGTGATGGGTAGGTTTAGGGGTAGGGTCAGTGTAAGGGGACTGAATATACAGCTTGCACAGTATAAACACCGTTACGTCAATGGAGAGTCCCCACAAAGATAGCGAACCAGACGTGTGTGTGTGTGTGTGTATGCGCGTATTCACATGGCACACGTTCAGCTGGAGTTCTGAATCACACACACACACACACACACACACACACACACACACACACACACACACACACACACACACACACTTACTTACTTTCAACCAGCACAGTCCGCAAAACTCTAAACTTTTCCCAGATTGACTTTAGGGACTTTCCTAGATAAAAGTGTGTGTGTGCGTGTATATGTCTGAAAGTGTGTGTACAAAGGCAGTGGTTGGTCAGGAGTCATTTATTATCCAGCACAGCGGACACGATGGAGACGATTTCTTCTTTTAACAAACAATTTGTCATATAATATCATTTCTAATGCTTTGGCTTGTCAACAGAGTAAAACAGATCCTTTAATGAAAATGTTAATGAGGTACAATTTCGTGTGTCCAAGAAATAGTTGTTTACAGTGGACACCAAATAATTTGGCCTGTAAATCTTATAAACACAGTGATCCTGAAAAACCTGGAAATATCAAGGAATTTAACCATGGAATTATCATTAGAAATGATTTAAAGGGACATTTCTACTGTGAATTTACATTGTTTTGCTCTAAAATATTCCATTAGCTAGATATTGTGTAGAGCAAAAACTTGCCTAGTCTGTAGAGATTGTTGGGCTTTATAGACTTTGTAAAAAAATTGGTGTCTTTTAAAAGTCATTCTTTGATTCAAAGTTAACAACAAGGGAGAAATTATATATTAGTAAAATCCTCATAAAAGATCCAGATCCAGCTCTAGGAACATCTGAACACATTTACTGCAGGCCGGGCACGTGAAATATGAGGTTGTCAGAATGTTGGAGCTCTAGTACATTTGTCTTTAATCAGAAACAGTATAAGCACATATAAGTTTTATTGCATTTTCTTACTTTTCTTTATGTACATATTCTCGTAATTGTTAGGAGATGCTATTTTTGTATTTTTCGGCTTCGTTAAATTCTCTTTTTGAAGAGCAGCACTAAAATATTTGAAGTGTGTGTGTGTGTGACAGGTTACTGGAGTCTGACAGTGTATGGCCGTAAGCATTGCTACAGACTATTCACGAAGCACTACAATGAGGCGGTGCACTGGGCGTGTGCCGTGCAGAAAGTCATCGACAGCAAAGCACCGGTGGAGACGCCAACACAGCTCCTCATACGAGACATCGAGGTGAGAGAGCACACCTAGATGAAGCAATTATAAATGGAGGGATATTATATATCTTATATTATAAGATTCACTGATGTATTCAGTGAAAAATAAATAAATAAATAAATAAATAAATAAATAAATAAATAAATAAATAAAAAAAAAAATATATATATATATATATATATATATATATATATATATATAATATAATATATATATAATATAATATAATATTATATTATTTTTCACTGAATATACATGTACACATATATATGGAAGCTTAGCTCCTAAACAGTCCATGGTCAGGATGGCACTGCTACATAGATACAGTGTGTAAACTGTCTAAACCCCACCCACTGTCATCTCTCTGCCCCAGTATATTATTGTTATTATTAGTTTGTTGGCTAGTGATTTTACACTTATAGATGTGCTGCTCGGTATCTCGTGTCCCTGGAAATAGTTTTGAAGGCAGCAGAGTAGCTCTTCAGAATAACCCTGTTGTTATGATGTAATGTCGGTGCTCTCGGAGAGATCTGTATTAATAGGATGTTAGTTGCTAGCCCACAGAACTCTCCGGAATCCCATTGAGGTTGCACTTAAACAGACAGACAGGCAGACATAGACAGACAGGCGTGAAAACCGCAATGGTTGCAATGTTAAGTGGCCAGACCTCTAAATGAGCTTGCTGATTGCTATATATCTCTTAAAGATAAGTTATGTATGGATATTAACAGTGTTGGGGGTAACACATTACCGGTAACTTGAGTTACGTAATCAGATTACTTTTTCCAAGTAATTAGTAAAGTAATGTATTACTTTTAAAATTTACAACAAAATATGAGTTACATTTTTTTTTTTCCCCCATTTATTGACTGACAGCTCTCTTGTCCCCATGTTGATAAAATCGTAAGTGCAGAGGCGTTGTGTGTGAACATGATGGTTATTGTAGTTCTAGACTAAATGTGAGCTTGCTTTTACTAATCTCACTTGCACAAAAAAAAAAAGATTCAGTGTTCCTCAAAATGAATAAAAACAGTGAAATGCAAAATCAGAATACTATGCAAACCTCCAATAATTAAATAAGCTAAATAAAACAAGTATTTTTATGCATTTAACCTCACTTTATTTACCAATGTACTTGCTTCTGACCTTCGATGATTCAGTTAAACCATAAGCAAAAATGACTTTAGAATTTTAGTTTTTAATGCTGAAGTAAGAGAAGAAAAAGGAGAACTTTTTCCTCCTGCATCCTATTCTTCCGTTATCCAGAATGGCAGCACAAAGGTTTGTTTGAGCTGCGCCCTCTACTGTACACGTGTGAATTTGCATTTCCTTCAGCCTGAGGCTTATTAAAAGTAAAAAGTAAAGTAACATTACTTTTATTAAAAAGTAACTAACAGTTACTTTTTAAGGAGTAATACAATATTATAATGCATTACTTTTCAAAGTAACTTTCCCCAACACTGGATATTAAATATTGAAGCAATAAGACACAGGAGGATGTGCTATATTCTCAATAAACACTGAACAAAATGATCAACGCAACACTTTTTTGTTTTTGCCCCCATTTTTCATGAGTTGAACTCAAAGATCTAAGACTTTTCTATGTACACAAAAGGCCTATTTCTCTCAAATATTGTTCACAAATCTGTCTAAATCTGTGTTAGTGAGCACTTCTCCTTTGCCAAGATAATCCATCCACCTCACAGGTGTGGCATATCAGGATGCTGATTAGACAGCATGATGATTGCACAGGTGTGCCTTAGGCTGGCCACAATAAAAGGCCACTCTAAAATGTGCAGTTGTATCACACAGTACAATGCCACAGATGTCGCAAGTTTTGAGGGATTGTGCAATTGGCATGCTGACTGCAGGAATGTCCAGCAGAACTGTTGCCTGTGAATTGAATGTTAATTTCTTTATCATGGCAAATGGTGGTCACACCAGAGACTGACTGGTTTTACAGTTGAACTGAACATTTTAGAGTGGCCTTTTATTGTGGCCAGCCTAAGGCACACCTGTGAGGTGGACGGATTATCTCGGCAAAGGAGAAGTGCTCACTAACACAGATTTGTGAACAATATTTGAGAGAAATAGGCCTTTTGTGTACATAGAAAAGTCTTAGATCTTTGAGTTCAGCTCATAAAAAATGGGGGCTAAAACAAAAGTGTTGTGTTTTTATAATTTTGTTCAGTGTAGTTATAGCCAAAAGACACTATTTTCTTGCTTTATTGCTTTTTTAAAATGGTTACCATACATTATATCGAAATGTTGTTTTGACATGCATACTATAAGCTTAAGTATACTATACTATTCCTACTATTATTTTACCATAGTATTTATTTATACTATTTATTTGGTTGCTCACAAACTCACACATACAGTAGTGGTAATGGCAGCCTGAGGTCTTGTCATGTTTAACTGCTCTTGGGTTGGTTTATCAGGTCTGTTATAAGCAAACATCCCACAACAAACATAAACTGTCCTTGTTCACCCTTGAAATGTACACAGCAGCTTTCATTATACACACATACCACAGAGCAGACCTTGACCAGGGTCTGTAAGCTGAAATTCATTTCCCTTTCCTTCATCTCTCTCATCCGTTTCCCCAAACACACCATTTACATTTGAAACATCATTTCATTATCAACCCCATAACAAAGAGGTCATCTGTTTATGGGGACATAATGGTACACAGCAGATACTCACAGTCTTGGGTTTATTTATTTCAAGGTGTTTAATTGGCCTGCATTACTTTGTGTGTTCATGTGCATTTATTTTGTATAGGAGAATAAATTCAATCCAGAAGTTGTGGAGCACATCTATCAGCACAATCCCATCCTGAGGTACACGCAGAGCCCCCTCTATGCCCCACTGCTGCCTTTCCCCTACGGCAGCCTCCACCACACACGTGAGTCAAACGCACACACACACTTATATTGCCTATGTCACATATACACACCCCTGCTCACGTGGTCCTGGAAGAACATTTCAATCAGCCAATCAGATAAGACACACCCCCTCTTTCTACAACCCTGCAGCTTTTTGTGTAACCAATATATCTACCTGTCAGGCAGAAGCAAATCAAATTCAGCATCTGTTTTTTCTCAGCTTTCTTTAGTGATGAAGAGCCTTAGTCTTTTGTCTTCCTTCTTTTTGGGTTTTGTTACTTTTTGGACTCTTTTAACTCTGTCTTCCTTTTTCTTTGAATTCACCATAAAATTTTGTATATATATATATATATATATATCACAGACCCTGAAGGTGTCCTGTGGTATCTGGCACCAAGACATTAACAGCAGATCCTTCAAGTCATGTAGGTTATCAGGTGGAGCAGCCGTCGATTGAACTTGTTGGTCCAGCCCATCCCAGAGATGCTCAGTTGGGTTGAGATCTAGGGAATTTGGAGGCCAGGGCAACACCTTGAACTCTTCATATGTTCCTCAAACCATTCATGAACAATGTGGCAGGTGCATCATCCTGCTGAAAGAGGCCACTTCAACCAGGCAACACCACTGTCATGGAGTATACCTGGTCTGGAACAATGTTTAGGTATGTAGCACGTGTCAAATTGCCGTCCACGTGAATGGCTGGACCCCGGCTTTCCCAGCAGAACATTGCCCAGAGAATCAGACTCCCTCCACCGGCTTGTCGTCATCACTTCTCCACGTAAATGGCACACACATACACTGCTGTCCACACTATGTAAAAGAAAACGGGACTCATCAGACCAGACAACCTTCTTCTACTGCTCCAAAGTCTAGTTTGTGGACCACTGTTGGTAAATTCTCACCACGGCTGACCAGGAGCAACCCACAAACCTTGCCGATTCAGAGATACTCTGATCCAGTCGCCTTGCCATAACAATTTGGCCCTTGTCAAAGTCACTCGGATCTTTATTATTGCCCATCTCTCCTGCATCCAACATGTTGACTACGAGAACTGATTGTTTGCTTACCATCTAATATACCCAGACCTCAATATGTGGCCCTGCAAAGAGATGATCAGTGATATTCACTTCACCTGTGACCTGGTCATGATGTTTTGGCTCATTTGGTATCCTCCAAACTCATAATGTTTATCTATCACGCTTTCAGAATCTGGCTTAACGTATATAGACTGACACTCTGAATGCACAAAATCGTTGGCAGGCAGAAATCACCTCAAAGGCGTTCTGTTATGCAAAATCAGACTGTGATTTTGCCAATGACTGTGACCTGCAACCACTTTTATTTGACTTCTTAGAGACTAAGGTGTGGTATTGCAGGACAGTTTTAGGAAGTAGTATCATTTTCTGAATTGAATCACATCTGATTTTAAATCTATAGAAATGATGGTGTATTTGGTTACATTTAATGTTATGATTTTACTGGGAATCATATCATAATAGATGATTGGAATGAACAATAGAGTATGGAGATTTAGGCATGTACGATTTTGGAAAATCTAACTTAAACTTAAAATAAGAATATTAATAATTGAAAAAAAACTTTTTTGTTTGTTTTTGTAGGGCTGCACAATTTGGCCAGAAATTATATATCAGTATGAATGTATGATGATGATAATAATAATAATTATAATAATCATCATCATCTTTATTATTATTATTATTATTATTATTACATTTATAAAATGTTAAGCAAAAAGAAATTACTATTGTAATATTTCACTATAAAGTATTTAATAAAAATTATAAAAATAATAATTTAACAATAATTTAGTTTTTACTTTACAGCACTGTAAAAGACAATATTAATACTTACAGTATGGCATGTTTTAATTTCTTTATTTTCAAATGTTAAAACGCCAAGCATTTATTTTGATGGGAAACCGTAGGGAGTCCTTAAAGCTTCTCTGGTTTATACTCGATTTCTTTCCATTGTGCCAGTAAACACACCTTTTCTCTCTCTTCTTCTTAGATATGGCTGGTAAAGGCTACACATCCATCCGTGAGGAGGCGGTGAGGCTGTTTAACTGCCTCCAGCAGTTAGAGTTGGCCCGTGAACCCATTCCTCTCATACAGGGAATCCTCCAGACCTGCCTCGACCTCCGGCCTCTCCGAGATGAACTCTACTGCCAGCTCATCAAACAGACCAGCATCACCAAATCAAGTGTGCAGACGCAGCCAAACCCGCAGCTCAGATACTGGCAGCTGCTCACCTGCATGAGCTGCACCTTCCTGCCCAGCTGCAGCATACTCAAATACCTGCGCTTTCACCTGAAGAGGTCAGTTACACATAATTAATACTGATCTCTCAGAATGCGTTGGAATTATGTCATACCAGCAGGGTTATTCTGAAGAGTTACCTCATGAGTTACCCATACACTCCACTGGATGTGTACGCACACAAACCCACCACAATGTCAAAATTACTTTTTGAAGTTGTGAATAAAACAACAAATAATTTGAGTTTTATAAGTAAATACAATTTCAGCTTTTCTACTTTAAAATTTCACTTTTAGATCAATGTGTTTCCTGCTGTTTCTTTGTAATTGTGAACTTTTCTGGCAATTTCTGAATCAAAATTGTTTCTACACCAAATTTTTTTCAATGCAGCCGGATCTCAACATACACATGTAAACATTACCTAGAAGGCCTTGTGTATAAAGACACACGACTGCCTCCGGTCCTGCGATCGAGTGTGTAGGAAATATGGGCTGCCTGAGGTTGACTGGATTGGAAAGTTAACTTCCTGTTCACTCATTCTTTTCCTCTCCTTGAGGGATTGGGAAACGGCACAATGCTTTCTGCATCCCATGGCTAATTGACTCTTAAGTACTGCCAGGCCAGAGGATAGACAGGGGAGAAGGGCAGAAAATAAGAGAATGGCTAAATAAACGAGTGTGCTGTGAGGAAATGGCGCGTTGACCACAGGGCTTTGATTACAGAGGCGGCTGGTGTAATGGAGACGGAGGAGACTGTGTTCTCCTGAGGCCCCCAGACGCTTCCCGCATGTGTTTACTTAACACAATTAGGGCCTACGCCATGCATGTGATTACCAAGTGGCTGACACTTCATATCGCAAATAGACAAACTAAATAGAGGCCACACAACTTTCCCCTATTTTCTTGGAGGGAAATTTTGCGGTTTGTATGTGAAATTCTGTAAATGATCCCTGTAAAGTTTAAAATCTCTTTCTTTTATTATCTTCCCCCATGTATCAGGGTTCAAAGTTTGAGTGTGGACTCGGAGGTGGAGAGCTACGCGTCCTTCATAGCCCAGGCGCTAGAGAAGACGCGCGGCCGTGAGTGTGTGCCCTCTTGGGAGGAGATCCAGGGGCTGATGGGAAGGCAGGAGATACTGTGTACTGTGCACTACCCTGGACCGGGCTGCTGCCAGATACAGATCACCTCGCACACTACGGCTAATGAGGTATTGCATCAATTGTTTCCTCTACAGCAGGGGTTGGGAACTTTGTGCCGCTCATGTGCCATTTATTGATACACAAAGTAATCATTAGCACGCAAACAATAAGAACGAGATGCGTTCGTTTTGTAGTTTATTTAATTCGATTTAAACTTTTTTTTTTTTTTTTTTTTTTTAAATAATGTTAAATTCTCTTTTTGCAGTTATCCTTCCACAGAAATGTAAGAATGTATTGATTTATTAATTAATATACAGTAAGTAAATGCATTTTTTGTTGCATTTATTAATTTTAAAAATATTTGAGAATTTTAATCTTATTTTTGTTTTTGTCAAAAACTTTACCGACCCCCTGCTTCATACCAGATATCTCTACTACTTCAAGTAGAAGAGATGTGCTAACTGTACACACATTAATGCACTTTTAAATAGAAACAACTCTTTGTGAACTCTTTGAACTCTTTGACTTTGTGTCATTTTAACATGGATTTTTCTTTCTTTCTCACTATCATTTTTAAAATTATTAAATACTATTAAAATGTGCGTGCGTGTGTGTAAAATTGAGAAACATGACAAGCACATAGCAAAATGTTCAAAATTAAACTGAATATAAAATATAATTGAAATATTTACTTCATACTATAATAATAGTATATAAATACAGCTAAAATAACTAATACTTTTCAATAATAATATTAATTAATAATAACTTTACTTTTTTTCTACTTTTCTCTGTCCAGGTTGTGAGGAAGATGGCAGAACGCCTCGGACTGCAGGACAGCCAAAACACATTTGCTCTTTTTGAGCAGAACGCATGCTGGGAGAAAGCTATCGGAGGCAGCACCATAATTGCTGATGTCATCACCAGATTTGAAAAGTAACTGTCTAAATTTCTTCAAACAGTTGTATTATGTGGAATACAACAAATAGCTGAATGGACCAAACCTAAATTACCACATTACTACCATAGTTTGTTGGACATTGTATCATGGTACCATGATTATTTTTATAACAGGGTAATACTATGTACTATGTACTAACCATGTTACATGAATAATATACATCTACATGAATAATATACATCAAGTTATTATGATGTTACCATCCACGATAGCGCCACAGTGCAGCTCTGTTCTTTCTTTATCTTTGATTTATTCACTTTCCCAACACTTAAGCACAGTTTAACCAACCTACCTGATGCACACACAAACACACTGTGAGAATGGACAAGCAGCTCTTTATTAGTATTCAGTGATCCAGTAGGGACCTCAAGGTGAGACTGATGTCATTGTGTTAACTGATGTGGAAAGCAAACTGAAGGAGAGATAAGCCAAGCCAGCCAGAATTCAAGGCATCCACTTTATTCTGGGAAGTGCGTTTGTGTTTGTCTGTGTGTGTTTTTGCACGTCTCAGTGCCAACTCTTCCCAGAAGTGGGTTCATGGACACACGCCTAGTCTTTCTCTCACACTCGTGTGTACACACACAAACACAAACCAGCACGTGCAAAACTGCACATGCAGCAGAAAAGGCTGAGCAAGACAGGGTGAGTCATGTGATTGAGAATGATGACATTGCTCTGTTGGGGTGATTTTTAGTTGTGTGTTTAGGGAGCGTGGGCAGATGACTGCCTCACAAGTCTCCTGAGTTACTTTAGGGTGCTTGGGGTTAAAGGTATAGTTCACCCAAAAATTTTAATTCTGTCATCATTTACTCATTCTCAAGTTGTTCCAAACCTGTATGAATTTCTTTCTTCTGCTGAAAACAAAAGAAGATATTTTGAAGAATATCAGTTACCAACAATTGATGCGCCACATTGACTTCCATAATATTTGTATTTGCTTTACATTCCATATGCATGTTCCATTAACAAATCTCTGTCTCTGTCTTTCAGTTTGTCAGCTAAAGATCCAGACTCTGACTGCCAGTGCCGACTCTGTTTCAAACTCTATTGTCTGTTGGACACCGATAACATCAGTACCGACAGCATTGAGTACCTCTTCCTCTATGAGCAGGTAAAACGACAGGGATAAGCAGAAATGAGAATGTAGATTATTAAGTAAAAATATAGATCGAAAGAGTCTGATGGAAGACTAAAAGAGAAATGGCTTTCTGTGGAATGTGTTTTTATAAAGGCCTAATAATGGATGTCTTCCTCAGAACATTTACATTTACATGCCATTAATTCCTGCTGGATAATAAAAGAAGAGTTAGTGTAACACAACTGCTGCCAACCTAGTTTGGATCTGTCTGCAAATGTCCATTTAAGATATTATATATGTGCTTGAAACAGCAGAGAGTGGCTTGGGGGCATAGAAAGAAAGAGGGATTTTCCAGTTCTTCCTCTGTTTGTGTTTCATGTGGACTAGTTTCACACTTGTGTGGACAGATCAGATCGTCTTTATCAGTCGAATGAAAAGCAAACATGCAAACATAACACACTAGTGAACTCGGTCAACTTTCCCTTGCTTGACTCCCTTGCCAACTTTCCTCCCTCTCTCTTTCTGTCTCAGTGTCATGAGATGGTAGTGCGTGGGCAGCTGCCAGCCTGTGAGGATGACCTTCTTTCTTTGGCGGCGCTGAGACTGCAGTGTCTGCTGGGAGATTTCAGCGCCCTCTCTCCGTACCCGCCACTGGAGCACCTCTTTCCAGCTGAAGTAGTGGAGGCTCGGGCCCTGCTGGCCCCCGTCGATCCCCCCGGCTGCCCTTCCTTCCCCGGGGGTCTGCTGGCTGGGACGTTGTGGGGGCACAAGCGGCGTCAGGAACAGGACCAAAGGCTGCGGGCCAGGCTGAGGGAGGAGGGAGCCGTGGTGATGTCGACCATTTTAGAGCGCTGGAAAGCCCTAGTGGGATACAGTCGTAGAGACAGCATGGCCGCCTATCTCACCATCGCCCGACAGTGGTCGGGGTTTGGCTGCACGCTCTATGAAGTGGACTTCTACATTGTGAGTGAATGGCGATGTAACTGGTGAAAAGTTTGGAGGAAAAGAAGTCTCTTATGCTCACCAAGGCTGCATTTAACATCAATTCAACATTGATAGTAATAATAAGAAATGTTTCTTGAGCACCAAATCAGCATGATAGAATGATTTCTGAAGCATCATTTTGACTGCTAGTGTACCACAGGATCATTTGTCCAGAGAATCACAGCTGTGCCTAACATTCTTCTGTTTCTTGTAGAGCTCGACAGGAAGCTTCTCTCAGAAGCTGTGGCTGGGTGTGGCGGCTTCCTGCGTGTCTCTGTATCGTCAGGGTGAAGCTGAAGCGTTGGAGTCTCTACCGATAGGTCAGATCTGTTCCTATGGCGTCTCTGATAGCAACACATTCAGGATCACTGCAGGAGATCGAGACCTGCTCTTTGAGACCACAAAGGTAAGCGGGCTCTAACTGGTATTGCAACGTTTCTGCTACGGACATGGCATTTTCTTCAAACCATGCAACTTGTAGAGAATTTTTTTTTTTGAAGTGGTATGAGTTACAATATTAATCTGTTAGGCAATTAAAAACACAAAATAACTATGAGCCAAGAATTATGAGACATACAAGCCAAATAAATGGTAATTCAAAATATTAAAAATACTATATAAATAATACTAAAATAACACTGGCAGCAGCAAAACCCACCCATAATACCTTGGAGAAACACCACAAACATTTCTTAAGTAAAATTAAACAATCTGGGCCTGGTTTCACAGACAGGTTTAGATTAAACCAGGATTAGGCCTTAGTTCAATTAGGACATTTAAGTAGCTTTTATAAATATGCCTTAGAAAAAAACATTACTGATGTGCATCTTGAGACAAAACAATGTCACTGACATATTTGAAGATATGTCAGTGCAAGTTGTTTTCAGTTAAAACAGCTCAAACATGTATTTTAGTCTGGGACTATCTTAAGTCTTTTGTTGGGGGCTGGTGATTTTAAAGAATACAACTATTTCTATTGTATTTTACGTACACAAATGGCAGATCTTCCTGCCATAAGTTCACTCTAGAAACAATGGGCAGATGCAACTTGGCCTTCATGTTAGAACTATGCATGATACTGCCAAAATACAATATATGATAAGGGAAGAATATCCCCTTAGCCGAGGCAGTGTTAATGTGAATCGTGATGCTTTTAGTCCAAAATACATTGATGTTGATGTCATAGGGTTTTTATCAGGCATACTTTCCAGTACTCACACAATACAGGTCAGACCAGCTGTGACTTTCAGTACGCACACATGTGGAAACACTGAGACAACCAGTTTATCTTCTCCTGATATTAGCTGCAGGCTCACGCCCATCCTTTGCCCTCACTCTTATGTGTTTTAACCTGATGAATCTCTTGAGTTTTCATGCCAAACTGCATCTGCCAAGGATGTATCTGCTAGCTCACACATATACAGTATTAATAACATCTAATCATTGCCAGTCACCAACGGTCGCCCAGAGTAGTTCTGAACCTGAATAACTCCATATGACAAGTTGAAAAAGTTAAAACTGGCAAATTAAAAGTGAGTACATCTTTAAAATGCTGTTTGCACTACATTTACAAAAACATAGTGCCCCTTATAAAATTGTGTATAAATTATACATATTTAAAAAAAGATTATTAGGAACACCTGTTCAATTTTTCATTAATGCAATTATCTAATCAACCAATCACATGGCAGTTGCTTCAATGTATTTAGGGGTGTGGTCCTGGTCAAGACAATCTCCTGAACTCCAAACTGAATGTCAGAATGGGAAAGAAAGGTGATTTAAGCAATTTTGAGCGTGTCATGGTTGTTGGTGCCAGACGGGCCGGTCTGAGTATTTCACAAAAATTTCAGCTCAGTTACTGGGATTTTCACGCACAACCATTTCTAGGGGTTTACAAAGAATGGTGTGAAAAGGGAAAAACATCCAGTATGCGGCAGTCCTGTGGCCGAAAATGCCTTGTTGATGCTAGAGGTCAGAGGAGAATGGGCCGACTGATTCAAGCTGATAGAAGAGCAACTTTGACTGAAATAACCACTCGTTACAACCGAGGTATGCAGCAAAGCATTTGTGAAGCCACAACACGCACAACCTTGAGGCGGATGGGCTACAACAGCAGAAGACCCCACTGGGTACCACTCATCTCCACTACAAATAGGAAAAAGAGGCTACAATTTGCACAAGCTCACCAAAATTGGACAGTTGAAGACTGGAAAAATGTTGCCTGGTCTGATGAGTCTCGATTTCTGTTGAGACATTCAGATGGTAGAGTCAGAATTTGACGTAAACAGAATGAGAACATGGATCCATCATGCCTTGTTACTACTGTGCAGGCTGGTGGTGGTGGTGTAATGGTGTGGGGGATGTTTTCTTGGCACACTTTAGGCCCCTTAATGCCAATTGGGCATCGGCATTAAATGCCACGGCCTACCTGAGCATTGCTTCTGACCATGTCCATCCCTTTATGACCACCATGTACCCATTCTCTGATGGCTACTTCCAGCAGGATAATGCACCATGTCACAAAGCTCGAAGCATTTCAAATTAGTTTCTTGAACATGACAATGAGTTCACTGTACTAAAATGGCCCCCACAGTCACCAGATCTCAACCCAATAGGGCATCTTTGGGATGTGGTGGAATGGGAGCTTCATGCCCTGGATGTGCATCCCACAAATCTCCATCAACTGCAAGATGCTATCCTATCAATATGGGCCAACATTTCTAAAGAATGCTTTCAGCACCTTGTTGAATCAATGCCACGTAGAATTAAGGCAGTTCTGAAGGCGAAAGGGGGTCAAACACAGTATTAGTATGGTGCTCCTAATAATCCTTTGTGTGTGTGTGTGTGTGTGTGTGTGTGTGTGTGTGTGTGTGTGTGTGTGTGTAACAAAAATATTAAGCAGCACAACAGATCTGACACTGAAGACGGTAATGATGCTGAAAATTCAGCTTTGCATCACATGAATAAATTGTGCTTTGTGAGCATGAGAAACTTAAAAAAAAAAAAAAAAAAAAAAACATTTGAATGGTCATACTAACCTAAAAAACATGTAAACCCAGGGTTAAGTGTAGTGTACAGAGCCTTCTAGAGTATAACAGGGTCATTGTACTAGTGTAACGTGCATAGCACTGACAATATGTCTGTAACAAATTTTACAGTGGAAATTTACTAAAGTCATCTCTCTCTCTCTCTTTCTCTTTCTCTCTCTCTCTCTCTCTCTCTCTCTTTCTCTTTCTCTTTCTCTTTCTCTTTCTCTTTCTCTTTCTCTTTCTCTTTCTCTTTCTCTCTCTCTCTCTCTCTCTCTCTCTCTCTCTCTCTCTCTCTCTCTCTCTCTCTCTCTCTCTCTCTCTCTCTCTCTCTCTCTCTCTCTCTCTCTCTCTCTCTCTCTCTCTCTCTCAGCTGACTGAGATCATGCAGCTGATGAATGCTTACTTCAGTGCCACCCGTCGCCAGCTAGGCAAAGATGACTGCATCTCCATAGAAACAAACCCTAAGCTCCACCCCTCCCTACTTGAGCTCCCCTCTCACCCGGTGTGAAGAGAGAATGACTCGCTCGTGCGCACACACACACGCACACACTGACTCTTGACTGATGTACACGTGCATTTGCAGTCCTGGCTGATTGCTTCCCTGTGAGGAGCTTTGCAAAGAGGACGAACTCCGATGAGACTGAAAGGAGCAGATGCTGTGGAAATGGAAGAGGAGTGGAAAGTGTCCAGGGAGCCACAAACGAGAGCGAAGGTTCAGGAACTCACTTGCTACACCGCCAGCCAAATCCAGAAAGGACATGAGGCCCTCAACGGCCCCTGCCACCTGGGAGCCCGCCAAATAGCGTGACTTTAGAGATGAACAGTGCACAAAAAAAAAATAATTTTCTTCAGGAGAATTTGTCTTGTTTTTTAGTATTTAAATCTTTAAACATCCTTAACCACATGAATATACTTTAACTTCATTTGAAATATTTTATTTAATTTGAACTTAAACTCATTAAATATTAAGACTGATTTTTTTGTGGATTTGAAAACTAACTTTTCAAGGATTTTACCTCAAATTAAGTTCCTTTTTTGTTACTTTGCCTCCAGTGTATCATGTTTTAAGGATGTTCATATATATTTTTTTATTGGAAAACAAGACAAAAATGCTAATAACATTTTATTTTTGTTGTTTTTTGCAGCGATGTCTTTGTATTGTACTACAGGAAGATGACACAAACATGCTGCCGTTGCACTCACACATACACAGTCGCTGCGCTTTAAGCGTTCCTTCCGAGACTCCTGCCTGGCTCACTTGTAAACTCATTCATCAAACCCTACATGACCTTGAAATGAAAGCAGGTGGAAGTCACTTTCACGCCAACCTTTACTGTCCATTACAGAAGCAACGGTGGTGCATGTGTGTGTGAAAGACAGATTTGAATATTTTAAGCTGTAGAAACCAAAGGATCTTTAGCTCATCTGAATGATGCAAGTGTCTTTGTGAAAAGCTTTGAGCCTGACCTGGTGCTGCTTGACTGTGCTGTTAGCTTACGGTAACTCTGCACTGTTCGTCCTGTAGCCACAACAGCCTCAGATCTTTAGATCTGGTTAAAACCAACTACCTTAGACACCTATTGCATCCTGGTACCTGTGAAGGTAAATTACATTTTGACATTTTCAAAAAAAGAAAAAAAGAAAAAAAAGAAAAATGGGTTCAAACCAAGACCTCTCAAAACACTGAAGATGGACAAATAGTCAACACTATTGATATGCAACATTATCATCCCATATTCTAAAGATATTACATTTCCATTAAAAGGGTTAGTTCGTACAAAAATTACAATATTGTCATCATTTACTTGCGCTCATGTCGTTCCAATTCTTTTATCTTGTCAAACACAAAAGATATTTGTTTTGTTTTTTTCCATTTAATGGATATCAATGGAGTCCAAAATGACATTGTTTGGACCTCACTGACCTTCATTATATGGATAAAGAAACTGACATTTTTCAAAATATCTTCATTTGTGTTCCAGAGAAGAAACAAAGTCATACTGGTATTAAAACGACATGAAGGTAAGTAAATGATGATAGAACTGTCATTTTTGGGTGAACTATCCCTCTAAGCCTAACCTGTAGCCTCTGTCTGTTGTGATTTGTTATAAAGCCTTATGTTGGCTTTATGATGGCTCGTTGTCTCTTTTAATGTGTGTTAGTTTCTACTAGTTTTATTTATGGCTGTCTATTGTATACATTGTGTGAAAGTAAGGTTTTTTTATTGCCCTTTTTACTTTTGTTTTATATATCTTTCATAAAGACCTGTATTTGTATTTTAGTGCTTGCATTGAAATAATTACAAAAGAGCCGATGACGTCATTGTTAAATTATGATGTCATTGTTTATTTACTTTTTTGGTTAATCGGTTATTTTCCCCCGTCATGTGAGGTCTACAAATAATAAATAACTTAATAATTTGTTTATTTTGTAGATCTAATAGAATTTTTTTTTTAGCTTTTGTCAAAAAAAAAAATAATTTAGTCATTCGCCCCTTTCACAGTCACATGGACCAAATTTCAAGGGGTTAGGGTTTTTCCCCCTTTGAATGACTGCCAAACTATCACTGAAGCAATAAAACCTGCCCAGTCGTCCTGAGCATGAGCCCATTTTCAGTATGAGGCTTCAGGTTGCCTTCGGAGGAGCCACTAGTGCCTGTCAAACAGTCTGTACAATCTTTAATTCACTCATTCATTCATTTTCCTGTATTCAGAGTATTTTGTTCCTGCACTATCTTTGCTCTTCAGGAGTTTGTCTGCCTGAATACAAATCTGAAAAAAGGTTACCAACTACTTGAAGTTACAAGGTGGAGGGCAATCACGTCTTCAATGTTGTTAATTTTGTTTAAAGAAGTGTCTTTTGCCCAAACTGTGTTCCTGCCCGTGACGGCAGTACTGGTTGTCACATGCTTTTGTCTTCTGTTCATGTCACTCTTTAGCTGCAGGCAGCTCCGACCCAATGTCATACATGTAACAAAACTCGACAAACTCTGATGCTTTAGATGGTTTGTATGCTGCATGGTACCTTTATTATGTTACACATGTAATAGTCAATTGCACTATTGTTTGTACAGCTAACTTAAACGTGCAATAATGCAAAATGAATACTGTATGTAATAAAAGCAGCACCATTACATCACTTGAGTGTCCGAATATTGGTGGAAAATTTTTTTTTAATAACAATATTTGCTGTATCTCTCTCCAATGATTTTTTTTATTAGGGTACCACTGTGTCCCTAACAAAAAAAAAAAAAAAAAGCATTGGAGAGACATGAAATGAAGTAATAAAGTGCAACTTCTGCCATGTATGTCAAGGGTGTCCTATCCTGCAGCGTTTAGCTGTAAACACACCTGAACAGGCTCATCAAGTTCTTCAGGATTACTAGCAACTTCTAGTCAAGTGTGTTAGGTCAAGTTGGAGCCAAACTCAAAAGATTGCCAAAAACTGTCATAATTTACTTGCACCTCAAGTTGTTCCAAACCTGTAATAATATCTCTCTTCTGCTGAACACAAAAGATGATATTTTGAAAAATATGGGTAACCAAACAGTTGATGGACCCCAGTGACTTCCATACCATGGAAGTCAGTGGGGTCCATCAACTGTTTAGTTACTGACATTCTTATCACAGATGATATTTTTTTGTGTTCAGCAGAAGAAAGATATTATTATAGGTTTGGAACAACCAGAGACTAGAGGTTATCAGAGGTAATAGCTGTGAGGTATTTTGACCTGATTGCAGATGGTTTGTAAGGGTAATCGATACTATCTAATCAAACCAACAATCATGGAAAGTTCTTGTAGAAAAACATTTATTCAATCTCATGAACTTCAAATAAATGCATCAAGTCCGATAGCAAACTATATACACAATATAACACTAATAAGAAGAACGTGGTAACAGAGGAAAAGAAAGCACTGACAAATAAATCTGACATGAGTTCAATGTGAAGGTTCTACCACTCCCAAAAAAAAAAAAAAAGAATAAATTATACAAATGAAGAAATGTGATTTGTTGAGATTTTGGTGTATGATGAGTCTGCCAGACTTTGAGGTAATGTCACTGACTGAATTGATGAGGGTTCACTGATTGGATGGGACTGAGGTACAGCACAACACTTGACTCACTGATCGTCTCTCAAAACTCTTAGAGATAATCATCTAGAGTAATCCATGACAGTGAGACAGAGGAAAATGTATTCAATCACACAATCATAGTCTATCCCCTGAAAGCAAGTGCCTTTTTGTATAAAAGCATGCATGCGTGGACGTGAGGGAGTAAGATGGTGTATTCATAAGCTGCTTCTAGTCTGATCTTTTCTAAAAGGCTTAATCTTTCACGCTCCCTCCTACGGTTACATTCATCTGAGACCACCCAGTCTTATCGGTGTAGATGTCCAACGTGTGTGTGGTCAGGGAAGTTTGTGTGCAGGCCTCCTTGACAAACTGATGTAGGTTGTGTGCAGAAGAGTGCAGAGTGCAGTACAAAAATAGATTAAGACGGAGCCATAAATTCTCTGATCAAAGAAAGGAAATAAGGGAGAAAGAAAAGTTACAGCTCAGGATAGAGGCACCAAATTATGAAGAACTTTTGATAGGCCTATAAACATGAGAAATCACACGTATATCCATAGACGAATGGCTCTTACCATAGCAGTAATGCAGAAATAGGCTCTGGAGGAACAGTATGACGAGCCAAGAAAGATTTATGGAGGAGTCTTAAGAACTGCATTCACTACTGAAATTCTGTTATTCGCTACTGGAGTCATTGAGTATTTTATAGGATGAGTTTAGATGCTTTCTTTCTCTGCTCTTTAGGGAGTGAGCGGAGGGGTTTTCACTGCTCTTGTGTGCCCCAGGAGATGTAGTCGGGACGTGTGGCGGCGCTGTACTCATCCACAAGCTGCTGAACCACCTCGCGAGAGTTATCCAGCTCGTCAAAGTTGTCCTTGAATATGTCCTCCTTCCTGAACTGCTCGAGGAAGGCCTCTCTCTTCCTCAGCTTATCATACTGACGACAAGTACGCTCAAACAACTAGGAGTGAGGGAGAGGAGAACAGAGATAAGAAAGTCTGCTCAAAAGTCCCCCCCCCCATATTTTGACCAATGAATTTCCATGACTTTTCTAGTCTTGTGATTATTGGATATCAGGGCTGTCGCCACAGGGGGTGTGAGGACAGCCGGACTTTCCTGCCTCCTCAGTCAAGACAAATGAGAAAATGGATTTAGAATAGACCAGTGGTTCCCAACCACGTTCCTGGAGGCCCACCAACAATCAAACACACATGATTCAAGTCATCAGCTCATTAGTAGTGACTCCAAAATCTGATGTGGGTGTGTCAGACAAAGGAGACATGCAAAATTTGCACTGTTGGTGGGCCTCCAGGAACGTGGTTGGGAACCACTGGAATAGACAATAAAAAAAATTATAATTTTTTTTTTTTTTAAACCACACAATTGCACAATTCTAACATTAATATTAGGCTACTATAGCAACATTTTGGATAAAGTCTGTTTCACAAAGTCAAATGCTATTTCATGCATTCTGACTTATTTACACTGTTACAGAGTTGGATTCTCATGCTAAACATGCCAACAACATAAAAAAAAATAAAAAAATAAGTTGGACTTATGATGGAGTATTTCTGTGCCAAATACACTCCTTCAGGATTCAAACAGGTTTCGGAAAGTTTTTTCCGAGTATGGCCCTGTATGATGTCATAAAGGGCGGAATTTCTTGTATGTGCACGTCTCCTGGATATGCGCGTGCATACGTCAACCAAAGCGAGAGCAAGAGCGTTAACAACGAGCAAACATGATAAAACTAAAGACTCTTTGGACGCAATACTACTCTATATGTACTCAAGATTAACATGAGATTGGCAGAAACTGTGTGTGTTATGCCCCCTTTAACCTATTAACTTCCCATGCCACCAAGGACGCAGCTCTGCGGAGTAGGCAAAATGTATGATGATTTTTTTTTTATATCATGTTTTGAGGGCTGGATGATTGGTCATAGTTAGTTGATTATTTCACTGTATTGTTATTGTTTGTCACTAGTTGCAGTTCAGGCTGTTAAATTACCATACAATTATGCAATTATCTGTTATACACGTCACAATGAGTGCGTTTTATAGTAAAGCAGACACAATCAATTACTTTTGGTGGTGGGTGGAGGTACTTGTTTGTACTCATGGTAAAAGTGCTGAAATTGTATATCTAAGCTATATTTATATCTGGTTGTCTAAAATGTGTTTATTTCATGGATATCAAAGTGTCAAAATTTTTGAATATGCTGGCCTAGGCAGTTTTTGGTTTTGTTTTGGGGAGTAATATTATTCAATGCTCTGCCGTCTGTATTTGCGCAGTAGCTATTCGTTTCTTAGTTGTAGTAGCGACAGTTTTGTTTACAGTCCAACAAATACTTGAATGGGCCACACAAAACATTTTATAGTAACTGCACTCATCAACAGTCTAGCTGTTGAATTACTTCGGAGTTGAGCATAATCAGAAATGCTTATGATATGCAGGCCTGGAAAATTCTCTAGAAAATATAAGCTTAAAAATTCCCTGATATTTCCATATTTTCCATAACCATAGAAACCCTGTTCAGTGGTCTTTTAGGGTTCTGAGAGAAGAACTGTGGGTTGATTAATTATAATTAAATAATAATAAAATATAAATACATGAAAAAATAAAACATTAAAATAAAAACAAATCGTTTTGCTACAAGTGAATTTAGGCAACACAATGAAAAAGTATATTTTGAGATTTGCTAAAGATTACAGTTAACGGTGTTATTAAACAGTGTTAAATAATGGCAAAAGTAATCTAAAGCCCTGTTTACACCTGGTATTAAGATGCATTTTGGTCGATTAGATCACAAGTAGACGAGGGAGACATTTCCATTTACACCTGGTGTTAATCCGTCTCTTTTGTCCAGTTTCAAACATTTCTGTTCTGATTTCTTCGAGGGGAGGGTCTATGGGCGGGTAAATGTATGGGCTTTTTCAGGTCTTTCTGCTGTGTGTCTGCTTTAACAGCCACAAGACCACAGAGAACAAAGTGAATGCATGGTAGAAATCAGGAATGGTGAGAGAACATTGTGTACGTTTTTCATCTTCAAACCAAACTTAGGGCTTCAGCCGACAAACTTTAAATACCGTCTGGCTAGCGTACTTCCCATAATGTGTACATGTTAGGTCAGTAGGCAGAGTAGGTGGTCTTTTATGGCTGTTCAAAAGGATTTTCAATTACCTCTGGAAGTGGTAGAACGTGGACAAAACGTTTTAGACCCCATTTACCCCTGTATTTAGTATCGTCCACTTGTGATCCGATTGACCAAATCGCAAGAGTCTTCTTTCAAAAACATTGAAAAATCTTTCTGATCCCAAACTTGTAAAAAGTAGTGTACATCCAATACAGATTCATACTGATAAAACTTTTTTTGAGCAGAACATAAATGAAGGTCAGGGCTTACTGAAGAGATGCTGGTGTGATTAGCCATCATAAGCCCACTGACACGGTGAGCTGAGGGCAGGTAGGGAGATCTGCGGGACAGTGCCACCTGGATACTAGCTGGACCCCATGGAATGAAATTAGCTAACTTCCTCTCCCTGATTCTCTGCAGACTCTTATGGACCTGCAAGGACACATAAACATGAGGGCATACACATATGGCTCAGAATGTGCTGTGTTTATCTAACAAGCTCACACCTGTGTGGGGTCCACCTCTCCCTGGATGATGTTGAGAATGGCGATGTAGCAATGATTGGTCTGGCGGTCTCTGCCTGTGGACACCATGACATTCTTAGGCTGCAGGAGTCTCCTCATCACATCAAGAACTGTAGTCTTCCTCACACTTGCCACCTAAAAAGAAGAAGAAAAAATCTGTATGATTTCATTTAAGAAAAATATTAAAACCAAGATGGACACAAAGGAAATAAATGAAATTAGATATACCATCCATTTACTAATGAAAAGGACAGATAGAATTACAGACAGATAGACATAGAACTACAGATAGAACAATAGATCTACAGAATGACAGACAGACAGATCAGATAGTACCATGTATTTAAAAATGGGTCTTTATCTAAGCACCATGCTAACGTAAGATTACTGGAATCATCAGTGAGTTGAACAGAGAGCTGCTGAAGAAGAGTTTCAAATCAGTCACTTACGAGGCTGCATTTTGGTTTGGAGGTAGTTGCATATATAGACTGCATGCAGAAGCTTACAGTACTAGACTTAAAAATCTTATTTGCATTTCTGCAAAGGAACTTTATGCATAGTTCCATTTTTGAACAACTTACGGACTGATCGGTGGTCAGTGGCGTGTATCCAGTCATGAGGAAGTGGAGGCGAGGAGTGGGGATGAGTGACGCAATGAGACCAATCAGATCATTGTTCATATATCCAGGGTAACGGAGGGTCGTTGTGCTTGCTGACATTATGGTGGACACCTGTTAGAGAAGAGGAACATTTGTCTTGACAGTCTAGGTGGATGGGTGACACAAAGAATGTGAAAAAAATTCATAACGTTTTAATTTGATATTGTGTTGTCTTAATTACTTAGGTGTGCTAATGGTACACTTGAAACCTGTTGTGTATGTAAACGCAGCTGGTGTTTAAGACGACAATAGCCTGGACTGGTGAAACGGGTTTTCTTATAGCACTCTGGTCACCCTTTAGGTAAATCTATGCACTGTACTGTGAAAGTTGAGGTTCACCATATGACACATTTTATTGAGGCGATGAAGACAGTGATGGGTGAGTCGGTAAAGTGAACTATTCACTTTAGAGCAGGGTGCTGTAAGAATGGGCGTATAAGGTGCAAAGCATAGATGAGTTTTGAACAGAAAGTCACTGGTTATTTATTACCTCCTCGTTAGAATGTGACACGACAGCATGTCAGGCTGCTGATTACAACTTTCAGAACGGGCAACTCCCCATGTGGCATCCTCCTGAATCTGTGCTGTTTCAAATTTCATTTTGTAACATTTTGTGGTTTAGCTTATTCGCTTTCTTGACAGCTGCGTATATACATTTTCCAAAATCGTGCTTTCATTGGTCTTATTACCAAATAAACCCTTGGCGGGTTTACAGTTAAGTTGGTTTTTCTGATGTTCTGATGTCTCTGTTGTCTGAAATATGAAAATGCACATCTTATTGCAGGAAAGCTGCCAGCACCCAACTGTGATTAATATATTGAACCCAACTTGAACCACACCAGGCCAGTCCCTCTCTGCCACAGGGAAGGGCTTTAAAATGACAAGGACAAACTTTGGGTTGGAAGCCTCAGGACAGATGAATAGGCCCTGGTTTTTCAACATTAAGATTTAATTGACATAATGGTGTCATGTTGGGGACGGTTCAATTAGAGTGTGAGTGTGTTCATCAATTATGCTTAAAGAGATTCATATGATGCTTTTTAATGTTTTCCTTTTCCCTTAGTGTGTAATGTATCTGTGCATGTATACGATCAGCAAAATTACAAAGCTCACAGTCTCCCACAAAGGGATTTATTCTATCTAACACGGTTCCGGACCAGACCAAGTCCAGATATTACTTACTCAGACGTATATGTCACAATGTGAAATATTAGCATTAAGGCATACACAAAGAAAGAAGACGAAGATTCAGTCAATTGTAGTGTTGTCGTCATGTCGCAGAGGCACTGTTTGTTTGGATGGGAAAGCAAAACCACTTTGTTTGGCCTTCCAAAAACAGATGGAATTACGAATTAGAGCTTAAGATTATTTATAAAGCTGTTCCTGAGCAGTACAACGCAAAAGTTTGCTTGTGCACAGCGCGTTTTACAGAAGATAGCTTCCTGAACCCGGGAGAGTGCAACACTGGATATACAAAGGCTACTGTGAAATGTTCTGCTTGCAAAGTTGGTTCCAAATGATCGGCTTGATCATCCGCTTTTTCAGAATCCGACTTGGGCTCGAAATGATACAGTAAAACCGACAACATTATTAACTTTATTTACAATTGCTTAAAGCCTTGGAAGCTGAAGCTAGTGATTATGGTAAGGGGTGTTACATTTCTGACACACGCTTGAGGTGTTTGACCAATCACAATGCACTGGGTCTGCTGGCCAATCAGAGCACTCTGAACAGACTGGGAATAGAGGAGCGTCAATCATTTACAGTATGTGAAAAATAATGTGTTTTTTGAACATTTAAGCATGTTAACCCATTATATTAACACAATAAACTAAATAATGAACTTTAAAAATAGCATCATATGACCCCCTTTAATACAGTATGTAAAACACCTTATACATAGGGCTGCACAATCATATATTACGATAGTGACAGGCCTCTGTATCTTATCTTAAAGACACCAGACCTGTTTGAGTTTGATTTAAGAAGATACTATCAAACTTGTTATACTTTCATAAAATTCTGAAAGCATTTTAGTAGTTTTTGAAGCCCCTAGAAATGTAATTAAATTGTTTTAATGAACTGCTCATAAGCTTTGTTGCACATCAAATGAGAGCGCTGTTCATGTGGACCGCATGCCACTGCTGCACGAACAAGAGGGTTTGACAGAGAACAGAGGGAGAGGAGCATAATAGCGTTGTCATGAAATCATTTAACATATTTGTTTTAAATAATAACATACTGTTAAATGCTTGAAACGAATAATGGAAAGTGGCATATGTTAAAAATATTTAGGTCTTCTCAGGTCCATTCGATAAAATAATTTATTTAAAATTACCCAAGACCCGAGGCTACTAATAACAACCCCCAAAAAAAGTCAACATCCATAAATCACCTACTTCAGAAGGCAAAACTATTCGTACTGTACAAGTTTATCAGTGTTTGTGTCCTCCTAAAAGAAAGATCAGATACAAGATGTCCTTTAAAACTCACCAGTTGGTTGATCTGAGAGAATGAGGGGTTCTGAATGTGCAGCCGGTCTGTGGCAATTCTGTTCAAAGCTGTGTTGTCCAGCACCACCTGAAACAGACATGGAGAGAATGAAAAGGAAAGAGATTTTTTACCATGTCAGGACTGTTTGTTAGATGTCTTCTCGGGTAACGGTCTCTTCTCAATAACGTTGTTATTGATTTATTTAGTATGTATTCGTTTAAATAATAAAATATTGTTAAACGCTCAAAACAAACAATGAACACTAAGTTGGCATTTGTTTAAAAAAAAAAAATGCAGGTCTTCCTGGGTAAAAACATACATTTTAAATTACCCGAGACCCAAGTGGACCCGTGAGGACCTGCTGTGTGTTGCTTTTGTGCTATTACTGGATTTGAATCGAAATAGCAAACAAGATGCAGAATTCTAATTCAAACTAGAAATATCTTGCAAAACAACTCAACACTCAATTGGTAGAGCATGAATTAAGGAAGTGGAATTAAAATGAACGAAATTGACATAATTGCTGTAAGAGTTTAATCTAGAATCTCACTTGCAGTCACTGTAGAACAATGTCAATATTATTTTTACCATAGTATTTCATATCAATAATATAATTCTAGATATAATCAATCTCTCTCTCTCTCTCTCTCTCTCTCTCTCTCTCTCTCTCTCTATATATATATATATATATATATATAAAAATTTAAGATATATAAATAATATACATTTAACATTAATATATATTTTATATAAAGTCATCTGGAAACAATGTGGCAGTATTAATTTTTGTGTTTAAATTTTGACAGTACTGCATTGAATTAATGATTATTAAAAGGTTAGTTCACTCAAATGAAAATTGTCATTAATTTCTCACCCTCATGTCGTTCCAAACCCGTAAGACTTTCGATCATCTTCGAACACAAATTAAGATATTTTTAATGAAATATGAGAGCTTTCTCTCCCTTTATTGACTTTAAAGCTCCCGAAAGGTAAAGAGATCATAAAAGTAATCTATGTGACTCCAGTGCTTTAGCCTCAATTTTATGAAGTGACACGGGTGCTTTGTTTGCACAAAAACATACCACTTTATATAGAAAATATTATGTATACAATATTTTCTGTACAGAAAGGCTCATTGCATATTTTGTGCAACTAGAGAATGTTTTCTCTTAAGAGTAAAAGGGATAGTTCCTTTATGACTTTTACAAACTTTTGAGGCCTGAATGTTTTAGTGAAATGGACTTCCAAAGAAGGGACCGAAATCTCACCAAGTTTCATTAAAAATAACTTCATTTGTGTTTTAAAGTCTTATGGGTTTGAGGGTGAATAAATTAAATTTTTGTCATCAAAATAATTTCATTTTGTGGTGAACTGTACTTTTAAATAAAAGTTAAGCTGGTATTAATAAAGCCTCAGACTTGGAGTTAAGTCTCTAGACCTGTATTCTCATCAAATAAAGACAGAAAGTCATTACCTCTATTAACCTCCTCATCTTTTGTGCTGACTCTCTGATCTGACATTATTATATAAGCCAGAGACAAGAATGAAGCTAGCAGACAGCTGCAAGACACACAATATGCATAAAACAGATCTTACCCTTTACTAATGACATTTGCTCCACTAAAACTCAATCTATTCTGAACCGCAGCCTTCACACATGAAGATTTGCTGGTGATATAAATAATGATGTATTTTGCTGGGGTGATCAAACCTATCAATCCCTATAAAACTCAAATAAGGATACACATAACTACTGACTTCTGAGAGTCAACAGGATGTGTTATTTGTCAAATAAATATCTGCTTTATTATATGCTGATGGTTATCAGTCAGAAACCAGCAAGTGTTGAGACATCTATAAACTTCCATTCCAGATGTACAGATATGACAGCACTCTGTGTGATTTATGGAATGAACTCAATAGCTTGGTCCATGTTAATAAGGAGGAAATGGAAGCAGAGATGTGGATAATCATGTAAGAATATCCTCTTTTTCTCCATCTGCTGGTGTTTGGGGATGGGGAATGAAAGCAAGAGAGAAAGAAAGAAGGTCTGTTTGGGGAGGTGGATTGTGTAACTGTGAGGAAATGTGCAGTTAGAGTAGCAGGCTGTATATGAGAAGGGCTCTGTTTCAAATAGAAACACATTCATTTAAAATCTACAACCTAGGAGTGTGTGTGTGTCGGTATGTAACACCTCCCAGATTCTAGACCAGCTGAAAAGGTTAACAGACTGTGTGTGTGTGTGTGTGTGTGTGTGTGTGTGTGTGTGTGTGTGTGTGTATTCACTCACCACACAATCTGCATTCTGGGTCAGTCTCTTTAGTGTCAGAAGAGAATTATATGGCTGTACGACAACATCACTCATCTCATCCTGGTTAGGAAAGACCGAGTAGGTCTGAACTAGTTTTTTAGGATACCTGAAAAAAAACAACCAGAAAATAGCTGAACTTTTAAGGTACAAGAACACGCGCCCAGCTGAATGCCGCTGGTGCCCTTGAGGTTGCACACGCAACGGTATTAAACACATCCCTAAAGAGAGGTAATTACACCCGGTGATGGCTGCTGCCTGCATCTCCCTCTAATTACACTGACTGCCACCCAAATGCTTCATGACTGCAAGTCTAGACGAACAATGCAGAGGGTGTGGATCTACACTTCAGGAGAGGGAGTGTGGACTGCAAATATCAGTCAGAGCAGGGGGATACAAAGTCCTCGAGTCCTATATAAGTGAATAGTTTTCACACCTGTCGTTCAGTCGCTCCAGCAGGTAAGACCCCAGACCAGACCCTGTTCCCCCGGCAATAGAGTGGCAAAGCACAAACCCCTAAAAAAAGACAAAAACAGAATATTAAAAATACACACAAAATACACGTATATGATTAAGGTGCTTTATGTGCCAACTAAAATCAGAAAGAAAATAGTTGCCCACTATCTAGAGGAATATTTACCATATTAGAACTGATTTTTAGGGGCATTTTAGCCTTTAAGAGGGCATATTCTTTTAAACCATATAAAACACAAAGCATTTACAGTACTGTTCAAAAGTTTGGGTCAGTATTTTGTTTTTTGAAAGAAAGTAATACTGCAAAAAAAAAAAAAAAAAAAAAAAAAAAAAAAAAAACACACATTTCACAATATTACTGCTTTTATTGCATTCAAATTAATGCAACCACCATGGTAAGCATAAGACACTTATTTAAAAATTATACTCGCTTGATCTTTTGAACAGTAGTGCAAGTCAAATCATTTAACTGAACTTTTAATTCATTGGAACAATTTTTTTTTCCAAAACAATAAACATTCTGCTGGAATATATGTTAACTACTGAGCCAAAAATTAACAGCTTTCCCCCAACATTTTAAACATCTGGGGAATTTTTGCCCTGAGCCCTGATTAATTTCACACACTGTCACTCACCTTCAGCATAATATGGCAGACACACACACGCAACTAACCGACTTTTAACATCATTCTCCAAACCACTCCCTAACCTCCACTTACATACAAGTTACACACGCACACACCAGTAATTGTGGGTAATAAAGTGAACGACGCAAATTACGCAGGGAGGCCAGAGTCTGTTGTTTTAATGGGAGGAACATGTATCCTGTACATTAAGAGTGCAAAATAAGGCATAAAATAGCACTTTTGTTTAACCGTCTGACAGATATACATACATATAAGCACGAAAATATAATATATAATGTATATGTAGATTTATTTACACAGTTCTTTGTAATTCAGCAATCTAAATGAGAGTAGACTGTAGAGCATTGTACAAAGGGGTAAAGGAGAGGAAAAAAGAGATGGAAAAAAAAATATGAAAGTACGTCAAATGGTACGTCACTTTACCATCTGGAGATCATCAGAAAATGTTTTACTATGTTTAAAAATATAATCTGTTTAAAAACCAAATTTTCTTAAAGTCAGAGAAAACAGTATTAATGAATGACACAGAATAAAAGGGTAAAACTAACCCATTCATAATACAGCCTTACTATCAACATTTACTTTAAAGGGATAGCTCACCCCAAAAATGAAAATAACCCCATAATTTACTCACCCTCAAGTCATCCTAGGTGTATATGACACTCTTCTTTCAGACGAATACAATTGGAGTTATATTAAAAAATGTCCTGGCTCTTCCAAGCTTTATAATGGCAGTGAATGGAAGCCCAAAGTTTGAAGCTCAAAAAAAGTGCATCCATCCGTGCTCCACACGGCTCTGGGGGGTTAATAAAGGCCTTCTGAAGTGAATCGATGGGTTTGTGTAAGAAAAATATCCATATTTTAAACTTTATAAAGTAAAATATCTAGCTTCCAGTGGATCGCCTTCCGTATTCAACTTACATAGAAAGTGTAACGCCTCTCGCAGTTCAAAACGCTTATACTATGATGCTTTTTCCGTAAGTTGAATACAGAAGGCGGTCCGCCGGAAGCTATATATTTTACTTTATAACGTGTTAAATATTAGGGGTGTAAATCGGACGGTTCATCATGATTCAATACAATATTGATTCTCATAGCCAGCGATATGATATTTTACCTCAAAAAGTTATATGATTACGATTACAAAGAAGACTCAATTCAATGGCCTATTTGTGCCCTGTTTGAGATGCGTCTGCGCTGCTTTTTGCAAGGCTTTAAGCACGAGCAAATTAAACACTTTCATTAAGATTCAGCACTGGCCCTATCAGGACAGTGACAGTTCCATCAGCTGTCCCGAGCAGACAGTCTTTCACAAGCTCTGAAAGGTAATTTAAATGGGAATGCACACGTTGGCGATAATGCATAGACTGACTAATTGATTTTGATTTTTAATGCATTACATCAATCTAAAGTCTAACGATATTGATGTATCGATCGATATCGAGTTATTGTTACACTCCTATTAAATATGGATTTTTTTTAACACAAACCTATCGGTTCGCTTCAGAAGGCCTTTATTAACTACCCTGGAGCCGTGTAGATTACTTTTATAATGGATGGATGCACTTTTATGAGTTTCAAATTTTGGGCTGCCATTCACTGCCATTATAAAGCTTGAAAGAGCCAGGACATTTTCAATATATTGTATTCGTCTGAAAGAAGAAAGTCATACACAATTTTTTGGGTTAACTATCCCTTTAAGATAATTTTTTAGCATTTATTTCTGAACTACATTTGATATTGTATGCTAAATCACTTCTTGCAAAACAAAAAAGACAAAACAAAGAAGTGTACAGTCAATGAGTCTTACCTCAAGACTGTCACTGCCATCTGCCTCTCTGTCGATGATGTCAAAGATGTCCTCATGGATTTTTTCTCCCTGAAATGAACAAATATATTGACAACATTTTAAGTAAAAGACAAATCCTAAAAAAGTTGTCAAACATGACATTTTTACTGTTTTAGCTTGTCCAGTATTTATGGGTAATTGATAGAAGTTTGCCAAATAGTAACAGCGGTGTAATCATGTTCTTCGAGGTTTAACAAAATAGTTAAAAAAAATATTATAATTATTATGTAGTTTTTATGACCTCATTGTAAATAACAGACTATGATGCGTCTGTATAGCCAGTATTAGTATCTGTTTAAAAATGTAATTGTCACACTATGTCAGGGGTGTCCAAAGTCAGTCCTGGAGGGCCACGGTCCTGCAGAGATTAGCTCCAACTTCAACAATGGCCCTCCAGGAGCAGGACTGGACACACCTACAATATGTGAACTACAAAAAGTGGTTAAACATAGTGGAAAATAAATGATAACCAGCTATAGAACCTAAAATACAACATAAATTTAATCTTAAATCTTGATCAAGTTAAAAAAAAAAATGTTTAACATGACTTTACCTGAGAGAAGCCACTGGCCCAGTTGTTACCGGCTCCACCGCCATGCTCCGACAGGTAGATGTTCTCAGGGTTGTACAGGTTGGCATATGGGGAGTTAAGGATGGTGTGGATGACTCGGGGCTCCAGGTCCAACAGCACAGCACGAGGGATGTAGTGCTCATCATCCGCCTGAAGGGGGTGAAACAATAGACAAAAGGATCAATGGAAATTGCATTTCCATTAATGCATCTCAACACTTGTTACAAGGAAAAGACGATGCACAATTTTAGAACTGAGAAGCAGCTCAGGTTTACTCAAGGTGTGCAGTTAGGTGTGCAAAATAATCTTAAAATCTGTGATATTTAAACATCTGTGAATTAAAATCACCTCAGTCTGAAAAATGGAACTAGGAGCTGTGCCATTTATTTTAAATTAGTTTCCTATCAGATGGTGAAAAGGCCTCCCCACATAATGACTGCAGAAGAATAATGGACATTGCAAACATTGGAACATGGCTCCACCTGGTGGTAAACTATGTGAACCAATCACTAACAATTAATTAATTTTCAGCCAAGAATGACATTTCTGTCATTAATTCACCCTCAAGTTGTTCCATGAATTTCTTTCTTCTGCTGAACACAAAATAAGATATTTTTAAGAATACTATAGAAATCTATGAGGACCATAAACTGTTTGGTTACTGATATTCTTCAAAATATCTTCATTTGTGTTCAGCAGAAGAAAGAAATTCATACAGGTTTGGAAAAACAATGTAAATGATGATAGAATTTTAATTTTGGGGTGAAATATCCCTTTTTATTCCTTAAGTTATACATACAGTATATATATATATATATATATATATATATATATATATATATATATATATATATATATATATATATATATATATATATAAAAATTGTCATTACTTGGCACATTATTTTAATACTCTTTTATTGTTACTTATTATTTTAATACTGTATATTTGTTTCTTATTGTTACTTGTTTTTGCGTGATAATGCTTTTAAACACAATCATGCCAATAAAATAAATATTGTCCACACTGGTTAAGGTCTTAATCAGTATGTTGCTTGATGCCATGATGACACTGCAGGTGTATAAATAGAAACTCAATGGTTTATATAAAATGCTAAATAAAATGTAGACTTTAAAGCAGCATTCTTGATATGACGTGGTTATGGCTGAGGATTGGCACACGCTTAATGCATCATCAGTTGGTATTTGTGTACCTGATAGAAAAAGACATCTTTCCGGTCAGTGCCCTCAGTGGCAAACTCCTCTACGATGCCCTCCGGGCTGATGCCATGCTCAGCACACAGCTGCTTCCAAAACTCAAAGCCAACTGCACAGAGAGACAATAAAGACACAATTCAGTCCATTAATGCAAGATGCATTAATTGAAGACTAATAATGTAATGGCTATTGTTTACATCACACGTTTATTGGAAGTTACAGCAAATCTTGCAAAATCAAATGATCAAATCAATGATCATTTGCTGACCAAGTCTGACTGCTCTGACAGCATGAACCCCATCTTTCTCAGAGTAAAATGATAAACACAATGCACATCCCTCTAGCAAAAACTATCAAACGTGACGATAAATACTAAAAAGCAACGTTTTGAATTGTCAACATATGAAAACAAAGCAGCTGGCCAGATTAGTTACACTACAATTTGATGCCTTATAGTCATCTCCCACTGACAGCATGAAATAATTATCAGTATTGATTAGCAGACAAAAACAAAGAGAAGCCATTAATGAAAGACTTCTTGGTTTCTTACAGACTGTTATATTCAATAAAGCCCCTGGTCATTCTAACTTTATTTGTTAACTGTGTAATTTTAAAGCTGTCCAGACTGATAGCTAGCAAGCTAACTGTTTATAGAGATGGCAATCTTATTAGCAAGCAGAACGTTAAAAAGTGAATGGCTCACTCTGATTCCCGCACTGTCCGAGCTGCAGGGTGATGATTTCTCGAGGCATGCTATCCTGTTATTTCAGCTGTATAATCGGTAAAGGTGAGAGATGTGCTGCTGTCAGTCAATCACAATTCCTGTGCGTGTTCCCGCTCCAGCAGCAACGGCCTAACGTAGGAGACGTGCGCATGCGCAGACTCCGACCACGCTACACTTTCACACTGTGAAGGCCAGCAAACGTGAACGGATCGATATTTGTTAAAATGTACCGAAATAACTCTTTATCGAAAAGAGCGAAAAATAGATACACTGAATACAGAAAGAACAGACGTAGAGAACATTACTGACGTAATGCATGACGTAGAACGTATGCGTAAATATTAAACAACATCAAAGCTGCGCGTCAGTTGCGCAAACAGATTTGCCTACAGAGTATTAAGAAAAACCAGGCCAGGTTTATATTGCATGTTGTTTGTTAAATTTCCCCTTGCCTGGTAACAAATACTCTCACTCACACACACACACACACACACACACACACACACACACACACACACACACACACACACACACACACACACAAAAACTATTCTATTTATTGCCCTAATTTAATATAGTGTGATAACTGTAATTACTGCATTGCTAGCAAAATTCTTGTGTACTAAAAACATTTTGATGCCAAGGACAACGCTTTCTATTATTAAAAAAAGAAAGAAAAGAAAGCGTTTCACTCCCAGTGAGATCATAATATTTGGGAGTGTTCCCCACCAACGCTGTCTATTATTTATTTTTTTGTGTGTGTGTGTGTGTGTGTGTGTGTGTGTGTGTGTGTGTTTTAATAAATAAATAATAGAAAGCGTTAAAAGACCCATTTATATACTTTATGAGAGAATTTTTTTTTCTTTCTAATATTAAGTAATTTTCTTTTAAGTTATCATTGCACTAAAGAAACCAAAATAAATTGTTAAAATATTGTCTGGATAATGGAACTTTTCTCTACCCACAAGAGTAAAGTATAAAGATGTATAAACATCTAAATAACAAATAAATAATAAACGTTATTTTTGGGTTTGTTTCTTACTGTGTTATAAACCATATTGTAAAATAATGTAATATTACTAAACAGTAAAGTATTGTTTCTAAAAAAATAATAATTGGCTTTTACTGTATATTATCATCGTACTCAAAATAATATAAATTGTTAAATATTAATGGATAATTACAGTGTATCTTTTCTCTAATGTAAGATAAACCTTTAAAATAAAAAAATAAAAATAATTTAAAAAAAATATATATATATATAAGGCTTTATTTTTTTACTTTTTATTATCAACTGTAAAACCTTCCCCATTCTGAAGAACCCTACTTTATATGACAACAAACGTTGCCTACAAACTATAGCCTACAGTATGTACTAACCAATAATCCAAATGACAACTATTTGATAGTTATTAGTATGCTACATCAAGCTCTTATGACAGAATAAAAACACTGGAGCTGGGACATTTGGAAAGTGATTTATGAATGATCTGTGAAGCCATTTGAAGAGAGATTTCGCTGATGATAGGTGTTGTTTGTTATTCACCAGCTCTGACTGTAATCCTGATGCCATTGGCCAGATCAAGCCCGTCCTCCATAGCTCTCACTCTTCTCTCTGTTGCTCCCGCGACAAAAACAACGACTGGACATGACAGCTGCACGGTGACAACATTAAAGAGGACCCGTGCAGAGCCGTTACCGTATTAACATAGCAAATTAGACCCAATAATGGGTTTTATTTCACATTTGTTCCGTGTGAACGGCGGCGGCCTCTTGAACACACGAGGTCTGCCTACAGTTGCTCTGCCCTGAGCGGCTTCAGGCTAAGCTAGTTAGCGATCTCCAAATCATTTCTAAAGCTCTGTTTTTATTTTTTAGCTTTGACCTATTGTAGATTTTGTTGGTATTTTTGCCGTCACGTATTTTAAAACACGCAAGTATGTCTCATACGGGTGGAGCGGAAGACGCGACTGAAGGAAGCGGTTGCTCGATGAAGCTGCGCTCCAGTGTCGGCCTCAGGAGCGGCTCGTGCTCCGACGAGAGGCACGAGCAGCTCCGCGCGGTGAAATCAATGCTGCTTGAGCGGTTGGGACCGCACGAGCGCCTGCTCACCTATCTGCAGTCTGTATTATTGTGGGAGAGACCCTTTCACAGCGTCCTGTTGTACACGGCCGCCAACGTCATGTTCTGGTGAGTGGACGAGCTTTATCTCCATGGATTTATCTCTCCTCTGGCTCTGTTTACAACCCGGTGCTTTCAGTTGAACCGTTTACATTATTCATGAACATTTTGAGGATCTTGTATAAGCCTTTCTTGTTTTATCTGGATGTATACGTGTTTTGCTTGTTCCAGACTTTTGCCCCTTTATTTAAGATAAGAAACCGATGGTCAAACTGGGTGTCTATATTTAGACAGTGGCTGTATCGGGGCTACTGTAAACACAATGCTGTGTGTGCAACCCTTTGTACATTTGTGAATTACTGAGTTGTGATTCACAGAATCTTGTATTGGGTAACATGTTTGACTGCTTTTACTAATGCATGTTGAGCAGAGAAATGTTGGCACTGTTTTTTGTTGACATTAATCATTAGTACTTTATGTGTCCTTTTATATGTTGTCTGTTGAGTATCCTATCTATCTATCTATCTATCTATCTATCTATCTATCTATCTATCTATCTATCTATCTATCTATCTATCTATCTATCTATCTATCTATCTATATTACAGCCTGGTCTTACAGTGGTGTGATCTTGTTGGTCAACGTGATTTTTCTAACATATTTTTGTTGTTGTTGTTGTTGTTGATCCTAGAACAGCATTCCTGTCTGAATTTTATCTTAACCCTTCCCCTAAACCTAACTCTACTCATAAGTTATCCCTAAATCAGAGGGAAATGATGTAGAAGCACCTGACCCTGTTTGTAAGCTTAAACTTCACATGAACTATAAACTTGTCCCTCATATTTGATTGGTTGGAATGTTGTTCCAGGATCAACAAAGATATTGATACAGGAACATGTTGTACTTGGTGAAATCACAATCACCGATCCTGTTCATGCCTTAAGACTTTCCCAGGCCAGCCTAACATGGGACTCCATGTGTTGTGCTTCTAAAGTCAATATAAATTCAAAATGGCCCCTTTTTACTTTCTTAATGCACATCCTGGTCTTATTATGAGTGGTTCATCGGTGCACGTTATTACAAAGAAAATTGTTTGTCTTTGTAATCTTTAATCAAAATGTAATGACATGCTTTTCCTCTGAAATGATTTCCCTTTTCTGCTGATATTATTACTATTGTAAGTCAAATAGTCAAATAGCTATTTAAGCATTTCATATGCAAACTTTCATTCAGGCTCCTTTCTGACGTCTTTGATGGATAAAGTACTGATTATTTTTCAGTGTGTGACAAAGTAAAATGAGCTGTGAACGAGATTCCGTGTTAGCTTAATGCTATAAAGAGAGCTCAATAAGTCTGAAAAGCTTTAGTTGAGATGCTTCAGGAAAGAAAGCTTGTGCAGTGAAGACAGAATTGTTATAGGTTGGATGGCTCTCTCTTTTTCTCCACTGTTCAGGCATGCAGTTTTCATTGATTCGTTTAGTGCAGTCACCCTCTCCATCAGTGGAATATTCCCTCTGATCTTATTATCTGCATTCATTTGCCTCAGTGAGCAGCAGAGGAAGACCGCTTGTGGTATTTCTGTGCCTGTAGAGGCATTTATTTATCTTGGAGAATGGATACCAAATGTACTGACTATAATCTGGGGATAAATGTCGCAAGGCATTATTTTTTTCTTTCATTCACTAAATTAGTAAATCTGCCTTATTTTTCATTTAATATTAGGCCTTGGTTAGATCTTGCCATTAAAAATCATATTCCACCCCCAGTCCAGTCCATTCAGAAATAAAGTATCACCACCATCTCAGAACATTTCAACCGTCCACTGTTGTAATGCTTTTGACAGGTCATGTGGTTTTGTTGTTTGAACTAGTGATCAAACAGCATTTGCTGTCTTATTTCACACTGAAAGATCAGTAGGGTTCAGCCTGGGCAGCGCCAGATTACCTTTTGGTCAAGTAATGTTGCACATACTAGCAGTAATTAGCCGTGCTGCTGTGAAACTGTCAGAAATCACAACTGCTCGTGGAGCACATGCCGTCTCTGAGATTTGCACAGGAAAACACTGAGGCTGGAAACACCTGTGGAACAAAGTACATTCAGTATGATGAATGCATGACAGATGTAGTCACAAGGTTTTTGGTTAGAGAGTCCTCAACAGAGTTAGTGTTTCAGAATAAAGTGCACATTGTAATTGTTGTTTTCTTCACACTGCATCTCTTCTTCAGGTTTTTTGCTCTGAGCTCTTTGAGGTTGCTCTTTCTGCTGGCATCAGGTCTGGCCCTGGCTGTTTGTGTCGACACATGGAGGAATAAGATCTGGCCTAAGATCAGAGGTAGAATTGACCTTCCTCTCTTGCTTGTGTACAACTACTACCCATGTTTCTAAGACTCTGTACTCTCATCTTTCTTCCATCTGTCTATCTTAATAATAATCATACTGGCTGTAATTAAAACCTCTCTATTCCCTGTGCTGTGACCCACTCAGGTTTCATTTTCTCTCTTCCCATTCGCTCAGCTCCTAGAGAGTTATGAAAGTGACATTTCCTAGCAGTGCATTTCCAGGAGGTGCACAATATCGACCTGGATCAATATTGTGCATGTAGCTGAAGCCGATACGCAGTGGCTTATTAGCATTTGAACTACACTCTGGGAAGTGTTTAATAGAACTAAAACCATACCCCAAATCAAAAGTAACTTTACACGCTGAGAACTTCAATACACTGAAAATGTAATAAAGCAAATGGTTAAAAACTAGTAATAACCGAGTCTTCTAACACTCACAAATGTATCTGAAACAGTTTTTGATCTCTTGCAGTTAAAAGACGAGATGAGAGTGAGAATGAAAGGTAATGTCTGGTGTATTTGTTGACTTTTTGAGATTTTTCAGTAGTGTTTGATATAAAATTGTTTAATTGTCAATTCTCTCTTGCTTTTTTCTGATTGGCTCACAGCTGGGGTCTGGTGCAACCTGGGACTTTGAGTGTGCCAGAATTATGCCACCACCTAGCTGAAATTTGGGTTACAGGGTCTTCCTGTGCAACAGATATTGTGCAGTTCAAACGGCAAAATCCAGGGAAGGTGAGATTTCTCCCAAACTAGCCACACTGTTAAAATCAACTGTTGCAATTCCGTAGTCATATTATTAAGTCTATAGTCTTGTGTAGCCAGACATTGGACGGCTGGTCCAGTTTGCAGCTTACTCCGCCCACTTAGACAGGAAGATATTTTCTGAGCATGTAAACATGTAAAGTGACCAACCACAATGTATTTGGTTTTTACATGCCATATAAAGCATATAAGGCAATTCATTTTATGACTTGTATATTATTATATTGTTTTAATTATAAATATTTATCAAATCCTAAAACTCCATTCTTTTGCAGTTTTGTATGCTGGTTTGTGGCCTGTTCACCTTAGTGGCCATGGTGGGGCGCTACATCCCTGGACTGGTGCTCTCATACGTGGCTTGTGAGTGGCAGAAATCCTTCAGGGCTTACTCATCTTCTCCAGCGCCTTAACAACTGCAAAATATTTACTTTCCCTCTCCCTCTCTTTCTCTCTCTCAGTGCTGGGTGTGTTGCTGTGCCCATTGGCATTGTATTATCGGCTGTGGCAGCATGGATGTGTGAAGCTGGAGCCAGCCCTGCAGTGGCTGGACTTTAGTGCCAAAGGATACATGATGTCAAAGCCTATAGACAACCCATGTAAGTGCACTGCAGATCTAACTAGTTGCAGAATGATGGTCATGCTGAGAACAGTCTTTGCCTTTTTAGAGATAGTTCACCCAAAAATGAAAATTAGCCCATGATTTACTCACCCTCAAGTCATCCTAGGTGTATATGACTTTCTTCTTTCAGACGAATGCAATCAGAGTTATATTTAAAAAAATGAAACCTTCCAAGGTTTATAATGGCAGTGAATGGCAGCCCAAAATTTGAAGCCCAAAAAAGTGCTCCAAACAGAGGGGGGGACAGAGGGGTGCGTCGGCGGATGTTAAAGTGAACCAATTTTCATTCAAACAAATCGACATAAACTACACATTCGAGTTCATCGATAAAATCTATTTAGCTATCTATTTGAGCAATTCCAATTTAAATCCATCTCAAACGCATTTTGGAGGACATTTACACTTGGTCTTTTCACAATCCGATAGCTATCTGGTCAGAGAAAAAGCATTAAGTGTCCAGGTGTAAACAGGCCCTTAAGGAGCAGTCACAATTTTGGAATTTTGCCAAATGTGCATGAATTTTTAACCTTATGCAAATTCTGCATGCTGGGTAAATCTTCCAGATCATGTGGATTACTATTAAAATGACAACATTTCTTACTATAAGATGCAAGAGCAAATGTCTCCCAAACCATTGGATCATCCATCTCTTTTTCTACAAATCAATGCAAAGAATTTCTTTGTTTGTGGATATGTTTTGTTGACACGAAGAATCTGTTTTTTACAGCATATATTACAGCTTTCAGAAGTTTTGATAAACCCTTCTGTGTTTGCAGTTCTTCGTAGGCCAATGAGGAGTGGGGCCTCAGATGATGCTAGTGACAGCGAAGAGGAACTGGCTGCGTTCTGCCCAACGGTGAGCCCAGAACCAGGGGTTATATATAACATGGGAATTTATATAGGATGGGGATTTAGAGTAGCTGCATGGTCATGAAGATCTTTATGGGTTCATAATAGTAAAAAGCAAGTTGGAAGATCTCATTGGTTTTCTTTTTTTGTTAAATATTAAATTATATATATTGTATTATTCTGCACTTGTAGTTTGATGAAGCATTGGTTGCTAAGGAACTGGCACTGACTGACTCTGAGCACTCTGATGCAGAGGTGTCGTACATGGATAACGGCACTTTTAACCTCTCCAGGGGTCAAACGCCCCTCACAGAGGGCTCGGAGGGTAAGACACCTTCAACTCTTCTACTCTTTAAATCTCTTCTTATTCTCTCTATGTGGATCAATGACATAGTTTTAATTTAATGACTGAAGTAAAAAGAATACATGTGAGTTTACACATCTAATCATAATTATTGTTTTTAATATCACAAAAATATTAAGCAGCACAATTGTTTTCAATATAAATGTTTCCTGAGCAGCAAAACATCAAATTGACAGAGAACTGAAGGACCATTAAGACCTGAAGTAATGATGCTAAAAATTCAGCTTTGCATCACAGGAATAAATAACATTGTAAAATAGATGAAAATAGAAAAATTATTGTGATATGTAATAATTCGCAAGACAGACATTTAACATTTAAAAATCTTACCAACCCTAAACTTTTGAAGGGTGGTGTATATTTTCGAATTAATTAGTAAATGAGGATAAAAATTTGTGACGTGTACAATTTTCATTCATTCACTGACCAGATCTAGACAGGCACAGTGATCCAGAGGAATCATTTGCCTGTGGGCTTCCAGACTTTCCCTCTATCAACCCAGATGCCACCCTGATGGAGGACGATGATGATGCCAGCTTCGGGCTGCCCAGTCTCAACTCAGCCACGTTCTCCCGCCCTCGCGGCTCTACCTCCGCCCTGCTGGATCTGGACACCCAGATGGACTCTGATCAGGAAGACCTCGACCCCGAGATCTCCCTTGGCTCCCTAAATGCTACCTCTGACCTCGCTAATAATCTTGCAGGGGTCATCGCCAGCAACATGATCCAGGCAGCCATCGCAGGAGCCATGCAGCCTCGGCCACCGCAAGGTCCTCGGAGAGAGAGCGGCCCACGGGCAGGAGCACCTCCAAGGGGATTCCGGAAGCAGTCAAGCTCAGAGCTGGACACAGACCTGGACTTTGATGGAGAGGACTTTGAGATGTTGGATCAGTCCGAGCTGAACCAGTTGGATCCTTTTGGAGGGGGGCAGGGGAGTCAGAGCAGAAACCAGGGGTCAAGTTTCCTGTCCAACTTGCTGGGGAAGCCACAGTGAGCCCATCTTACAGATGCTACCTCCGTCTGTCTGCTCCTCATGTCCTTGCACCTTGATCCAAGTAGAAGTCGTTTGCAATGTTGGTTTGAATGTCTACTGAGATGCTTTCAATTTATCTGAGTGAGTGAGACCGAGAGAGCGTGTTTGTTTTGCACTGTTAATGTAATATTAGATTCTCTTGCCAGGTTTCCTCCACTGGCTGCAGTTGATATCACTGTGAAGTAATCTAGTCTGAATCTTCTCCTTTTATGCTCCGTGAGCTTCCTCCGTGTTCCCTCTCATTTATGTGAGTGTGTATGAGACTTGTGTGTAAAAGACTCTGATTTACTTGGTAGGCTAAGCAATAGGACAACAGTCAGAAACATTTAAAATGATCCAAAATCTCTTTAAAGTTCTTATAAACCAGCAAACTACATACAAGTCTTGTAGATCTTCCACATCTTTTTCATACAGACTGTATTGTTTTAGTCTTCAATAATAACTCATGGGACCAAATCAGACATTCCAACATCAATGCTGAGTCAAGACGATTAATGTATATTAAATATTAAGTTGCCTGTAAAGGAAGATTGTGAAATCTGCAGTCAAGACGTCATTGAGCAGAGGAGTCTGAAGAAGTAGCAGTGACATGTTAGGGCCGCTGCCTTATGCTATTAAAGGGATAGTTCACCCCATGTTGTTCCAAACCTGTGTTACTTTTTCTTTTGTGGAACATAAAAGAAGATATTTTGAATGTTTTTATTTTCACAGTAATACAGGTTTGGAATGACATGAGAAAAGTAAATGATGACAGTATTAATTTTTGGGTGGACTATCCCTTTAAGACTCTGAGACTGAGCGTATGGTCACTAAGTAATAAACAGCAGTCAGGTCGTCTCACTTTGCCACGTATTTGCTCATGAGGTTTCCACCCTTCATTTATTTAAAAAAAACAACATTTTTTCATCAGGTCTATCTGATGGCAATGAAAATGCACAGTTCCTAAAACAGGAATAACATGAAAAAAATATATTCAATTATATATAGTCATATAGTCTATATATATATATATATATATATATATATATATATATATATATATATATATATATATATATATATATATAAGTCATTGCCTGGTAATTTTAACCTCAACATGCTTTTAAAAATGTAATAGTCAAGACATTTTTTTAATGACATTTAGCTCACCAGAATTGCATTTACATGTAAGTTCATGTGGGCTGGATTTTCTTTCTGCATTTCTTGAAAACCAAGGAATTAGGTTGACAGTTAATTAGGTTTCCTAATTGAGATCTCTGTTGTAAAAACAGGGCACATTTACAGTATATTGTCTTTCACATGGCTGTTTTTTCATCTATTCATCGGTCAAAATGAAAAATAAAAATGATCCATAACACCAACTTGTTTAACAGCCCAGCAATGCTGTCCATCTGGATAATATGGCAGTACGTTGATTTGTTTAATGACTCTACCTCAAACAAGCCATTCGGCTGTAACTGCCACCTGTTCGTACACAGCCTCCTCTCTTCAAAATCACCTTTAACCGTTCTGACTTTATACAGGAACTTTTATACAGGAAGCAGCAGCAGGAAAACTGTAGATCACCTCTGCACCCTCCTCTCATCTGGTCTGGTCTGATATGAGATTTAACATTCAGTACATTACTAAAGCACAAAAGGATTTGAGAAACCAACTTTCTTACTTCCTTTCTTGTGTTATGATAGAGCTGGTGGAATTAAATGTTGAATTTGCTGTTCCTTTAGTAGATGCTGACCCATTTTGGTTTTTACTTTTCTGTTTTTGACCCAATGCTGATAAAGACTCATTGCTGGCTTTGAGCTTTGATCATTGTGTACACTGGAAAGTAGGAAGCGCACCGGAAAACTGCTTTATACCAATAAAAAGGCATTTAGTTACCAGAGATCAGTGAAGTGTTTTCTATTTTCCAAGCATACAATTTGTTTTCTCATTTTAATTTACAGTAATGGAGCGTTAAGGAAATATAGTGAAGCAGCTTATCTTTCTCACGGTCTGTCACTTCCTGCTATTCCAGTTTGTTTATTACATTTCATACACAATACTTATTCCAATAAACAGTAACTCTTCTGACCCAACTCAAGTTGGCTGGATTGTTTCACCTTTTGCAACTTTGCTGTGATTTTACTGAAACACCTTTTCTTTTTCTGTCCTGTTTTTGCTTTTGTTGTGAGCCCTAAGATTTTGAATTGCTGATATTTTTGATTGCTGTGTTAAAAAGGTTTGATTCTGAAAGGTTTAATTTCAACAGTTTTTGAGGTAAAATGTGATATTTGTGGGATACTTATTTTTGAAAATGAAGTATAATGCATATTTTCCCCCTTTTACTTTGATGTGTATCATCAGAATTAATAATTGACTATTTATATGGACATGTTTCTGATGGCTTTTTTTTTTTTTTTTTTTTTGATTGATTTGATAAATTGTTCATATTTCTTTTGAAAAAGCTTGAAAAGATTTCATTTTCTCTGTCAGTGTGAGACTCCTGCCTGTTCACCACTTTGTGGTCAATTTAAACAAGGTCACCAGCAATTCAAATGGGACAATGAAGTGGTGGTTTATACAACAAAATTATGCCCAGTGTCATCTATTGATGTTGTATTGTTGTTAGTGATTTAAATATAAATCAGTCTGCCATGTTGAGGCAAATGTAAAATACAGAATCACTCATTTCTTTCTTTGTGTGAGCATTTTTACAGGACTTTTTCTGTAGCTGGATTCTGCAATGTCTGTGATGTTTATTTCTGTACAGTAGTATTTCCCTCTTCCATTCTCTGTAATTGATTTTGATAACTTTTGATGTGCAAGACAATAAACAGATGAATGAATATATTATGGAAAATTTGTAGTTATTGCTGACTTTTACAGTTATTTTGTGACCTATTGACAATCAAAATAATGCTTATAGTCTAAAAAGTGTGCTGTAATAATGACTTATTATAATAGAAATACTTTTTTAAATTAAATATATATTATTCCAAGATAATACACAACCAATCTGTAGTGAAAGGTATTTAGGTGGCAAATTTATCACTGAATAAGAGACAAACCTTTTCCAATTTCAATAAATGGTTTATTCTTTTGCAAAAGAAGAGTCAACAGTCATACAGTCATTCCAATTCCGTTAGTCAACAATTCTTCCCTTCTCTAACCCCCAAGATCAGCACTCTGCTTCTTCTGTTATTTTCCACACATGGTAAAACATCCTCATATTTCATACTTTTTTTTTACACCTAGACCCTCAGAGTTAGGTGCATGTAACCTTTAGGGCCATGGGATGGAGCCTCCGCGTCTTCCCCGTTTTCCCCCGATTCTCACTTGTCACATCTCATTCTTTGAGGCCCCAACCGTATCTTATCTTTCCCCTGCTGACTTTAACTCAATCCTTGCATAGAAAACATAACACAATGTTATTTTATGTATATGAACACAGAAATACACACATGCGTAATGATTAAAATGAATTTTTCTTCAATAATTACATTTTCCTCCACAAAGGCAATACAATATAAAATAAAAAAATATTAAAATATGAAAGAACATGGTTCATCTTAAATAACCCTTTTGTACAAATTATAATAAAATAACATATTTCTTGCATTGTGTTTCGTTTTAATTCATTTCTAAATATAAACAGCAGGGATCATTTGAAAAACTTGCATTAATAGATCCAATGTTTTACCAATATGCAATATTAAAAGCATTCTAAAGGATTATCAATCTTTAATAATGACATTTTATATCTTCAAAATCTTGTTTTGTGTTGTTTAAAAATCAACAAACAAAAATACAGTGCGAAGAGAATTTTCAGTAGTGAATTTTATATGCATAAACACAGTCTATATTTCATAGTAATCACACAATATTTTGTGATTTCTTGGATAAGTTAAACTCTGATATATTTTTTATTTAAATCATTTCTTAGCTCACATATTCATAGACAGAAAATCCAATCACATACATTTTTATTCAACACAAATGGCGTCTTTGAGATGACGTCCGTGACGTCATAATCGTTCGCCCCACAATTCAACTCGGCGCGCGAAAGCTGACTGAAGTAAACAACAGAAGAGAGCAGATCGTTGCCTAGTCTAGACTGAATAGACAATGAGCAAAAAAGACAGTTCAGGTAAGCGATGCTTCTTAAACTTACATGAGTGAACATGTTATGTCTTGATCTGGTTTTAATTTCATGATTGATATAGCACAACGCAGCTAGAAAATAATCATCTATCAGATTTGCATCGTTGTCTCTCTCACACACACAGGTGTCGCACAGATCCTCGCTTACCTTAATGAGAAAAACAGACCCTATAGTGCTCAGGATGTTTTTACCAACCTACAGAAGCAATGTGGTCTGGGTAAAACGGTAAAAAGCAACATTTCAGTTTTGATGACCTCTGTCTAGCAGTTAAGAGTCTGTGATATCGCAAGAGCTCTTTGTGGTAATCACTGTATGCGTTAAATATGATTCACTTTTACACTTGCACTTACACAGGCTGTGGTCAAAGCGATGGATCAGCTTGCCCAGGAGGGAAAGATTAAAGAGAAAGTCTATGGAAAGCAGAAGATCTACTTTGCAGATCAGGTTGGTGTGAGTCCCCATATAATATAACCAGTGTTGGTTAATCAGCCTGACAGATGTCCTTTCCCTTCAGTCTCAGTTTGCAGATGTGAGTGATGCCGAACTTAAGAAGATGGACAGTCGTATTGCGGAGATCAGCGCTGAAGTACAGACCATCTCACAGAGCTGCAGGCAGCTGGATACAGGTGTGCATTTAAATATCATGACAAGATGTGCTGCTGGGAGGAGATGTATTGTTTGAACTTGTCCACAGACTTCCAGTGTTTGATAAAGAGTTCATCTTTTTGCCCACAGAGCTGAAGGAGTTGAACAGCTCTTTAACCACAGCAGAGATGAAGGCACAGATCCAGGAGCTGCAGACAGAGTGTTCTGGGTTCAGAGAGAGGCTGGATAAAATCAAGTCAGCTACAAACCATGTGACCCCTGAGGAGAGGGAGAAGGTTTGAAATCACTGCTGATCTTTTTGCCTTGGTTTGTCAAATTCATGATGCATGATTTAGTCTGGGATCAACAGTAAGGATTTTGTCTGCTTGCCAGGTCAGACTAGTAGTTCATATTTTTATTTGCCCTGTCAGCATTTTTTTTTTCTTTTTCTTAGAGCCACCAAAAAGGAGACATTTTATTTTTTTAGCAACATGTGTCATTCAAAAGTCAATAATTTATATATATTTTCAAAATACATTTAAGTTTTTATTTAGCAAGGATTCAATAAATTGATCAAAAGTGACAGTAAAGACATTTGTGACAATATTTATATTTCAAATAAATGCTGTTCTTTTGAACTTCTTATTCATCAAACAATCCTGAAAAAAAGATCAGTTTATGTGTGTGTGTGTATATATATGTGTGTATATATGTGTGTGTGTGTGTGTGTGTGTGTGTGTGTATATATATATATATATATTATTATTATTATTATTATTATTATTATTATTTTTATTTTTATTTTATTTATTTATTTTTTCTTGATCTTTGCCATTACATGAATAAAATGCGTTAAAAATTGTCATTTTTAATTTGTAATATTTCACTATATTACTGTTTTACTGCATTTTTGATCAAATAAATGCAGCCTTGTTAAGCATAAGATAATTCTTTCAAAAACATAAATCATACAATCCCCAGACCTTTGAATGGTAGTGTGTGTATATATTCTAATTTTAACTTTGCTTTACAATAAAACTCCCTAATGATTCTGCAGTATAGTAACTCCATGACTATAAATTCTTACACGCACATTTGCTAGAAAACTGTGGCATATGGTGGAAAACATTCTCAAAGGCTACGTTCACACTGTCAGTCCAAATCTGATTTATGTGTCTGATTGGAATTTGATCTAGATTATTGACTGTCCACATTGTGTCCCATGCTGCTCTTTCGGTAGGTATATGCCAAAAAAACACCACCACCACCACAACAACATAGAGGGGTTTGCAATACAGATGATGCCTTATTTACAACGTGACAATGTGTAGCTGTCAGGCTGGACTACTGCATCTTATGATACAGCTATTAAACATGTCTCCGTTATGGTGTCATTTTTCTGCTCCGTCCAGCCTTGTTTCTGCAGCAACTTTCAGCATGTTTCCTATAACGACGTATAACGTTTATCACATTTCGTATCGCACTTGCTAAATCTGATTGGATTTCAATCAGATATGCACGAAAATCGGATTTGAACTGACAGTCTGAACGTAGCCAAAGTGTCTCAGTTTCGACCTCTATAAGCAGTTACATGAAATAACCGTAGTGACATATTTGAATCAGCTAATATTACAGCAATATTAAATGCATGACAGAAAACCAAGTGTTAACATTTGCCAGCTGTCCTGAATCTCTCCCACTCTGGCCCCAAGCCATCCTTATTGCTGAGCCTTGCCCATTAAATAGTTTTTTGTAAGTAACGCAAAAAGACCAAACTAGAGCCATCTAGCATCTCTGGAATGTGTTTGGTTCATTAGGTGAAATTTATGCAGATAATGTTGCTGTCTTGGGGCAGTCAACAATATATTACGCTTATGTTGCTGACAAATGTATTTCTTCCCCCTCAGGTTTCCAAGGAGAGAGAGACTTATGTGAAAGAGTGGAGGAAGAGAAAGAGGCTGGTAATGATCCATAACAACATCAATTTACAACTTCTGCCCAGGAGACAAAATGTCAGCTATTTTTTTATGACTTACCACTGTAAGGCGTGCCTTTATGAAAGTAATTCAATTCCAATTTATTTTTATCAAAACCATAGTTCATTAATGTATGAAAGTAAACTGCACCCTGTGGTCTCAACTGTCCTATCAAACAATACCTGTGATAGTGCTATAACTTACACTTTACAGATATTTAGCTTTAAAAAAAGGCTCTTGTACCCTGAATCCAAATCCAAGCACAGCTTGTAAGTCATTTTTGTCTCTTTACCTACCAGGTTTCTGATATGGTTGGAGCTATTTTGGAGGGGTATCCAAAAAGCAAGAAACAGTTTTTGGTGAGTCATTCCCTTTGAATATTCTGTGTGTTGTTTTACTGACAAATAAAAACATTGGCCCTCTGTCAACATGTTTAAAAAAAAAAAAAAAAAAAAAAAAAAAAATTGTTAATGTTACCTATTTGACCGAGTCTTCCCTTTTCATCTTGTGTATGTGTTTGAAATCAGGAGGAGGCTGGGATTGAAACCGATGAGGACCATAAAGTGACAATGCCCAACATCTGATGGAGGATTCACGGTTTAAATTCAGATGCCGCAGAAATTGTTGCTGGGACACCAGACTTTTGGAAAGGTTGGAAAGTAACGTAGAGGAATTTGTGACACCAAGAGAGGTGTTTTGTTAAACCAATCCTATTTATAGAGGTTATGTTGAAAAAGAAATGACAAAAGCTGTAAATACGTTTGAATATTGTTTATTTTTCAATTAAAAAGTATACTGATACAAAAATATTTCAACCAGATTCTCTCGCTGAAGTCAAATGCAGAAGCACAGTCTAGTATAGCAGTTCAGCACGACACAGCCTCGTTTCTGTGAGCTTGCATTTTGCTTCACTGTATGGCTTAACTCGTAAAAAGACGTCCCTTATTCCAGCACAGGTCAAACAGTTGATTGTACAATCATCTGTTATTTAAAAAAAGATCTCGATACATAAAATAATCTGTGTCCTGAGTAGACTTCAATCCAAATTTTAGTTTTGCCTAAATTAACATTCATTAAAACACAAACAGAATTCACACCATGTGAAGTTGCTACCATGCACGGATGCGACTGTGTCTTCAATGATAGCTTATGCAACACAAAACATACTGATCACAAGAGGTTTAACAAAAATTGACATTATTGCGCTACACACTAAAAATGTACATAAGAGGTTTATCTTCCAATATTTGTGCGTAGACACTGCAATCTTTGGTCACAGCATCCCAAGGACAGTGGCCTAAAAGAGGAATTAAGATGGCTCAGCTTGCCTAACTTTAAATACATTAAAGCATGCGGGACAGCCGTTTTTGGACGTAAAAACCAACAGTGACAGTGACGCATCACAGTGTAACTAAACCTCTCAGCTCCCCTTTCCAGCTGTTCGCAAAGGTGAAAATGTAGTTGTGCTTTGGAAAATGACTTGAACATGAGGTAAATATGATAACTGATTGCAACACAAGCTTAATCATTCAAAGACAGCTGTATGGTTACGATGCAGCAAACTAAGACATATCTCACACTTCAGCACGAGGGGTGTGTAGCTGTCGGACAGTTGGGTATTCCTCATTTTTGTGGTTGTTAGGATGCTAGTTTGTCTCAGCATCACAACTGCAGACTTGCGAAAATATGAATACTGATGAAAGTGTTCTTGTTTCAGATGAAACAAACAGATATGATTACATTTTAGGACTGAGGTGTTAACTAAACAGAACTTGTTCTTTAAATTCTTAAGCCAGCTGAAGGTGTATGAGGAAACAGAATATGCAATAACAAACATGTTTTTTCCTCTTATTCGATTATTTTCTCTTATAAGAGGAAAACCTCTTATTAAATTATTGCATTTCCACACTTGTTGATTGGAATCTATAAACACTTCACAATATCAGTCAATACTTAAGCATCTTGAACACACCCCAGTCCATTAGTGTGCTGCATAGTGTATGTATGTGAGAAATAGAGACTGTTCTTCAATGAGATATTAGCCTGAGGGACGGACGGACAGACAGATCGGCAACTTCAGTAGAGCTGACTATTCACTTGCTGCAGAACAGTCACCACATACTCTCTCAGCGTCTGGAAACAATACAGAAAAACATGGTCAATTTTTATCAATGTTTATCTAAGCCTGTGCCAGTGATTGACAGGAAAACTGAAGCCATCTAATTATAAAAATAGCACGTGTAAATGTCCTTTAAGACACTGGTTCTTATGGTTCTCAACCAGGGGGCCTTGGCAATCTTCTAAAGCAGCGTTTCCACCGCAGGAACTAGGGACTTTGTGGTGGTACTCTGTGTTTCGACCGCAGGGTCTAAATTAAGTTCAGAGTAAAAAATTCCCAGTCAAAACGGCCCTGCTCGTGAGGTAGTACTTTTTCAAAGTTCAGAAACTTTTGGGGGTGGGACGTGGGTGCTGATTGGTTGAGCTCACCCAACATTTTATTTCAACCTTAAAGTCAGTTGCGGTGCGTGCAGTAAGAGTTGTTTGCTATTTGAAATCAACAATGAAGTTAAAAAAAATACGACAGATGGACCGACGACGAGGTTCAGGCTTTATTAAGTGTATTTGTAGAAGACAAAATCCAGTGGGCTCTGGAAAGTTGCGCACAGTCCTACGTCATCCGACTAATCTTCACAGTACTTTAGACCGCGATGGAAATGCAGATAGCAACCGGTCTGGGGGACAAAAAAGTTCCTGGGACAAATTGTTCCGGGTAATTTCGTTTGGAAACAGGGCTTAAGGGAAGCTCAAGATGACATTAAAAATGAGACAGAACAAAATTTAAAGGCACAGTTTGTAAGTTTCGCTGCTAGAGGTCGGTCATTCAAAAAGGCATCGCTTGATGCCATATATGAGTGTGGAAGTTTGTAGTCTTGACTCTTCTCCTCCACAGCCGATGAAAAGGAATCTGACGGACTTGGGCAGAAATCATGTTCATGAATGAGCGAATGTATTAAAAGTTTTATTAACGTTACGATGGTATGAAGCAGGACGCACTGAGAGCCCTTGGGAGCGAATGCTAATGAGAGAGACCTGCGCGAAACTGTGCTCTCTGAGCTTTTATTATGCTTATTCTACAGTAGGCCGTTTCTGCTCTTTTCGTTGTGTATGTGGGGTAATGCAGCGCTGTTTTAGATGGTTAAAACAAGCATACTAAATGCATTTGAGTGTGTTCAAAGTTATAACGTCGCTCGGTGGCTGGTATGAGAGACTTGTTGCAGTAATCTAGATCAGAGGTCTTCAACCCTGCTCCTGGGGACCCACTGTCCTGCAAAGTTTATTTCCAACCTGCTTCAGTACACCTGCCTGTGTATTTTCAACAAGTGATCCTGAAGAGCTTGATTAGCTTCAGCTGTCTTTGATTAGGGCTGGAGCTAAACTCTGCAGTACAGTGGGTCCCCAGGAGCAGGGTTGAAGACCTCTGATCTAGATGGATATTAGAATATCATATTAAAAAAATTATGACTAAATGGCATGCAATTAATTTTAAAATGCACTGTATGATGGACCTCTCTCTGATTATGCCATGTTAGCCACTTGACAAAATAGGGTTGTCTCTGAGGCATGGTCTTTGGTGTTTCCATGGTTTCTACGGAAATCAAGGGTAGCGTATATCATTGTTCTGTTATATTTTATGAATTTTTTTCTCGTTATACCAAGCTCCCCTACTCTAAGACAGAATGTTGTTGCACATGTCATAATTCAGCTCTGAATAGACCTTAAATGCGAGCATGTGCGCTACCTGTGGCTTGCAGTGTTCCTCGATCCAGCTGAAGACGCAGGCAGAGAGCTCCTGAAAGCTGCTGACTGACACTGAGGCACTGAAGGACTGGAATAGAGAGTCCATGATGCTCTGAAACACGCTGAACTTCACCTGATCTGAAACCTGCTCGCTGCCTTGCTGAGGGTTATTCTGATGGGCCTTCACAATGTGCTCATAGTTCCTGAAACAAACCCCACAAAGTGTCTATTAGGCTGCAGTTACATTACTTGGTTCAAGCGACCCAATTCCGATTCATATGGCCTTCAGACCTCCTTCATATGTGGAAATAAATCTGATATGAATCGGATCAGATATTCCAATCTACCTTGGGTTGTTTCGCCAAGTGTATAGTATAAATGCAGATATCGGAAATGGATCACTTTTAAAATGAAGCAATATGCCTCAAGAAGCTGTGGTTTACAGTGAATTTATAACAACTAAGGGGGTTTTAGGCACTCCCCTTTAGCCGTTATAAATTCACTGTAAACCACGGCTTCATAGGACTTATTGCTTTTATAATACGGTTACCACACAATACATATATTAAAGCCAAAATATATGTATCAATGCAACTTCCATTCCTTCTGCCTCAAAAAAGCAACCACTGATCTATATAAATGTTCTCTATATAGACCACTGACAGCAACAGAAGTTACATTATAACACCAGTAGATGGTGGCAAAGACTGTTTTAATGAGTGACTCACTCAATAGCGAAGACTTTTATATTAAAAGGACTAAAACTTGCTGTGTGAACAGGGGAACAAGACGCAAGTGACAAATGAGAGCTGTTACTCTCAGGACACGGGAAAACCCCTTTACTGTTAAAATGGCAAGATATCGCAGTGGACATTCAACAGATTTTTTATTATGAACATAGGACTGACCTTAAGGAATATGCTAAATCCTAATAAAACCTAATAAAATATGCTAAGTTGCTAAGGCAGTGATACAGAGAACCATTCCAGAAAGCAGGTATTCCAGAAAGCAGGTTATGTGACATAAGGATAAGTAAGCGGATAACCTCAACTTTTGGTTCCAATAAAGGAGGTCACTTTCAGGGTATGCAAGTAGCCATAGCAACTCACTCTCTGAACATAACCTGCTCCGGAGCAGCTCATGTTCCAGGGTTAGTTTGCTTAAGAGGTATTCAGATGCATGTTATACAATTAATGTAGTTATAGTAATATAAATAAATTTGTTACATAGTTACAATTATATTTTTATATAATTTTTATATTAATTCTAAAGCACTATTATAACAAGGTAATGTTTAAATGTTAGTTCAATTCAAATATATTTATTTTATTGTCATCTTGCATGGATCTGTATTCAATTAATTAGCATCAAACAAACAATATAATCCTTATTCTCAGTGAATAAAGATTACTTCTTAAAAGAAAAGATTGAAAAGATTATTGCACAACCACCAAATAAGTGGTGATGTACACTAAGTTGGTTATGTAACTTGCCATTAAACAAACAAAGAAGAGGAAGTAGAATGGCGCACTTTCTCTTAGCGTCTGTTTCCGTGGTGAATCATCGATTCGTCGCTCTGTTGAGAATGTCTTGTGTGTTAACCAGGAACATACTCCGAGTTGTCTGAACTTACTCCGAGTAAGCAAGGTTTGGGTTAATCAACCGAGAGTTCAGGGTATATGTGATGGTAAATTAACCTTGATTTCTGGAATACCCCCCTGCAGTGTAAATGTGGCCTTAGTGGTCACAATAGCATGTGTAAACTTATCCCTCCCTCAGTGACAGTGTAACCCTCTAGTGGAACTATATTTGCCTGCTTAAGCAGCTAAAAATGTTTTCGGCCCCCCTCTGAATAACAACCACTCACGTTTTCATAATTTTCAGCGCCATCACCTCCTTCCTAAGTGTGGAAACATCCTCTTCCTGCTTCTTCTTTTCTTTGTGGAGAAACTGAATGTAGTCGATTGCTGCAAAGAAACACACGAGTTGCTGAGCTTTTCCATTCCGGACTAAAAGACATGTTACAAGGGAATATAAACAGGTAATGAAGGGTCTCACTCTTCTGCAGCACTGTAGCTTTGCTGATCTTCTGTGCGGCCATGGCAAAGTCAGACTGCTGCTGGCACGTAGGCACTATAGACTGCAGGTCATCATAGCCTTTCTGTGGGATAGAGATCCATACAGACACTTTTGGAAAAGGAACATGTGCCAACCACCTTCCCAAATTTGTAACAAGAAGCGCATATAAACTGGCTGTTGACAACAAAATAGAAGGGCTCCCTGTGGTTTTCCACCAAAATATAATAAATCTTGGTGATGTAACATTTGAAAATTAAGACCATAAATATTTGTATTGTAATTTTACTATTTTCCTTAAATAATATTTTTTTTTACAGTGAAATACTAAAATAATAATATTTCTTATTTTGTTTAACATTTTTAGTTAGTAATATTATTAATAACAATTTGATACTTTCCCCATTGAGAGCTGAAAATAAATTCCCTTTCAGACTTGGTGCGGTTTCTTAAAATATTAAATAAAGTAAAATCAATGCAAAGAGAGACATCTTTTGCAGTTACATCATGTCTTGTGCCATGTTTTAAAACATGTCAAGTTAAACATTCTATACTTCAGCTTTACAAAGTTATTGTGCTTTTGTGATTGGTCATTGCTGTCACTTCCAAGTACTTGGCTTCCCGTGGCACCCATAATATGAAACCAGAATTGTCAGTTACTATATTCCATGCCTTGTCTGTTAGCTTGAAAACAATCTGCTCTTCTCAGTCTTACCTTGATGGCATCCCTGCGTTTCTGCTCTGCCTGTGTGTGTGCCTGTCTCCTCCGGTCTTTATATGACTCCTTATAGGGCGCCTCGTGTCTGTTGTCACTGTCTTCGTCATCTAAACCAAAGGGGAGAAGAACCATCAGTTACATTTACGCATTTGGCAGACGCTTTTATCCAAAGCGACTTACATTCAAGGTACACATTTTTTGTCAGTTCTTGCTTTCCCTGGGAATCGAACCCATGACCTTGCCATTGCTAGCGCCACGCTCTTATTGTTTGAGCTACAGGAAAGTTACTAGTAGTCATGATTTATTATAAATTGTTGTCCATGTTTAAAGTATCAACAATCTATTCTTTCGTATTATGACGTACAGTCAAGTGTAACGGATTATCAAAATAAAAAGAAAAAATACAGGATGGAGACTTGGCTTGGTTGATTGGATTTTGAGATGTGGGAGTTGAGCTCAAAAACGGAGGCAGAAAATGCTAAATGATTAGAGAAGTCAGGCATACATCAACAACATTTATTCAAAATTACAGTCAAAAAAAAGAAGAATGAAATGTATAGATAGATAGATGAATGATTCACAACAACAATTGACATGCATTTAGAAAATGGATGAATTCCAATTCCTTTTTCAATTTCTTGTCAACTTTAACAGTGGAAAACCATCCAGAAAAGATGAGCAATGATCATTTTAGAGCAAAGGGTATTTATCAAAGTTAAATAATGGCCATATTTGATATTAATAGCATCATCACCTGTGTTTGGTACTGAAGAGGCACTTGTGGATCCAATGCTGTTGGCTCTTGACACCAAACTTCCTTTGCAAGCATTTTCAGCAAAGAAACCTAAAGATATGGAAATGTAAATAAGTGTAAATATACAAACTATTGTTACCCTTTGGTTACTACAATATTTGACAGCACAACCCAAGTAATTTCAGTTTGTCAAATCCGCTTTTGAGGTACTCGTGTTTTTATAACCTATACTGAAGTCTAACCTTTATCTTGGTATATAAGCTGGTGGAAAAAAACCCACAATGTAAGTCTTGTAACTGTAGTTAAGACTGAGTAATAATTTATAGCTCAGGTACTCACTGTGGTCGAAGCCGTTGTCGCTGAAGGCGCCATCTGTATGCTGAGACATGGTGACAGGTGATGTAGAAAGACAAACAGAAGAACAGTCAAAGCCAGTCAGACTACACATAGACAGACTAGCCAACTGATGATCACATATGCAAACAGAGCCTGACCTGTCCTGCCTTACCTTTATCTGGGACACCTCTAACTCCCCACTGTGAGGTGTCCCAAAATAAACCCATTTAAAGGGTAATATTTAATCTACATGTATGATGTCTCTCCAAACTCTTATATTGAGCAATCGCTGTCATATTGTCAAGCTGTCATTACAGCTTTTGGAAAAGAGGGCATATTTTATTCGTTGCTTGTGAATATGCGGCAGGAACTCAAGAGAATAATAATAGAGTGACGAACAAAAGAGAACTGAATCGAATCGTGTCCCCCTGCAGAGTCGATTCGGTCGTTCGATGCCCGAAAATTATCTTTCTTGTGAGGCAGTTAAATGCGTTTTGAAACAGCCAGAAACAGTCAATGTAGCCAACAGGCAAATTAGCTTAGCGGATTCAACTCTTAAACATCTGTTACACAGCTTCCATTCTATTATTACAACATAAATGTTTCTTTTAAGCGCAGAACCGTTTCTGACCGCGTGATTTGTTGTCTAAATCGCCGCTAAATACACTGCATTTAAAGAGCACGGACATGTGGGAAGCTGTAATTGTTCTTTTGACTTGCTGAACTTTACGGCTAGCCAGCTGAGCTAGAAAGTGAAACCAACCGTTGCAGACCTACACAGATGAACACGTTGATTTTTGAAGGAAATGGCTGTTTAAAATCAACATACGGTCTTTATCTGGATAGTTCTGCTTACTTTTAGCCAGGGATCCTCCGGCGACGCGCTGTTTTCCGTCATTTTGGAATAAACAATGACGGGATATTACGAACTGTGCCCCCTAGTGGCCATTATCTGATCATCATTCAAGAGACTCAACCTTCACCCTGTCCAACTCTCTTTAAACCCACTTTTCTTGTGACTTCCGATAAACGTGATAAGTTAAATGCTACTTCGACGGAAATGATTATGAGTTAATCTATTCGTTCATTTATTATTTTATATATCGCATTATGTAGCCATTTATATTGCCTATATACCTTGACCCATCTTCATGAGTAAAGATAAACACAAGTGTGTTTTAATCATTCCACGTGGTGGTGCTCTAACAGAGTTTATCAAACGGAGTGTTAAAGAATAGGCATATATATATATATGATAACATGATAATAGATAGATAGATAGATAGATAGATAGATAGATAGATAGATAGATAGATAGATAGATAGATAGATAGATAGATAGATAGATAGATAGATAGATAGATAGATAGATAGATAGATAGATGTCATGGTTTCTGACCATGGTTTAGTCCTCTCCTGTTCCCTGTTTTGTTAATGATCTTTCCTTGTAAGCCCTTTGTTAATGATCTTTCCTTGTAAGCCCTTTCCTTGTAAGCCCTGTAAGTCTTCAGTACATTGTCTCATGTTAACGTTGGAGTTTGTGTATTCTTGCTCTCTAATAAATATTGAGTTTATTCGTTCATTCTGTGTCATTCATCATCTCTCTTGTATTACCTACACAGCTCACTGTGACAAACATATGCATAAGACACACATGAGTATAGTGTGATATGTTTCAGGCCTTATTTTTCAAATGCAAACATAATCTAAACTGACACACCCAGTGCTCTGTCTGTCTCTCTCTCTGTGTCTGTCTCTCTCTCTCTCAGTGCGAGGTGTTCAGGAAGCTTGATGCTTCTGCTTTTTTCTGTGGTTTCCTCCTGCTCTCAGACGGCTTCTCTCTCATTTCTGTAACGCACACCAGTGTGCTCGGACAGGTGCCTTCATGTAAATTTACCAACATCTATATTTTCTTTTGAAAGCAACTTGATCAAAGGGAGTGGAGTTGTGAGAAAGATGCTCCAACATCTGAATCGCTCACAAGAGAGGCAGACTCGTGGAGAAAAGGCCCGTTTTACCAGAAATCAACACACTCAGCCGTACTGAGAGGACCTGGACTGTCTTTATTGTGAAAGTTTTAGCACAGGCCTTTCTTGTTCCTATTTGGACTAAGCAAGACTGAGAAGATCACTAAGTGTTTTTAGGCATTTTCTGATTGTGAGTTTGATTTACTGTGAATTTTTCCTCTTCGTTGAAAAATTCTTCACAATCACTTGCACCATCCTGGATTTCTTTGCTTTAAAAGCTGTCTGTATTTTCTGGCACCATGTCCTAATGGAGTCCATGTGCTTCCACCTACACAGGAGCTAACTGACTAGAAAACTTTGAACACTTCAGTGGATTTTGACCTGTGGATTGCGGAGAGAATCATCTGGGTTTCTCCAGAGTTCGGCCTGTTGGAATTTTCAGTGGTTGATCCAGAAGCAGTTCAGTATCCTGGAATTTCTAAGGAAAGTTGTGATGGGTAACGCAGCTGGCGGTTTGGAGCAGACGGAGGGGCATGAGGCCAAAGGCTCAACGGGAGGGTCAAACCCTACTCTCTCCACGCCTAAAAAGAAATGTGCCCCTCCTAAACTACCCATGCCCCCCGAGGAAGAGCTAGAAGAACGTTTCAGTGTGGTTTTGGTGAGCTCTTTATACACAGACATGTAAACATTATATAGCAGCACAACAAAAGCAGCTAATCTTGACACTTCCTGTCAGCCATTATGTTAGGACGTTCACATTTGTGGAACTTTTGTGTTGTTGCGTAGACAGTAAGCACAACAGACAATTAGAAAAAAATAAAAAATCTGATATAATATGAGCATTTCAAAACAAATATAATCTTCTGTCGCATTTTATTTTAAAGTGTCTTTACTACAGTGTAATTATACATTTAAGTACTGCGTAATATTAATTAACTACATGCACTTACTATAGGGACAGGGTTAGCTTCATGTAATTATGCACAATTTCTAGGTATTACTATAGTAATTACATAAAAGTGTTACCCAAATCTTCTACCTGAAATGCAAAATTAAATAACATTTGGAAAAACACTTATGACTTAATGCAATCCGATTAGTCACATTAGTTCCACATGGGCTTTTGGTACAGGAACTGCCAGTGGTGGGATGACAAATTAGGCAACTTCTTAAGAGAAGTCATGAGACAAAAAGAGGTCTTATATTCTTGGTGATGACTGACCTTTGTTTCGTCTTTCATTTCAGTGCAAGACATCAGTATCAGTTGGTTATCCTCATCACATTTGTTGGGCAATTTGTTGTATCAATTAATTGAATGGAAGCTTAGTTATCTTCCATGTGGTCCCGCTTCAACTACAAATTATGTAGAGTCTCTGAGTAAATAATTGTGACTTCTCATAAATGCAACTTTAAATGTCCCAACTCTGACTTTATTTCTTGTTTTGAACTTTATCTCAAAGTTACATTTTATTTTAGAAATAGAGCTAGAAATGGGCTAACAAATGGCCATTTGATCCTTCTGGAAACAGGTCTTATTGGTCTGACCGCATTTGTGTATATGAATGCTGAGAGGGGCACAATCAGGCTGTTTCAGGCCCGGTGATGCGGAGGAGACGCTCACACTAAACCTGTCATATTACTGCTGAGGTATTGAGGGAGTAAGGGACATCCTAAAATTTAATCCTGGACCTTTAGAATTTGTCAGCTTTGGTTAGAATATGAGAATGTTAAACCATTGCATGCCAATGCATATCACATTTTGCAGTCATTTCCTCATTGCAGGCTACTTACATAAGCCCGAACTTTACATTTGGTGCAGTAAACGTAATCTAGTCTCCACTTTATTCACTCTCTTGTTAAGTACCAGTAGACCAAAGTTGGTCCTCCACCCTATACCCCACCCTTCTCTCTCTGTTCCTGCAGTAACCGCTCAATGCGTTTCTAAATGTGTTTTCGCTCTGTGCACACAACCTTAAAAAAAAAAACATGCTCAGAGCGGAAACGTCTTACTGCTTTAGAAGGAAACACCCAAGAACAGTGTTTCTACATTGAACACTTTTTATTTTATTTATTTTTTTTTTACTAACCACACCCTCTTCATTTAGTTGACAGGCGCAATTTCAAATCAGGTATTAAAGTATAAAATGTAAATATAACGATGGACATTTGTTGCTAATAGTGTGTTTAAGTGCAAGACATGAAGCAACTCAGGAAGTCACATTGCGTCAGACTGAAGACTGACTGCATATTCTCTTAAAGAGAAAAACATAAACTTAAGGGTAATTAATAAGATATGTACATAACATGATAGTTCACCAAAAAAGAAGAAAATTCTGTATTATGTTGTTCCAAACCTGTATGACTTACTTTCTCTCTTCTGTGAAAAACACAGAAGACTATTGACTTTTTTTGCTTCAAATTTCCACAGAAATATACAGGTTTAAAATAAAATGAGGGTAGATAGTAGCCTAAATGATGACAGGATTTTCATTTTTGGTTGAACTATGGCTTGGTAATATGAAGTAGGCTAAAAGAAGGAACAATAATTGCATCATAACACATTTTGTAATGTAGACAAATATTCGGTCACATTTCCTTCCCGTGCATCAGATATAAACGGCATCATCGTTGTTACATATTAATGACGTAAATGGCAAATCAGATGGGATTCAAAACTGGAAAGAGTTAACCAGCTACAATATATACTTGTTAATGTCTCCTTCATAACTCATCCTCAGACTTTGCCATATTACTCCAGAATTCAGATGTTGCCATCAACATCACAAACCAGGCAGTGGTATAACATCAACAACGTACTTTCTTTTTCTTGCACAGCTTAAGCCTTGTTATGGATTACATATCGCTGGCGGCAGTTATTAAACGTTTTTGATATTATGGTTGCAATCTGTCTATTACAATCCGGCATTTAGTGATATGTTTTTCATTTCATTTATTTTACTAATACGTTTATACTCCAGAAGATTCAAACATTCATGCTGCAGTCATTTGAATGTGTCTGCTGGCGTGTTTGTACAGTTCTGCTAGAGATTTCACCTGATGTCCAGGCTACTGTGGTGAACCTCTATTTTCTCTTTACAGAGCTCCATGAATTTGCCTCCTGATAAGATGAAGCTTCTGAGTCAGTATGACAATGAAAAGAAGTGGGAGCTGGTTTGTGATCAGGTGAGACTATCTGTCATTCAACTTCATGTATTTATAAAAAAAAAAAAAAAAAAAAAAAAAAAAATGTTTTATAATGACAGCAAAGTAGAACTGAGAGTATGCCTACATTTGGATCAAGTTTCTCCCATTTACTTCTCATTTATGGAATGAGACATTTTTCATATTCAAATATGTAATGAATGACTCACATTGATGTCATTTTTGAGCATTTTTCTCTGTATTATAATACATGTCTGCAGTGTAGGTGTGACCTTTGAGAGGAAGTTGTCTGGTAGACTATATTGAGACGCACCAGAAGCTGTTCACTGTGACACAAATATCAAAACCAAACTTATACAAGTTATATGAGGACTGTAACTAGGGATCTTATGTTCTTCAAAGTATATTTTGTTTGTTGTTGTAGTCATTTAAAATTTTTTTTTTGGGGGTATGCTGCATGATATCTAGCTATGACCAATTTATACAAGCGCCTGAAATAAAACAGCATTTAATTCATCACTCAATCGTACATGTATCAGAGAAAATGTTAAATACCGAGTTTTTTTAAGTGTCTCTTGTGTTTATTGAAATAATGCTTCTCATTTAAATTATCTGTTTTAGAGAATGCATCAGGCTTAATGTAGTCTAACACAAAAGCCTCTTTATGTAAATGTAGGGTGTATTTTTATGTTTGTAGCCTATATATTTCAGTTCAGACTTTCGATGACAGTAAAACATGATGCAAGTGTGTGGTTAAAGCAGATGATGAAAAGGTTGATAGTGAGCAAGACACCTCACATGGAGAGAAAGACTTGGAGGGGAAAATAAGAGCAGCGGTATGAGGTCAGACTCTTAAGGTGGTGAAACCATGTCTACGCACTTCCTGAGTTAATATGTATTATTTCTATGACAACTGTGGGTTTCTATGACAACAAGCTTTGTAGATGTGTGTGCAGTTGCTATTGTAGTGCGTGCACACGGCTAAAATGTTTTTCTTACCTAGGGCATTATGTAGGCTATATTCCAAATTCAGGTAAAAAAAATAAATGAACACACCTGTCATACTTATACAATCTTAGATGGATATACACTACTGTTCAAAAGTCTGGGGTCTTTTTTACTCAGCAAGGATGCATTGAATTAATCAAAAGTGACAGTAAAGATGTATGTTACAAAAGATTTCCAACTAAAATAAATGCTGTTTGAACTTTCATTTTTGTCACGGCTCAGTATGGGGAAAATGGAGCGAGGACTCAAAAGCAGGAAGAAGTAGATCTTAATTAAATAAAAAATATATAACAAACACAAACAAAACACCCACAAGGGGGAAAACCAAACTTGAAATAAACTAAACAGGAGCAGGAACAGGAACAGGTAGCATGGAAACAGGGAACAGAAGACATCCAACATACCCACGATACAGAAGATAACAAACCAGCACAGCACAGCAAACACAAGGAGACTAAATAGACAACACACAAGGCAGGTAATGAGGGAAGACAGGTGGGGCAAATAATCAATAATGAGCTAACAAGAGGGGCGGGGTCAGGACAGGAGACATGACATAACCAAAGCACATGGCTAGACAAATAAGAAAACACCACATGTGCTCAACAAGACAGGACAGAAATGTGACAATTTTAACAAAGAATCTTAAAAAATGGATCATGTTTTCCACAAAAATATTAAGTTGATAATATTAAGAAATGTTTCTTGAGCAGCAAATCATCCTTTTAGAATGATTTCTGAAGGATCATGTGACACTGAAGACTGGCGTAATGATGCTGAAAATTCAGCTTTACCATCACAAAAATAAATTACAATATGACAGTTTTACTGTATTTTGATCAAATAAATGCAGCCTTGATGAGCAGAAGACTTCTTTAGAAGACATAAAAAAAAAGATCTTACCGACCGCAAACATTTAAATTGTCGTGTATATAAATGAAATATATAAAACATTGCTATTATTTTATGGTACCAAACTGTATCTACATATACCCATCAATATGGTTGGAAATTAGTCCATTCAACGTTTGTCTTTCTCCTAATGTTTATTAGGAGCGCTTTCAGGTGAAAAACCCTCCCTCAGCTTACCTGACTAAAATCAAGAGCTTCTACCAGGACCAAGGTGGAATGGTGCGCAGGGTCAGTACTGTCACTCTCTTTCTGATCTTTCCCTAAGCACTTCCGTACAGTCTCATTTCTCTTTTACCCCATGTCAGTGCTGACACCCACCTGTGAAAAGTCCCAGATGAAAACTCAGTTTAGAGTTTTGATTTGAGGTGAATGATTGTCTGTCACTCTGTGATTCCTTCTCCACAGTTCAAGAAACGTGTGCAGGAGTCAACTCAAGTCCTGAGAGAGCTGGAGATCTCTCTCAGAACCAATCATATTGGGTTAGTGGCAGCTTGATTTTCTTGTACAGTGCAATGATTGACTTCACTGCTGTTCCTGAATAAAATTGAAAGATCATTTTGAACCTGAATAGTGAATACTTCCGTAGAGACATTTCAAGATAGGGTTGCATGGTTATATGGTCAAACTAATAATCATGATTATTTTGTATAAAAAAAAAAAGTTTAGGTTAATTTGACGTTACTTGGTAAATCCTTAAAGGGATAGTTCACCCAACAATGAAAACACATTTAATCACAATAAAATCATTTATTCACCTTTATGTTGTCTTCTGCTGAAGGTATTTTGAAGAATGTTGGTAACCAGAATAGTATTATTAATAGTAAATAGTAAAATTAATAGTAGCCATTGACTTTCATAGTAGGACAAAAACAAAACAAAAAATACTATGAAAGTCAATGGTCACCGTCAACTGTTTGATTACAGACATTCTTCAAAATATCTTCCGTGAGTGTTCAGCAGAAGTAGGAAATCCATACAGGTTTGGAACAACATAAGGGGGTCAGTTAATGATGACAGAGTTTTCATTTTTGGGTAAACTATCCCTTTAAGAAGCTACTCTCTAAAGCTGTGAAATTCTAATAAGAATTACAATGATTCCAAATTATGTTAATGTTTTTCAGTCACACTTTAGATTAGGGTCCAATTCTCATTATTAACTAACTATTAACTACGACTTTTGCCTCAATAAACTCCTAATTACTGCTTATTAATAGTTAGTAAAGGTAGGATTAGGGAATGTAGAATATGATTATTCAGGCATTAATATGTGCTTTATAATTACTAATAAACAGCCAACAACAAAGTAGTGTGTTTGATAATAAGAAACTAGTTAATATAGTAAGAACTGGACCCTAAACTTAAGTGGTACCTGTTTTTCTATTAAAAACAAAAGAAGATGTTGTATTGTAGCACTTTTTCACAATATTCCTTTTATTCTTTATAGGTGGGCTCAGGAATTTCTGAACGAGGAAAACCAAGGCTTGGATGTCCTTGTGGACTTCTTGTCATACGCTCAAAGTGATGCACCGTATGTTTATTCTGTCATTACTAACATTTCCCATAAACACCATAATTGTCATCTAGTGAGTTTGCTGTAATGGTCTAAGAAGATTTTATAACAAAATATAGAATTCATTCGCCACATTAATCATATAGTCTCTCAGCGACAAAAAAAAAAAAGACCTCAGATCCCGTGCTGACGTGTTTCTCAGGTTTGAGGTGGAATCTATGGAAAATGGCAGCTCTGTATTAGACAACAGGAGGTTGTCGGAGAGATCAGTGGAGGATCTAGCCAAAAATGTCAGCCATTCTCCCACACACGGGATGACCAGAGCAGCACGTGCACTCACTGTCCGGTGAGTCAGAACTACAACACACCCCAAATATTAAGATGTTCTTCTCCTGCAGATAAGTGTATTTGTTCATGTTTAGTGCTCATCTTTTGTTCATTCTGTGCTTTTCCATGACAGAATAACGTCTTTGGCCCATAGCAGAAAAACTATGCGAAATGCCCGATTGGCCAGTCAAAGAGATGATGTTCACCTCTGTATTATGTGTCTGCGTGCGATCATGAATTATCAGGTACGTAGACAGGAGGAGCACATACAGGCTCAAGACACAGCTACTCAAAAGATCATTTTAGAAAACTTAATGTGACTCATCTGTTTTTCTTTTATAACAGTCTGGGTTCAATTTAGTCATGACGCACCCCAGATGTGTCAATGAAATCACGCTTAGTCTCAACAACAAAAACCCCAGGTAAGAGTGTCTTTGTAGGGTATGTGATTTGTTGTGACGTATCAGTGTGTGAGTGTTAATAAACTTCAATACGCTGTTCATAGGACTAAAGCTCTTGTACTAGAGCTGTTGGCAGCAGTGTGTCTGGTTAGAGGAGGACATGACATCATTATCTCAGCCTTTGACAACTTTAAAGAAGTAAGATGACACGTTCACAAATTTTACATACACTTTTTTTTTCTAGTGCACTGTAAAAATATATATAAAAAGTAAGTTACCTGGTTACCTTAAATTTGAGTTCATTGAAATAAAAATTTAAGTTAATACAATGAACATTTTTGAGAATTGACATCACCCTTATTAAAAGATTTTGTAAGCATATTGCGTAATTTTGTTTTATTTGTTATAATGCAGTGAAGCATGCCAAATTGTGCTATTTTCATGATTTATCACAAAAACATTTTTTATTTATGTGGTTCAGATACAATAATATTTTGAGTTTCTATTTATTAAACCCATTTCCTTCATTGTATTAACTCAAAGTTTTTATTTCAATGAACTCAACATTTTAAGGCAACCAGGTTACTTACTTTTTACTTTTTTTTTTTACAGTGTGGGATGTCCTCATAAAATGTTCTGTAAGATTTTGATATATTTTAAGATATGTCGGTGCAAGTTGCTTTCAGTTCAAAGCTCAAGCGTGCATTTTAGTCTGGGACTAGACTTAAACCTGGTCTGTGGAACCGTTTGTAAATGTCTTTACTGTAACGTGAACATTTTAAATGGACCTTGCTGAATAAAAGTATTAATTTATTATTAAAAAATCCCCAAAACCTTTGCACAGTTACATAAATATCACAAATTAGGCTATCAATATACACAAATGCCTCCTAGACACAAACAAATCTATACATTTTGTAGCAGATGATATTGTGGGTGTCTTGCTCAACACTTACCTCTATGTGCGGCCCACTTTCTCACAGGTGAGTGGAGAGAAGAACCGCTTTGAGAAGCTCATGGAGTACTTCATGAATGACGACAGCAACATAGACTTCATGGTAAGCTCTGGCATGAATCACGTTCATTTTCAGTTAAGAAGATGGCAATTGATGACATTTGAATGATTTTGAACTATATCTTATTGATCTTTTTCTTTACAGGTGGCTTGCATGCAGTTCATAAACATTGTGGTCCACTCAGTGGAGAACATGAACTTCCGTGTGCATCTTCAATATGAGTTCACCCAGCTGGGTCTTGACCAGTACTTGGAGGTCAGTCTAGTGTTCAGCACATATAACTAGCTTATACAAGCATTACAGACATCTTACACATACTTAGCACAGTATTTTAGATGTTTTATATGCAGTGTGTAGTCATGAAGCTGTGCACGATGCTTCTAACGTAACACACAGCTGTTTGTTTGCTTGAATGTATGGGTGTGTGTCAGCAGTCCCTAAAGGAAATGGAAAGTGAGAAGTTGCAGGTGCAGATTCAGGCGTACTTGGATAATGTGTTTGATGTTGGAGCTCTTCTGGAGGATGCTGAGAATAAAGGGGACATAGTGGAGCATGTAACAGAACTGCAGGAGACAAATGCACAGGTTAAATATACGCTATCCACACAAACACATTTGTATATAATCATCTACCGCATGGCACACATGCCTCATATTGTAGGTACTAGGCTGTTCTGTTACTCATAAGTGTGTGTATATTCTTGTGTTGTAGCTGAATGCCAGATTGCAGGAATATGAGAATGGAGCTCTGGAAAAAATTGCAGAACTGGAGAAACAACTAATGCAGGCCACTAAAGAATCAGCACTGCTGAAGGTACTAAATTGTATTTCTCTTTCTTTCTCTTGCACTGGCTGAATTGCAATTTACATACTCATCCATCCTATACAAGTTTACAAGTTTACAAGTTATTTATTTGTCATTACACATGTACAAGTACAGTATAACGAAATGAAGTTTGGAGCAAGCCTCCGGGCCGCAGCCGATTAGTCAGGCGCCGCCACACGCTCTCCAGAAATACAAGAATGCAGTTTAGCAAGCATTACATAGCAAAACACCAACAAAACATAAACATGACACAGTACACGTGGTCACGTGATGGGATTTTTTGTATGGAGTGGGAGAGGAGATAGATAAAGACAGGCAGACGGTTGGAGGGGGGGTGGGATCGGGTAGGTTGTGTATGGTGCGAGTGAGTCTGAATATACTATAGTATACTTTAGATTATAAGTAGTGTGTCCCAAATCCTAGTACATGTCAATGTTTAGCATTTAAAAAGGGCCCTGATATCATATGTGTGATGTATTTTTATAGTATGCTTCCACTTAAGGTTTTTTTTTTGTTTTATAGTATTGCAGTCTCTTGTACTATGCAGAGGACTCGTTTGCAATATTTCTCCAGTGCTGCATCAAAACAATATTATGAAGTTGTAGTATGGCCTGGCTTACACCATATTTAAAATGACACTGCTATAGTAGTTTTCTTAATTAGTATTTGTCTTGATATTTAGGTATAAAATGTGTTATGGTATTTTAACTAAAAATAAGACCAAATATATACTCTAAATGTATCATAGTAAAATATAATTTGCAGTGTATATACTTAGCATGCCAAATACAGTACATACATGTCAAACTTGAAACTTGGGAAACAGTCACCGTCTCACTCTAAGCCTTTACCTGTGTGTGTGTGTAACAGGAGAGCCTGCGAGAGTCCTGTACCCAGGTGAGCACTTTGCAGCAGAGAGAACGAGAACGAGAGATTCAGAGGGAGAGAGAACGAGAGCAGGAGCGTCTGTCGCATCCCTCACAGGTAGAGAGAGAGAAGGTGAGTGAAAAGGAGCCCAAACTGGAGCTGAAGCTGAGGGAGCTGCAGGAGAAAGGTTTAGTCCGATTGGAGCGCACAGCCTCTGGAAGCCTGGACATAGAAGTCATTCCAGTCACCGTAGAGAAAATTGTCACTCAAACAGGTAAGGAGCATTTCCGCAAATATTCTCCTTGTGGTTAGCATCTAGTGAACTGAAAATGTGTACCTTTAGCTGGCTACAATGATGATAACATAACACCTGTTTAATGTTCACAGTGACTGTGTCAGATCCTGCTTCCCAAGCCCCACCCCCTACCGCAGCAGCACCGCCTCCACCTCCTCCACTACCTGGCACTGCAGCGCCTCCTCCTCCTCCACCACCGCCACCTCCTCCTGGAAGTGGAGGTATTCCACCTCCCCCTCCTCCTCCTCCCCCTCCTGGCGGAGGTCCACCGCCACCCCCGCCCCCACCTGGCTGTGGACCGCCACCACCTCCAGGAGCTCCTCCTGCCCCTGGGGCTGAGACAGGTGAAGATACAAAACTTTCTACAATTAAAGAAATAAGCAGGCAGGCAGCTTGAGCTGGGTGACCATATATCCATCTTTTCAAATGTTTTACACAGGACCCAAGGCACGCAAACCAATTCAAACAAAGTTCAAGATGCCTCTGTTGAACTGGCAGGCTTTGAAACCTAATCAAGTGACGGGAACGGTGTTTAGCGAGCTAAATGACGAGCAACTGTTAGGGGTAACAGCAAAGAAATCCTGCACCCCAAAATTAACATTCTGTTATCACTTATTCACCCTCATGTCATTCCTGTATGACTTTCTTCAGTGGGATAATATATATATATATATATATATATATATATATATATATATATATATATATATATATATATAGAAACCTTGCAACTGTTAGATACAATAAGATACAAAATGACACTGAATTCACTTTCATTGTGTGATAAAATATTATTTCAAAATATCTTTTTTATGTTGCCCAGAAGAAAGAACGTCATGCAGGTTTGGAACGAATATCAATTAATCTATTACACTTTCTTTTTCTAAGGAAATAAATATGGATCTGTTTGCGGAGCAGTTTAAGACCAAGGCTCAAGGTCCTACACCAGATATTTCTAAGATCAAGGTTAAGGTGGCTGAGAAGGCCCCCACTAAGGTGTCCCTGCTGGAGGCTAACAAAGCCAAGAACCTTGCCATCACCCTCCGCAAGGGAGGCATGAGCCCCGACGACATCTGCACAGCCATTGAGAGGTATGTATCAGTTCAGGTTTTGCCCGTGAACAGCAAACTGCCCCAAAAAACCTGGACCAGCATGGAAACTCCCTTCTCTCCATCTTTCTCTCAGATATGATCAACAATCTCTGAGTCTAGATTTTCTGGAGCTTCTGGAACGTTTCATCCCATCGGAGTATGAGATGAAGTTGCTCCAGAACTACGAGAAGGAAGGGCGGCCACTAGAGGACCTAAGCTTGGAGGACCGTTTCATTAGCCGCTTTGGTAAAATCCCACGCCTTGCTCAGCGAATCAATACACTCACCTTCATGGGCAACTTCCCTGAGAGTGTGAAACGTCTGCAGCCGGTCAGTTTGCATCACTATTTGGCTATAGTACCTGACATAGTGCACGTTTTATTCAAAAATCATCCTTTTGTCCCACCTGTTTCTGTAGCAATTGGATGCCATCATTGCAGCTTCGGTGTCCCTCAAGTCTTCATCAAAGCTGAAAAAGATGTTAGAAGTGAGTAGACCTCATTTGTGCTCAGATGATTTAAAGGCGTGCTCCTTCAATGCGGCTCACTTGTCAGTCTCCTGCTTCAGATCATCCTGGCCTTTGGGAACTACATGAACAGCAGTAAAAGAGGAGCAGCGTATGGGTTCCGTCTGCAGAGCCTTGACCTGGTGAGTGAGCTTGTAGATTGTCACTTCGAGGGTCATGTTTTTGTTATTCAAGGCTTCAGTGTTATGTGTGCAGAAAGTTAAAGGACTAGGTGAGAGTTTTGGGAAGCTCTCTTTGTATTAGTTATGAGAGACCGCTAAACTTGCACATAGAGACCTTTGATGTAGAGACCTTTGAAGCAGAAACAAAGAGGCTAATGGATTCTAAAGAAAACCGGGATTGAAACTTTTTCATGGGTATGCTAATCTTCTGTTGCTGAGGGGGTATGAATATAAATTTCTCATAAACTCCTTTACCTGTCTGTTTTCCAGATGTCAGATTATCCTTCCTTTACCTCTGCATCTTTTTTTTTGTTGACAAACTTAAAAACATACAGCAACATCAAGCTTTTTAATAAAAAATGTTACATGTAATAGAATGTACAAGTTTTATTATAAATTTGGTTGTGCGTATTAAGCAGTTCCCATCTATATTCACATTATAGTTACTGTAAACAATATATGAATCTATTTAATTCCTTACTAATGGAGGAATCTATCTCTGCATCTGTCCCCACAGTAAAACTCAAAGTGTCCTTACTGTCTCACTCTCGTGTCTTTCAGCTGTTGGACACCAAGTCCACAGACCGCACACAGACTTTGTTGCACTTCATTGCGAACATGGTGCATGAGAAATACCCTGAGCTTACCTCCTTCCACACTGAACTCCGCTTTGTAGACAAGGCTGCACTGGGTAAGCCATACAGTACTAATGGTACAACATGGTTGCATTGCATGATATGGGAATATAGTACAATCACTGCTTATCAATAATTAATGTAGTTTCTCTTTTCTCTACAACATTTGCTCTCTCTCAGTGTCTTTGGACAGTGTGCTACAGGATGTGAGATCTCTGGAGAGAGGGATGGAAGGAACCAAGAAGGAGTTCATGGTCCAGGATGACATCCCAGCGCTGAAAGAGTTTGTTAAGGCCAACAGTGACATATTAGACTCACTTGTTAAAGATGGCAAGACAGCACAGGTGAGTCCACAGGAGC